>VXAU01002296.1:2262998-2383642 GCA_013399695.1 Formicarius rufipectus | reverse complement strand
CCTGTGTCAGGCGTGAGTTGATCAGAAGGCAGTTAAGGTTTTGTTTTTCTAAGCAGTGTCCTTGCTGCCCAGACCATGATGAGGAGAGGTGAGGTATTCTGCATGCACACAGGAGAAAGGAAGCAAAATTAGTCCGAGGTTTAGGTCATCTTTTGTTCTAGGCATTTCCTTATTGTGGCCTGTCTGCTGTAAAAGTAATACCAGGAATCTTGTCTTTTGTCCTCAGAAAGTGCTGAAGTTAAAAGTGGATCTTCCGTATCTTCGAAAAATTTTCATGTCGACCAGGATCCCCTTTGCATAGCAGTAGAGAAGTACTGTGATGTTTTAACCGAAATTACCTGATTTGAATGAAATGCTATGGAAATCATTTTCTTCTCATATTGAATCTATGGTTTTCCATCCCCTGGTTTAGATGTGAAAACATATTTAATGCAGTCCGAATTTAAAATCTATTAAATGGATGTCAAGCGCATTGCACTTATCTGTTGGTGCATGTGTTGGTTTAGAGTTAAACCGGCAGGAGAAATTTATGCAACCCAGAATGGGATTGCAAGTCAGAATAACAATTTAATAAAAAGATCAGAAAATACACTGATAGAAAAGGAAAATACATTTGACCCATAAAAACAGATGTGCAGCCCAGTACAGTGGGGCACGAGCAGAGTGAAGCTCACCAACTCCTGTACTGAGCACCACATGGCCCGCCCTGAGTTCAAAGTAAAAACAGAGAAAGAAACATGCTAGTGAAAATGATGGTTGCAGTCCGGTCGACAGTAGCAGTCCCAGTCCTGTTGAGGCTCTGGTTCTCTGGATCTTACAATACATCCCAGTCCCAAAACACCAAGCTTATCTATGCTTGGGCTCCTATGGGAACGTCCAGTCCCTCCCCCAGGGTTTCACAATGGGGGAGAGTTTCACAATGGGTGTTTTACTCTGTGAGGTGAAAAATGGCATATTTTTGGCATCCCTGATGTCCCATTAGCAGACATGACCCCTCAGGTGGGTGTGAAGTCACTAGTGGCTCCCTGGAGGGGACTTATCACACCTGAGTCATAGCTGTGAAGACAGGAAAACTTCCTTATCTCACAGAAGCTCCTACACACCCAGTTTGTAGCCTGAGGGGTCAGGTGTGCCCTGAGCAGCTTCTGCAAGTGGGCCATTGTGAGCAGTTCATGAGAAAAATGACATAGAGGGTTTAGAATACACACCCCACAGTGACAAAGTGATCCCTGCTACTATAGCCAGGACAGTGTATCAATGCATAGCTGGTTTCTTTTGCACTTACAGTAAGAACCACATCCATTTTTTCTGACTAGTAGATTGACTGATCTTGATTCTTGGGCTTGACAAAACCATCAAATATATTTCATATTACAGTAGATGCTCTGCCACTGATCATCTCTCACAGGCGTGGCTGCAGTGCCACGTTTGTGTCATTCAGTGGCAGAGAGGATAAGGCGAGGTCTTCCCCTGGTGCTCTGACCCACGTGGGCTCCCAGGATTGCTCAACAACCTGACATTATTGCTTTTCTGTTTGTTGGTTTTGGTTTTTTTTCCTTAATGTTTTATACTTGAGAGGCAGGGGGTGTTGGCCGAGTGGCGTAGGCCCCCACCTGTGGAGCCGGCTCCTCCTCTCAGGACGCCGGTTCGAATCCTGGAGGAACTCGCTGTCACTGTCCGAGCGTGCTCGGCCGTGGCAAGATGAACCTCAGGAGTAAAGGGGGTGGGACCAGTTCCGCGCACACTGTGCCTCACCTAAAAAAAAAACTCCATTGCACAGGCTTATCCCAAGATCTTTGTTCGCGAAGTCCAGCCAACAACAACAGTAGATGCATTAGCATCCCCTTTGTTCTGTTCATTCCTTTCACCCAATGTGTTTGCAATGTTTCCAGTGTCATTTTAATGCTTAGGGATCTGTTTTAGACCTGATAGTAGAGAAGAAGCATCATTTCCATGCCCCACTGGGAAGTAGTGAACTATGGAAGTCCACCTAACCAGTCCTTATCTTTTTAAAAGCATGAAGCCAGGCATTAAAACTTTGACAAATTACTCTGTACACATACCGTGAAGTACACTTGCCAAAAACATTAATTAGAATATTAAAATAATGTTCTATCACCTCTCCAGGCAATCCCCTTCATAGTTACATGTATTATTGAATGTATGGGCTGCAAAACCCAAACGCCCTTTGGAAGATAAGAAATTTAATCAAACAGTAAACTGCACATGTTGTACCCATATTTGAGAATGAAAGCTCTGCTGAGGAGGAACAGTAAACTTCCAATAAACGTAAATGTTGTAAAAAGCAGCAATGAGCTCTGTGACAATGTGCAAGTTGATGAAATCTGGCTGCCTAGGAGTTTGGTTAAAGACTATGCAATACCTGACCAAATCACTTGTGTTTGTATTTTGATTTATCACTAGTTTCTTTTTGCCTCATGCTGGCCTGATTTTAAACATATAGTACATAAAATTATTTGATAAAGTCTCATCTTTTCAAGAAATTGAAATTAGCTTCAACTTGGAAAAAAAAAAAGCTAATGATCAGTCTGTGAGGGTCACAGAAAAGCCATTTACCAACTGAAGCTTTCGGGGCACTTTACTAGGAGAGTTCATGGTTCTCTGCCTCAATACCAATTGAAAACACTGTCTAAGCCTGTTCCAAACTCAAGTTTATCAACATCTGAAACACAGTTGGCACAAACTGTAAGCACAGCAAAAAATTTCAGCAGACAACATGAATAATATATACAGCACTAACTTTCTGCCTACTCTATTATTTGTGTAGTTTTCCACTGCTGGAATGATTACGGCTCACATACATCTCCATCAGAATGTTTCTCACAAATTATCCACACTTGTGAACCCTTCTGGGCAGGGCTATGATACGTGCACTGTAGACTCAAAATAACTGACATGTTACATCCACTGTATGGATACACCAAACTCAACCATAACTATGACCCTATAAAGTATTTTAGCTCAAATAGTTTTTTCCTATTGAAGAAGTATGTACAGTCTTCATGCAATTATATCCTGAACATTTAGCACTTTTCAGGATAATCAATAGACTGGAAAGAAAAATTAGTGCTGCCATAAACAGAACTTCCTAATTGCTTGTTAGGCATTGTTTTGCCTTAATTTAGCCCAAGGAAGTATCCCAAATATTGCCTATGTCACAGTAGACAGCCAAAGACTGCCTGCTTGGGACCCAACAGCATTGCTCAGCAATACGAAAAACATTTCTGTATTACCATCACTGATCAGCAGAAATGCACAACCCAGTCCCATACCAGCCAATGCAATGAAAATTAATTCTACCCTGGCCAAAACCAGCACAGTAACACGCAGATGTTTTGGCTGTTGTTGAGCAGCGCTTACCAGTATTCTTCAGTCTCATGCTCTGCCAAGAGAGGAACTGCACAAAAAACTGGGAGGAAGAATAGCCAGGACAGTTGAGCCAAACTGGCCAAAGGGATAATTCCACACCATAGAAAGAGAGACAGGATGGGCATCAATCAGTGGATGGGGAACAATTGTACTGTGCATCACTTATTTTCCTTGCATTTTATTTTTCCTTTTTCCCTTTTTAAAATTACAATTCTTCCCACTATTTTTTGTTTCAATTATTTAACTGCTCTTATCTGAACTCATGAGGTAGGATTTTTTTTATTATTTTTTTAAATTCTTCTCCCCATCCCACCAGGGGCAGGGGTGGTGCAGAGGGTAGTGATCCAGCATCTGTGTGGTATCTCAGTGTCTAAGGCTAGACCACGATGTTTGGGAATTGAAATCAAATTTCAATGCATTACAGTCCTACTTTTGGCAGACATTTCTAGTTTTCTTATGGTTTGTAATTTCTAAGCAGTTTAATTAAAAAGAAGGAAGACAAAAGTTTTATTTTGCATTTTTCTCAATGAAAATGTAACCAAACAACCACAAATTTTATTATGGCCTACCTGGCTCCATAATAACACAATGAAAATAGCATTTCTTGTTCACCACTTGGAGGAAGCCAAAACAAGTATCTTCCACATTCTGAACAGAAAGCTAGCTGTCCTACCATGTGCATGTGTGCCTGGGATATGGTGTACCACACTGGATTAGGAACAAGTAAAACTGCTATCACTTGACTCAGCATACCCACCACCTGTAGAAGGTACACAGATGGCACACCAGAAACAGCCCAACAGCTGCAGCTCTCCACTTAAAGCAAAAGCTGTTGAAGTCACAGTCTTTAGGATGTATGTAACTACCCAGTCCTCTCCAACATCTCAGAGTAGGTAACGTCAAGAAATGCAATCCTTCCAAACAGTTTTTCTGAGTTGTACCACCCTTTCTATAAATACAACATATGGTTACCTTATCAGCCCAACAAGTGTTTACTGACACCCTTCCTTCCTGGTAAACAAAATATACCAGGTGATCTAATAGCAGGAGAACAGATACTGGAAAAGGGGAATTTTACACTGCCATTTTGTACCTCAGCTGTACAAAGATCATGAGCTAAGTTAACCAACAACAGTGAATGACACTGAAGGAAAGGTGTACCTTCAGCAAACTAACCCAAATACCAAGGCTTATGCAACACTTAAGCCCCATTTGGAAACATTCCCGTGGTACACAGGTCTTGTGCAGACTATTAGAACATGAATGAAACATTTCAGCAGACAGGTAAAGAAACAGCAGTTCCCACAGGATACTGAGAAAGCTACAGATAGGCTGCACAGCAAATACTGAACAGATAAAGCCACAGAATAGGAAATAGCAATGTTTTTAAAAAAGACAACCGAAAACCTAAAAGGAACTCTAAAAATAAAATTAAAATTAGGAATGGATTAAAACTAAAAATGAACATTTTGGTATCTTCAACAGCATCATGAGTCAACAAGGTTAAAGAAACAGTATGAACAAAGATCAATACAAATAGATGACAACTGGCTCAGTGAGAGATTCTAGATATTTATTTTGTATCTTTTTTTTTGGCTAATAATGACCAATTCCTTTTGTGCCTATATGAGTGCATGGCCCCATCAGCACCCCCTTATCTTAAAAGCATGAAATCAAATTTTAGCCCAGTCGCTATCAAAGTCACTAGCAACTAAGCTGACTCTAATCCCAGGGGGGTTTATTGACACTTCTGAAACATTGGACATGGACTGTAGTGTCTCCTGGTCTTGGCTGGGAAGGGACCTGAAAAAACAAAACTATTTGTGGTGGAACATGTGTGCACTTGAAAAAGGACTTGAGATTAAATACTTCCTCCTGAGAAGAAAATAGAGATGTCTTGTGTTTACTCCATGTTGCCATCTCATAAATAAAAACTTGCCTTTCTTCTAAGATGCCTGGAAGAAAACAAATATATCCAGATTTTAAAAAAATGCATTTTGCTCTCCATTTCTTCATTAAATGGTCAGACTGACAACAGAGATACTCTCAAAATGGTTACTCCTAGCAACTTTCCAATACTCCTAGAATTTAGGTTTTGCAACCTGAATCTACTTAGCCATGATTTCAGCAAAAGGGTATTTTCCCATTTATTTAAAATTACTTTGTATTATTGTAGCTCTTCTTTCTAGAGATCGGGTCTGAAAAAGCAGAATACTGTTAATTACTGAGAATTACCTAAAGAAAATGACCGTACATCAGTTACCTTAGTAAAACAGAACACTGCCAGAAACAAACACATTTGATAAAACTGTGAAGACTCCTTCTGGAAAGGAAAATGAAGGTTTTAACACCTTTACCATCATTAGTGATTAAAGAGAAGAAAATATTTCAAAGGACTGAACTGCCTCCCTAAAAAGCAGTACCATATTCTTGTCCCACTGCAGTACATATTTTCAGTGTTACTCATAGTAAAATCTCTTCCTCTGTTTGAATTAGGTTTTGTTTGCCATTTCTCTGTTTTTCAGAAATTCATATGAAAGCAGCAGTTCCTAAAGACAGCAAAGTGTTCTGGCAAAGTGTTCCATTAGCCAAATAACCTGGGTTATCCAGTACCATGGCATCACCCCAAATCATATGGCATCTGAACTACTTAGGGGCAACACTGTAGCAGTACCATATTGAGTATGATTCCCAACTTATCTATACAAAATATCTGGCTTTCTGTATAACATTTTCATACAGTGAGCGGGCATATTTGTTTTTTCCTGTGTCGATGCCAACTCAGCCACATTTCCTGGAAAGTAACTTTCTGAGTCTGTCGGATGTTCAGGAAACCTTCCAGTCTGCTCATTCACCAGACTCTCCCAAGGGCAAAGGCTTTCCCTATTAGGACCGAGGCCCATTCCCGGCGTGCGGCTGCTGCGCCCCTCTCACACAGCCACGTTTCCTCACCGGTTCGGCCCCAGGTTTCCCACGGCAGAGTCTCAGATGCCTCGTTCCAGAAAACCATTTATTCCTCTGCAGTAACACAGAAAGAGCCCGAGTAGGACACCTATACAAGGGACCCCTGGGCCTTTATCTCTTCACGGTGTCTCGGCTCCTGCCCCGTCTTCGTGCCCACCCACCGCGCTGCCGTCACCGGCCTCCATCTCCCTGTTAGCCGACAGGTCGGCGATTCCCGGCTCCCGCAGCGTCCATCTTCCTGGCTGACGGCACCATCGTCGTGCACTTTCTTATCCCAAAGGCTGGCAGGTCTCCCCTCCTGTCTCGGGCTGCCACCCGGAGCTCCGTCTGCATTTCCACCTGCGGCTCTCGAGTCCGGCTGCAGGAACGAGCAAGGCCCGTACCCCGATAATCTAAAGGCCCCCTGATCCCGCTTCCTCCTGTATTAAGCCGTGCTGTTTGTTCCTCTGCTGCCCGCGCACCTCACCAGCACTGCCGACATCGCCCCAGCCTTTCCCGGACCCACCGCCCCGCCCGTCACTCGCCGCCTCCCGCGGCCGCGCCTGCGTGGGCCCGCCCGCCGCCACAGCGCGCATGCGCCACTGCTGTGTCCCTGTCCCGATTCACATCCCAATCCCGATCTCTGTCCCGGTCCCGATCCCCGTCCCTGCCCCTCCCAGCACGCCGCCCTGTCGCTCCGCAGCAGCCGCACCGAGTCGAGCCCACTGTGGGGAGTTCCGCTCCCCTCCTCTGTCCCGGGGCCCGACACAGCCCGCTGGGTGCTCCCCGCTGTCACTCTCCTTAGCTGGGGCCGTGCCCGCGTCCCTGCTGCGGAATGAAGAGGATCTTCGGGTTCGGAAGGAAGAGGAAGGGGCAGCCGCCGTCCGGCAGCGCCGCCCTGCCCTGCCCCGCCGGTGCCTACGAGCTCCGGCAGAAGGACCTGAGCAAGCTGCACCGCGGGGCCGCCAGCGGCGACCTGGCCCAGGTGCGGCAGGGGCTGAGGAAGTACGGCATCGACGGGCGGGACAAGGCCGAGCGGTAAGCGCGGCACCCCGGCTGGAGTCCCCAGGTTCCCCCGGGCAGGGGCGGACCGGCAGCGTCTCTGCGAGGAGAGCGAGGGCAGCCGAGCGCAAGCCTCGGCTGGCTGTGGGAATCGGCCGAACATCCAACTGCTTTTGGCCCGGCTTCCTCAGTGCCCTCCTTCCCGGGGTCGTATGCCCTTGCCTAGGGGCGCAGGAGTGGAAGCGAGCTGTCAGCCTGGCAGAGGGGTGCATGGTGGCAGGAGGAGCCTCCTGCCCATTGTCCAGCCACGCTTTGAAGTCAAAGTGAAATCGCATCTGTTTCTGAGCACCTCTGAGGTCTCAGCCTGCAGCTTCAGTAGTTGAGCCGAGAAAGATGCACTGCCTCAACTCAGAGAAACTTCAGGAAAGTTATGCAGTGCAGTTGGGAAGGACTTGTGATGCAGAATAAACATGCTATTTATTGGTGCTGCATACACAGTTGCCTTTTGTGACTGTGATGTGGCAGCCAAAGCCAGTCTGATTTTAGGTGGCAGTTGGTTGCTTGCACTAAGGCTTTGTCTCAGCTAGTCAGTACCTTGATTGGAAGATCTAGCCAGTGACTTGCAGGAAAAGCTGCTTCTTCTGCCAAGTGTTGTTGTGTGGGTTTTTGAGTAAAGTACTTGGCAATTCTGTCTTAAGGAGAAGCCCTGGGCTACAGCATAGTTCCTAGTGATCCAGCATAAGGGAATCAGCTGAGGTTTTAGGATCTTGTATGTGTCAGCCTTTTTATACCTTTTATGAAAAGGCTCAGTCAAAACCTTTGTGCTGTTCTGAAGAGATACTGGTTATAGCAGAGTAGCTCAGCTTTCTAGGCTGGCTGTCCTCAAGGCTGGACTTTTGCTGGCCAGCTTGCTTACTGCCCTAAAAATACCTAGATTTGCAGAAGCAAGGAAGAACATAGTAAGCATCCACTTGGTAATGTGGATTACGTGCCTGAGTGTTGGCAATTTGTCTTTATTTCTGCAGTTGGAGATGGAGATTGCAGTTTAAGGTGAATTGAGTGCGTTTTGTGACTCTGGTTGCCTGAGTCAAGGTGCCCAAAGGCATTTATGGAAATAGTCAACAGGTCTTAACAGCTCCTGTTATGAAATGTGGCTAGTTTTTGTATGTAAGTTAATTGTCTAGACAGTTTTGTTTCCTGTAGAAAGGTTTCCTTCTGTGTGTCAAGCTGTTATCAGTGTTCTAACAGGGGAAAAAAAATAGCCCAATATAAAAAACAAAACCCATACCAAATTTCACAAGAGGCAAGGCAGTGGATGTACTGTAGACCGCTGCAATGATTCTGGGATGACAATGCTCAGTGCTGAAAAACTTACCTGACAGAGATTCAGTGGACAGAGTATGTCACTGCTGCAGCCCCTGTACTCTATGCCAGCCATGAGGGTTGCAGGCCCGTCCACTCCCTTTTAGTGGTTGTGGGTATGATATGTGGTGTGAACAACCATGAGATGCAGTTGTGTTTCACAGCTTCATCACATCCACCAGGATGGAAAGACATAATTAGAAATAGAAGTGAAGAATAGGAAACCTGTGAAGCAATGACTGAAATGCTAAAATATGGATTGTTCATATGAATATCACAGTTCTACTCCTTGGGAATTCCAAAAGCAAAATCTTGCACACAGGATGTGGCAAGTCTCATACCTACAGGCTTCTTCCATAAAGTGGGTCTTGTAGCCATAGGACCTCCAAAAAAATGTGTTTGGAACAGCATCAGTTAGGAACAGGCAGACTTCTCATAAGTGGTCTAGCAAAGCCTTCAGCCCTGGTGGAAGAGATTGAGAAAACTTGGGTCAGAGTTGGAAGCACTGCAGGCATGATGCCAGCTAGTCATGAGTCCTGGGTCAAAACTAATCACTAAGAGTGATTTACCCTGTCAGCTGCCTGTCAAAGTGAACTCTAGAGCTTAGCATTACAAGTCTTGTGTGTTGGCTTATGTGCCTTTGAAAGGGTGTGCCATCAACCTACTGTTCTGTGGCCTTGTGGTTGGGCTGTTTTGTGACTGCTCAGACATCAGCAAGTCTCTTCTACCTCATGGGTGATCGGTGTATGACTGCAGCAGCAGGAGGAGCTGAGTCTGAGCAGAATCCCCAGGGAGAGTGGCAGAGCAGCTTTGGTGTTATTAAAGCTCTCTTGTGGAGACAGGCAGCTGTGAACACTGAGGTTCTCCCAGCTTGCTCCCTGAAGTGGATCTTCTGTGAACTCAGCAGGCCCTGCTCCAAGCAGATCCATGCTGTTACTGCTTGGCTGACTGAGAGACTTGGCTGAGGAGGGCAGCAATGAACCCACAGGTTTTTGGCAGACTCTTCTGTTTTCAGAGCTATTAGTGATTTCAGGTTTGTCCTGTTTCCTAGTGCTTGGTAGTAGCAGGTTTTAGATGATCATGTACTCCTTAATTAGAAGTCCTGTTTAACTTTCAGATAATCTCAGTCAGTCATTTCTTCAGAGATTAAGGATCCTGCATACTTGCATGGGAATTTTTCAAAAGTTGATGGTGGTAGCTCTTGAGCTCTTCCTTGATACTTCAGTCCGTAACAGCACATCACAAGTTCTTTGTAGTCTTCTGTGTTTTTCTTGTCCTCATGCTATTTGCTATAAAGGGTGCCCATCAGCTGCCCTCTGACAAGGAATATCTGCTTCCAATTCACTGAGATCCTGTGTCACCTGCTACTTTTTTCACATACCTCCCCCCCTCTGTTCTCTCCTGTACTGAAACATTTGAAAGGTTAGTTGAGCTTCCCTAAATACAGAGGACCTACTTAGTGCACTGTGGTTCAAAACTAGTGCAAAGTGAAAGTTATGGTCATACACATTTATTGAAGCCTGAAATTATGCCTGTTTGTGCTAATTTGATTTATTTAACTTTTAGGACACCTCTGCATCTCGCTTGTGCAAACGGCCACTTGGATATAGTTACGTATCTAGTAGAAAACCAGTGCAAGCTAAATCTCTTTGACAGTGATAATAGATCACCGCTGATGAAGGTATGTAGACTATGCTATGTTCTTGTAAGTGATGTTTATTGATTATGCCCTAAATCAATTATTTTTCAAGATTCTTTACTTAGACCTGTGTAGAAAAGTGCATATTGTGATTTGTGTGGAATGGGCATATGTTAGCTAATCTTTGAAGGTGTTCTCTATTTCCCAGTGTTGGGAAGCTGGGGGAGTTTTTAACAGAGTGAACTGTAAATGTTGGAAGTTTTTCCTTTTCTTTGTGTTTTGTTCCCAGGCAGTACAGTGCCAGCAAGAAAAATGTGTGGCTATTCTGTTGGAGCATGGTGCTGACCCAAATCTGGCAGACGCTGATGGCAACACTGCTCTTCACTTGGCTGTCCTGTGTCCTAATACCACCGTAGCAAGGCTGTTACTTGATCATGATGCCAATATTGATGCGCAAAATAAGGTAAAGTTTTATATTTGTTGAGGAAGTTGTTTCAAAAATCGCATTCGTATTTTTCCTGATGATTTTTTTCTTTGATTTTTTAACTCCATCTGCCCTTTTAGGAAGGATGTACCCCACTTATTCTTGCTCTGTCCGAACGTCATGTAGAGATAGTGGAGTTTCTCCTTAAAAAAGGAGCTGATGTGCATGCTCGAGATCGGTGTGAAAGGTGAGGGATTTGTAAAAACTCTACATGGGTCTTTTTAGTATTCTTTATGTTGAATTCATGAGAGGCATAGGAATGAGCCCTGAAAAAAAAGCCTTTCTGGCAGGAAACCTGTCATTACCTAAGTAGCATTGCCTCAATTTGAAAAGCCATCTCCTGCTTGGCAGCAGAGTTTGTATGTAATTGTTTCCTATATGGAAGCTTTGTTTGAAGTTTGAATATTTGGTTTGATTCCCTCTCCCATTTTATTGTTCTTATAATATTTAATGAAAAACGCTTTATCTTTTGTTCATTTTAAAGTAATGAGATGAATACTTTTTTGAGGGCCAACAGGAATAAAAGTAATTACAGTTTCTAAAACAGATCTGTTTCATATTTTGGATGTTTCAGAACCCCACTTATGACTGCTGCTTCTGGGGGAGAGCTTAATTTGATAAAAGTTCTTCTTCGGTATGGTGCTGATGTTTCCCATAAAGACACTAATGGATGGACAGCTGAGGATTATGCTGTTATTCATGGATATTCTAGGTAAATTTTAAACTTTATTTTCAGAGTAAGTAGTCAGTTATCAGTGTGGCTTTTGATCATTTTTGGTAACAGCAACAAGGTCTAATGGTGTACTGAGATTTGTGTTGAAGCTGTGCTCAGTGATGTCTTCATAGAATCATTTAGGATGATAATCAAGTGAAACCATCAACCTAACACTGCCAAGCCCACCATCAAACTGTGTTGGTAAGCACCACATCTACAACATCTTTTAAATACCTGCAGGACTGGAGACTCAGCAGCTTCCCTAGGCAGTCTGTTCAATGTCTGACAACCCTTTTATTGAAGTAATTTTTCCTAATACCCAATCTCAACCTCCCCTGGCCCAATTTGAGGTGCTCTTTGTCTTCTGGTATGTATCATTCCACTATCCAGTGTTAATTTGAAAGTTGGGGAAAATTTCTACACAGAGTTCTCTGTTAGATTTCAAGTTTTGTTGCTAAGCCCACATCTGCCCAGTATAAATTCTAAAAAGTGTCTGTATGCTGCAGTTGTCCAGAGGTGGAACTTGGCAGATTGAAGTGCATGTAAACCCTCTCCCCATCGAGCACTGTTGTCCTTACTGGCTTCCACTACAACGACCAAGAACTACTGACCTTTTGTTTCAGAGGAGATCTAAGTGATATCCCTTTTGTTAAGATCTGGAGTAGTCTTACTCCTCTTACACATGTGATTGTTTTTTCTTTAAAGTGGTTAAGTGTTCTTAAAAGCTAGGCTAAAATAGATGTACCAAGCAGGAGTTAATAATAGGCATCTGTAGAGTGAACATGACTGTGGTGAATATTGAAGTATGTCACAGTCATGTAGTAAGTGCATACAAGTGTGTGGATCTCTATGAATTTATGTAGGATAGATAATAAGTGACTGTTAACTATTAAATGGCATATGCAAGTATGTGGTTATTTTTTACTAAATATATTTCCTCTCTTTCTCTGTGCAGTCTTAGTACACAGCTGGCAGAATACGCAGACTGGGAAAACACAGGAGAAGTTTCTGCAGGTGGTGCACAGGGTGGCATGGTACTTGGCACTCCTCATCGAGCAGGAGCTGCTGCCTTTAGTCTGGGTGCACCTGCTGTGGACAGAGGAGGTAGGATTCTTAACCATGGAGTAGCTCATGAGGAAAATCACTACGGCCTCTTCTGTAGGGGATTTGTACTGTTCACGCTTAGAGTGTTCATCATGGATTTTAGTGGAGGTATCAGATGGACCAGCACGAGTTTTGTGAATGTGCTTATTTGTTGCTAGTTGAAGGTGCTTCTTCAGGCTCTGAAAGCATTTGATTTGTGTGCTATGTGTCCACTTCTTAGGGTTGTTGCCTTCTCTCTGTAAGATTGCCCATCTATATAGGTTTTCCTTGAGAAAGAGTGAGAAAGGTGACAGGAAAGGAAATAGGCAAAATTGTTTTTGTTTTTCAGGTGTGTACTGTTTACCTATAGATGGCCATTCAGATTGTGAAAATCCAATTACAAGAGCAGTAGGTTCTTCCCAAATGTGTTTTTCTCTTTTTGTAGTTGGGAAGCAACAGAGGAGTTAGCTGAAAGATACATGTCGTGTTGATTTTCATGGAGTTTGTGTCTTTTTTTTTTATATTAACAATTCCATCTTCACTACGGTCCTTTTAGCAAGTCATCCTGTTTCTCAGCATCAGTTACAGTTATTTCTGTATAGGTGCTGTAAAGACATATTTACGAAAAATTATATTGTAAAAATAACTGTTAGCAATAGCATGCAGTCTCTGTGTATGAGGTGTTGTCTTAGACATAGTTTAATTTACGATAAGAATGAAGTGTTTATTCCACTTTCTGTAATTTTAGGAAATAATTCTTTTGTAAAAGTGTTACCTTGTGATCTAGAAAAAAAATTAAATTGCCTTGTGATCAAAAAATTATTCACTCCATTAGTGAGTTTTCAAAATCCATTCTATGTTTATAAGTTCACAGAGCCCTAGAGGGATGTTAGAAAATTAATATCTTAGTATAAACGAAATAGTGTATCTTGTACTTTATTTCAAGTGGGAGGTTTTATTCTTTCTGAGTTTTTAAGGGTGTTGTGTTAGAACTGTGTGGGAAATGGGCAGAAGACAGTATTCAAACACTATTCATTACTCTTCTAGATACAGTTTGTCACTCCTATTTTAAATATGACAAGAAATATGCGCAAACTATGGGATAGTTTTCCTTGCTGACTTTTCCCAGATACAGGATTTAATTTAGAGTCTAACTTTGTTCCTTTGACTTGAGAACAGTTGCTTTGGTCTAATTGGAGATTTGTTAAGTTTCTTGTTATGTTCCAAGAAATTATTTTTCTTTTTGAAAGGTCTTGGTACAGGTAGTAGTGCGCACTGTTACTGTCTCTGAGAGATTAGTAGCATTTAGGGAACATTGATCAGCATTAATTATTCAGTCTGGCTTGCACATGGAGAGCACAGGTAGATCCTGCCTTGGGAGAGTCCTTTGGATATGCTGCAGAAACAGACTTAGCCTCTGTTAGAGGAGAAGCTGGAATGATCTTCAGAGAACAGAGAAACCCACTTTGGAATTGCTTTCTTTTCTTTTGCTGTTCTGTACATTTTTCTGGGATCTTCAATGATGTCCTTCTTCCTTTTGCTCCTTTTGCACTTGTTGAACATTTTTCAAAATACTCTCTTCTAATGTGGAAGTCAGCATATTTAAGAAGGTAGCTTTTCCTTATTTGAATATTTACACTTTTTTTGACAGAATGTGACCCTTTTTATTAATGACAGACAGATTCGCAAAAATCCCTAAATGAACAACCTGACCTAGCATGGCCCTAGCATGTTGAATGACAGACTTTTTAGATTTGAAATTAGAATTTCTTCGGTAAAAACTAATAATTATGCAGTTCTTCTAAAGGCAAGGTTTCAGAGGTTTTTTTAACAATTGCACTTCATATTTTATTGTTCCTTTGTGTTTCCCTGAGTCCCTTTAGAAACTGTTTGGTTTCCAGCATAGAGCTCTTAGAAAAGAAGTTCCTCAGTGTGATTTGTATTTCCCAAGTCAGTAAAAGTTGTCCTGTATTATCTCTCTAGAAAACTGAAAAATGGAGAAGGGGTGAGCAACTATGTTGAAGTCATTTCTTAACTCTTTAAATGTACCTTTTTGATGAGTCCTTTTGCCACATTCATTCCATGTGGTAAAATCAGCGTAAGTGGGACTCCTTTCTGCTCTCTACATGGTGAAGAATTTTGGTGTCAGCAGTGATAACAGAACTACTCCATTTGTTGCCTTAAAATATAAAATTTACTAGGATGGGTAGAGCAGGTGCATAGTGATTTATATTCTGAACTTCTGTTCCCCAGCACACAGACATACACACACACACATATATATGCGTGATACTCACACCAGTCAATTCACCCATTTTGGCCCTGGAACATTCTGACCTCTTGTCAGGTCTATATTGTGGCTGGTGGCATAGATTCTCTATGTGAATGCTGCAGAATGGTCAGAACAATAAAAGCGTGACTCTTCAGACAGAGGTGAGAGGGGTCTGTGTTTGCATCAGATACCAGCTGATACAACTTTTCAGTTGATCTGGTTTAAGGCAACAAGTTACTGGGTTCCTTTTTCAGCAAAGGATAACAAACATGCTAAAATTGTAACTTAAGATGAGTGAGTATAAGTAACATAATGGCTCAGAGTTGTATGCTAGTGTGAATACTAGAAGCCGAGATTTCCTTCAAATTTCTGGGTAGTTTATCTCCCAAGTTTAGTTGTTGGCACGTAGATTTTTGGGATGCTTAGAGTAAGGGCTTTTGTGGGCTGTATGTATAAAGCCCTCTAGAACCATGAAGAGTTTCCATTTGCAGTCTGTGCTAGACAGAGTAGTCAAACTGAGGGAAATATAAAGTTGTCAGAAAAGTAAATTTCTCATAATTTTTTTCAGTATTTCAAAGTATTGAAATCTGGATGTTTTACATGAAGCAAGTAAATTAACTTACTGTTTGAGACTGTCCCTGGAGAGTAGAGTTCTATAGATTGTGATTGGTTTTGTTCCCAGCACTTATAAGTGTAGAGTAGGCCGTTAGTTGTGTTCTCCCACTGCTGCAGCTGCTTTGATGTACTGCTTGTGTTTTCCAAGTTTCTGGAAATTACAGTTTATTCTTATGTCATTGTTTCATCTGTCCTTTCCATGCCTTTTCCTAAATGGATATAGGAATGCAACAATCTCCTAACCAGACATCAAGAACAGGAAAATCAAGGAAAGGTATTTTACACAGTAGCATTTCAAGTGTAAAACATGTTGTACTATATAAAAATACTAACACATCTATGATGTTTATTATTCTGCAGATCCCTATTTTGATGGTATTGGCTTTATATATTATATTTGAGAGCAGGCTTTGAGTGAATTTTATTTGTTTGCATGTTTTGCATTGGTCCTTTATTATTGAATTTAATGTTTGCTTTGTGTTATTAGTGGTAATTATTTTTAAACACGCACTTCTGTTAGTCTGAAATGGAAATGGACTTCTAAGAAAGTAGAAACAAGCAAGACTGCTTTTCTGGATCCCATTTCTACAGTAGTCACAATTGGTCTGAAGGCTATCTCATAAACTTTTTCTCTCTTGCCTTCTAAAGGACTGTTACTTGGTCTTGAACATTGCTTCAATTTACTATTCATTGAAAGCAGAAGTTCAGAAAACTGACACAGCTGTTTTGATGAATTGTAACTGTACTAATTGAAAATACAACTGAAGTCACCTGTCAAGGGTGATAACTGACTGCGCCACACTATTCACTCAGTTCTAAGAGACAGATTTTGATTCAGCTTGAGATGTTAGCAGGTAGATTAGACTGCTGGTACTGATTGAGATAAAAAATTGTGGTAGGTACAACTAATTAATATTTTTTAAATATTGCAAGAGGAAACAATAAAAATTAGACACTGTGCTGGTATCTTAACTGTTAGCTTGTTCTTGCTCTGGAGGTTTCAGCTTCTAGATTTTATCTGCATGACATGCACTCTGTATTTCATTGTCCAGAAGCCCCATGTGGGGCAGGAGATGCACTCATCAAAATTTCCACCAGCCCTGTCTTTAGAACAGACAAAATTTGCATACTCATTTGTAGTTTACTGCTAGTAGAGGAGATGTCTTCAGGCATGATATGCCTTTGTTTTCTTTTCTCTTGCATGACTCTGCACAAGACCTTAGTTTGGTTGTCATCATGCAACTCTTTGGAAGGTCACCAGACTCTTGTTTATAAGCAACTTCATTTTGTTATAATAGTTAACAAGAATTAGTTATCAAGAACTTGAGGTAATAGCTACTAGGTGGAGATTGTGTTTGTTTTTCCTTTCTGTTTTGGGAAGTGAAGAGCCCTTTTATTTCATCTTAGCTGTTGATAGTTGAGAGGTTTTAGCAGTCTTCAAGCTGGATTCCTACAGTTTAGGCTTCTTTAGTACATCAGTGATGTGCTGGAGTGCACTCTCACTAAGTTTGCAAATAGCCCTAAGTTGGGAGAACTAGTAGATACACTTCTGGGCAGTGCTGCCAGTCAGAGGCATTTACCCTGACAAGCTGTGTAAATGAACTGTTAGGTCTGTCTTAGAGAATTCAGCAAGGCCAGTTGCAAAGGCTGCACATGAAAGGAAAACCCACTTGCTATAAAACATGCTGAGGCTGCCTGACTGGAGAGCTGCTTTGCTGAGAAAGTCCAGAGGGTCTTGGCAGAGAGTGAACTGAGAATGACCCAGCAGAGTGCCCTGGCAACAGTGTGTCCTGGGTTATCTTAAGAGCAGCATAACCAAGAGATGGATAATCAATTTTATCAGCTCCCTACTTGGCACTTGCTAGATTGTGTTCAAGCACCCCAGGTATAATTTCACCCACCAGTGCAGTAGGGATTGTTTTTTCAACAGAGAACACGTTCAGTGGTGGGCCATCAGGTTCATCAGGGACAGGACTACTTGCCCTGCGAGGAGAGGCTGAAGAAACCAGGTGTTTTCAGCCTAGGGAAGAGGTGACTTGGAAGGGGACCTCGTGGCAGCTTCTAGTACATATGAGAAGAAGACAAAGCCAGATGGCTCTCGGTGGTGCATGACAGGAGGCAGAGATACAAGAGGCATAAATAGAAATGAGAGAGTTTCTAATTGGATGTGGAAACGGTAAAGACAGTAGAACGGAGATGTTGTACACTCTCCTTGAAGGTGTTCAAGACCAGGGTGGGTAAAGCCCTAAATAACCTTACCTGACCTCACAGCTGAACCTTCTTTGAGAAGGCAGTTGGCTAAGAGACTTCCTTCCTGACCTGATTTATCCTCTGATCCTATGTGCAGATTGCCTTTGTAACACTGGTGAATGCTGGGAGTGTGGTATAGAATGCCCTGGTTTTGCCCCTTTTGTCTGCGGAACACCCTTTTTGGTGCAGTGATTTTTCTGAGAATAAGCTTTAAGTCTTGATTATGCTTTTAATATTTTTTTCAGAATAATCTGCAACTGTGTAGAACAGCAGATATATACAGATATAGATATATATGTAGATATATATATATGGTAGTATATACCATAACGTTAAAGCACAATGCTACATTAGAATAGTAAAACCTCTGCATGTGATGTGTACTCATATGTGTAATATGAGTATTTTTACTTAATGTTTTGCTAAACCACCACCGTTTTGTTCAAAGTTTACTAGCATAGCATGTTTCTGCTATGCTTTGTCTTTTTTTTTTTTTTACATTTAGACATGTTACTTAAACTTCTAGATGTAAGAGTCCAAAGGGGTTATAGCTCTGGTCTTCTTTCTTTCTTTCTTTTACTTTATTTCTCTTTATTTCTGTGTAGATTGAAAAGAGCAGTTTTGTTTTGGAAATGCATTAATTCATGCCACCTTTTATTGAGTTGACTACCTGAAGCATCATTCTGTTAGGACCTGTAGAGTTGTCTGTGTTATATGTTTATATGTGCTAGTTAATTTTTAATATGCTCAATCTAATTTAAACTAATGTCAATTAATGTTTGAACAGCAACAGATGACTTTTCCCAAGGAGACTCAATAAGGTGAGACTTTAAAAGTACCTAACACTTACCTGAGGGATGATTTGAGACACACATTACTCATTTTGCTTTGCTTTTCAAGAAGCTCTGAGAAGGAGGGGATTGATGACAGTTGGCATACCTCTGAGGAAGAAGAATTCGATTTTACCCCCAAGGTATGGTGCAATTACAGGAAAAACATCCTGAAAAAAAGGGACTTGAAGGCATGTTTTGTTTGGGATTGAAAGACACTGCTGTTCCAGCCAATATTGTTTTCTCTTTAGAAGCAATCTCTGGCCTGCCAGCCTTTCTTCTACTGTGAGTTTTTCCTAGAAGACCTGTAGCTGGGGCAGAGCATGCAGTATGTTTGTAGTTTGGAGCAAAAGAGCAGTAGGTGACAAGATAAACAACCATATAGTTTAATTTGTTCTTTTTCATTTGAGTTAGATTTGCAGACCCTAAAACCTTTAAAGTTACTTTTATAACCTATTCTGTTCTTCTCCAAACATTGTTTTTGTTTCCTGTAAATGCAATGATAGATTTCTAACTGATAAAGAAAAAGTATATTTATTTATCAAGATCTACATAAATCCTTCATCACCTAGTTCTCCTTTCCTCCTCAGCAGGTTCCTCAAGAGTGCTCAGTGAATGAATGAGTTACTCAAATGGGTCATCTTTTCTCTTCTATAAGATGACATTCTGTGCTTGCATGTGA
The DNA here is from genome assembly GCA_013399695.1 of Formicarius rufipectus. Lineage (NCBI taxonomy): Eukaryota > Metazoa > Chordata > Aves > Passeriformes > Formicariidae > Formicarius > Formicarius rufipectus. The sequence goes on along the minus strand of VXAU01002296.1, from coordinate 2,364,375 downwards.
TCTCGCTCTGCATGTTTAACCTCTATTTCTGAATACTCGGGTAGTGTTCTTTTTGCCAGTTATGAGCTCTGCCCACTACTGTTATTACAAATGATCTGAAGAATTATCAGTTCCTGAGCGATGTCTGGAACATCTGTTCTGTTGCATTGGGATTTTGCAGTGATGAGGAACCTGAGTGTGGTAGTTCAACCAACTCTGTAATGCTGGAGATGCACACATGTTTAGTTTTAACATGATTTAATTTTCTTGCACTGATTTAAATAGAAATGATGCATTTTTCTGGCATGATTTTGAAATTTAGGGCTATTTTGCTAAGTGTACTTGCAGGAACTAATTTATATATTAAGTCTAGGGACCATAACAGTTACTTGAGTTGTGCACATTTGTAAGTAAGCATCCTAGAACTGCTATTTTAAATATAGCTGAATTTTAATTAAGTATTATAAATACTAGAGACAGATTTTTCCAACTGTTACGCATACAAACAGAGTTTTGGAAACAGTTTACAGAAGGGTGCCAGTTTGCACAGTTTGAAATACTCCCTGAATTGCATATGGTGTTTTTGTAGCTAGAAATATAGGATGAAGCCAGCATTATCTAAAGGACAAGTCTGGTTATATTTACTGTTTAAGATTTGAAGTGAACAAAGCATTTGTTATGTTAAAAAAATTCTCAAATCTTTATTTCCAGAAGCTGCAGAAACCAAACTTGACACTGCTAATGAATGCTTCGCAGCAGTTCAGGAAAACCAGTAAGCTATTTGGAAAAAGTTGCATGATACACTGATAGGTAAAAGTAAATGTGCTAAGTAGGTTTTTGGGGTTTGTTTTGGGGTTTTTTCTATAGTAAATGAGAAAAGTAGCATTTTGAAAACGCAGCATTTAATAATTCAGAATAAAATGTCATTAAAATTAAGATATTAATCCCCTCTTAAGCCTTTCCCCCTCATAAAGTCCATCCTCCGTCCTGCCCAACCTTAACTGTCTCTATTTCCAAGCATTCTCATATGGCTGCTCTCCTGTGCATTAATATGATAACATGCCTATTGCTGTTTACTTAACTTCTTCTGTTCACATGCATTTTCCCTTTTAAGGTGATGGTGAAGGTTCTAGAATTGAAAGTCCTAAGTCACCAAAGAAAAGTCTCAAACAACAAATCCCTGCAGATGCAAACCTGAAAAAAGGAGACAGTGAAGAATTGGTTAATCAAGATGTCTCAGCTCTAAGCAACCTGGAGGAAGAAGAATTGGAGGAAGAGGAAGAGGAAGATGATGATGATGAAAATGACAGTGGAGATGAAGATTATGAGGAAGAGGAAGAGGAGGAGGAGGAAGATTTTACTGAAGATGAAAAGGAGGAGGAAGAGCTGGAAGATGAAGAAACTCTGTCTAATGAAATACTGAAAGAGGAGCAGGGGATAAAAACAGAACCTAAAGGGGAAATTAATCAGAAATTAGAGTATTTTAGTAAAGCTAAGTATGAAGAGAAAGCTCAGTGTGGAACTGGAGATGTCTGCATTGATGATAAAATGAGTAAAGAACAGGATGAAAAGGTGGTGGAATCTGTTGATACTCCGGTGTCTTTCATAGCTGGCTGTTATGAAAAGTTGCAAGAAAATAAAATGCCAGTATCTGCAAAGATCATGAATAATGAAGTATCTTGCAAGTCAGTACCAAAACAAGCTGTCTTTCAAAATCTAAATAATCTGCAAGGTACACAAGAAAGCTGCAACAGGAAAAGCATGACTCAGGAGAAGTTTCACAGAAATGCTGACTCTTGTTTTGCAGACTCTGAAATGACAGACTGGAAAAGAGAGATACCTCAACCTTCCTCAGATAGCTGTGGCCTGAAGGAGAAAAAGTCAAGCTTCAGTATTGACTTTGAAAGTGATAATAGTTCTTGGTCAGCAGAAAAAAATCCAGGACTTGAAAGTGAAAGACCAATCTCTGTCATTCTTGAGCATGTGAATGATGAAGATACTGAAGAAGAGCAGTATGAAGGAGTAGATGATAAAGTCTGTGAACCACTGAAACAAGGAAGTGAAAATTTACACTTAAATAGGCATGAAGAAAATTTGAGAGCAGCATTTCATTGGAACACTAAAGTAAGCATATAGGGATGATTCAATCACGGGGGTATTTCCTAAGAGTAATATAAGTAAGAAACAAATGGCAAACTGAATTTCTGTTAATAAATATTCTTCACATATATCTGTCTTTTATAATCCATTTTTAATATTAGATAATGTCTGACTCCTAGCCAAAACAGTTTCTTTGGTGTAAGAATATGGTTTTGCAGGAAAAAGAGTAGGCAGTAGACTCTTTCTGGAATCAGTTAGAATTTTCTCAGTTCTGTATCTAGTTTTTATATGTTAAGATTTACTGCCATTTAGGAAAATCCATTGTGTGATGGCTGAAAGTGAGGAAACAAAAAGAAATCCGCCATTGAGAGCAGGAAGCTAGTGATTTTCCCTGGAGCAAAGTAGGGGGGAAAAAAGTCATGTCTTCCAGAATGATGTAACTTATTGAAGCTAGGGTTAGACTGACATGAGGAATTGCTGATGGAGAAAGAGCAAAGACAATGCTTGTTTCCATTCTTTTCAGCTGCTTTACTTGATCTCTTTTAGGAAGAATCACCTGAGCAGGAGGAAGAAGTTGAGAAGCAGGAGAAGGAAGACACTGGTGAAAAGCTACAAACTACAGTCGTTGAGGATGTGAAAAATTCTGTTGGTAATGATAGCTGTGAAGTCTACAATGCTTCAAAAGACAACTCTGGTGAGAGGAATGAGTTAGTACCTACTGTGCCCTATTCTTCCTCTACAAATATTAATGCACAGAAAATTAACTAAAATGGTGATTGATTTTTGAGATAGCAGGATTTTTCCCTTGCCTCTGAATCTTTGTGGGCTTTGGCAGAGAAAGAGAGCAGCTTTTGTTCTTTTCATTCATTCTCAAAAAACTGAAACTGTGGTTCTGTATTCCAGGCAATGATATATGAAGCAAGTGCCATTTCTTATTTGTCGCCATGTTTTTCCTGAAGTGATCTGAACAAAATGCACAGGCGAGAAATAGGAGGAGGATTAGAGTGTCTTGTGTGTGACATCAGTATTCCCTTTTTCTGGCCTGTACTATGTGACAGAAAACCTGTGATTGTTCTTGGCTGAAACCAGGGAAAGATTTGAGTCAAGCTGAGAGAACTCTGTTCTCTTATAGTGCCTCACCTTGTCCAGTTTTAAAAAGTAGAAGGCTTCTCCAGCACCACACTTGTGTGTGCTTGAAAACATTACCAGCTTGGTCAGAGTTGAGCACTTTGATACTTTCCTGAGATCTGAGAGTAGGAGGAGAAGGTGCTGTTTCCATTGTCCGTCTCCAGAGAGTAACTCTGTGGTAGATGTTGCCAGAGCTTGTGTAGCTGGTGATCAAATGCTACACATGGGGCCTGTCTGGCAAAACCTGTTGTGTTCCAGTGTTGTGTTTCTGCATGCTCATCTGTCTGTATGCATGTTACCATAAGCGTGCATTTGGCATGATGTAAGTAGTCAGAGTCCAGGGTGGAACCACCAGTTGCCTCTTCTGAGGTGGGTGCCCTCACTGGTCTCCAGGGCCTTCGCCCTTATTTGTGTGTATCTATCTACACAACTGAATCCTCCCTCAGTTTTACCTAACTGTGTAGCTTAAAACAGAGAAATAAGATAGTATAATCTGGCCAGGAGCTCACTGAAACCGAACCTTAGAATCATCTGGTAGAGAAGAGATTTGAATTTTAACTCCCTGAGGTAGTAACGGCTCTTGTGTGTTTGGGTAAGTGTTTGAGCTGTGAGCCTGTACTCTATTTTTAAAAGGCAGTGCTTAATTATTCAGCCCTTGGGAAGGTGCAGTGTAACACCTCTGTCACAGAAGATCCTTCCTGGTAGTTCTACAAAAGAAGCATTGTTTCCTGGTGGCTTTAGTGATGTTAGTGTGAGGAAGGTTTGGATAGTGTTTCTGTGGTACCCCATACAGTGGGAAGTGATAGTAAATGCCAAATTCTGGAGCTGTAGGCTGAAGAGAGATGACCTAATCTCTATGTACAGCAGGACTGCAGCATACTGGAATCTGTTCCTGAACATTACCCAGGCATTTTTGGTATTGCCTGTGGCTGTGTCATCTGTTGTGAATAGCCACCTTCTGCTGGAAAGGAAGGAAATGATGCTGGCAGTGTAAGGGACATACTATGATGTGTCTGGGTGTGAAGAAACTCTATGACACGAAAAGAGGAAATTTCCTTGACTCTCAGTGATGTATTTGCCTGTCAGTGCCCCAGGAAAGCCGAGGTACTTGTGCCCAACCAGTCTTGTTAGCATCCCATTATGGGGACCCATCACTGAACAGTCTGTATCAAGGGCATTTTGATTGCCCTTTTCAGGGTGCAAAACCAACAGCATAAGGGAGACCCCTCGGTAGGTCTTCCCACTTTGAGTGTCTTACCTGCTGCTGGCAACTGCCAGTGCCTGTGAAGGACTTGTTTTAACAGTTTACAGAATAACACTCTTTATTAATACAAAACTGTGACAGCTTCAAAGATTGCCAGTGATAGTATCTGACTGCAAAAACTATTTAAAGCAGTACGCAAACAAGCTCTAACCCCAATAAAAGTATTCAGCACACACAAAGTACAGTTCTTATCCAACAGACTCCTTATAGGTTTAGCCATCAAGTGATCCCAGCGCTTACAATGGAGTCTTCCCTCACTTTTCCCCCATTCTTAACTTACTTTTATACTATATGTTTAGGATGAGCTTGAGTGACTTTAGTCATAAATAGCTTTGTTACTGATTGGTGCAAAATTCTCTTGCTTCGCTTTTAAAGGTACAGTAAAAAAAGAGAGCACATTCACAGTGGGGAGTGCTTGTGCCTTGGAGGCAGGTGTGTGTAAGTATCACAGTTAGGTTTTAGTGAACCAAGTTCATCTGAGGAGAGAGATTTCACCACAATTGTTGGCTCAGAAACAGGACATCTCCTTTGTCCCTTGGCTGACAGGTGCTATGCAGGTTATCAGCTGAAGTGCCACTGAGTTCCCCTTCCTGCAGTGATTTCTGCAGAACCTGTCCATGGTGTCTCCACCCTCTGTTCCATCCCTCTTAGCAGGTGCTTCCTGTTATGTGGGGAATGAAGATGGAGCATGCCAACTGCACTCCATCCAGGGAGTAGCAGCTGCATTTTACCCTGTAATTTTTGTACCATTATATATTTTGTGAAGATGTCTATATAAGTTTCCTCTAATTTTTACACCTAGCCATCTTCCCATACCCTTGAACAGAACTCACTTCTTTGTTTATCCTTGGCAATAGAACCTGCATCTTTTGGATGCAGGGCTTGACTGATGGGGAAAAGCAGAGTGAAATACAAGCATTCGAGCATCTCTCTTCTTACCTTATTTGTAGGTGCCCTGGCAGCAGTGGGAGCTGAGCAGGAGGAGGATGCTGAATCTCCCTGGGATTCTGAGGTATTTTTTTGAAGGACATGGGCATTCCCACTACAGGGGGTGGGAATAAGATCCAGAAACAATAAAGAGCTTGCTTTTGGCTTGAGTCCTACTGTTGATAAGGCTTATTTCCTCTTTTCCTGCTTTTTCCATGTATTTGTAACTGAGAACCTTTTAAATACTTCTGTTCTAGGCCAGCTGTTCAGTTAGGATTGGGATGAAGTTAGGTCAAGCAAATGGCTTGGGTTTCATAGCAACTGGCCTCTGAGTTTGGTTTCTAGTATAGTATTGAAGTAGTGAAGTTTCTTGCTGCTTGAAATACTCTGACCTTTTCAAAGAGGCTGGCAGAATTGTTGCTCTAGTCTTCTGACCTGCTCAGCAGTTGCCTTTGGGGTCTACAACCTAGACAGTGAGCTGCCTCTGAACAGGACCTCTCTACCTTTTGTAGGTGTACTCTGACCCTTTTGAAAGTTACGTTCATCAGAGGTACCTACATGCTGGCTGTGTTTGCCTTTTTAGTTCTTTCCGTTTGTGGTAATGAGCAGAATCTGTAGCTACCCCACCTCTAGCTTTTCTTGTGAGGAAAAATGAACTCTTCCCATTCTTTTTTTAAAAGTACAAGGCTTAAATGCTATTAGTTTTAAGGTAGCTTTAAGCTTTGCCTTGCTGGTCTTTGACCAGGCCTAATGACCCTCACGACTGGGAATAGCACTGTGTTCACTCACTACTGCAGGATACATGCTTAGGGAACATCAATGTTGATGACAAACTTGACATCTTGACATCTGACAAACTTGAATGTCAGGTACAAGTTCAGTGCAAATACTGACCTGCAGCTGTTGGTTCATAGCCTGCATCTTGAGTTAAACACATTAATTTTCTTTTGTGGTTGTCCAGTTTGCAAGGTTTGTCCATGTGACAGAATAGTTTAGATGAGTTGTGAAAGTTTGGATCTTTTTGCCCAAGATCCAAAAACGGACACAAATACTGTGATTTTCCAATGTGCTATGTCTTGACACATTCTTTCCAAGGATATGAAAAAAAGATTTGAGACCATGCTACACAAATGGACTTAAGCAGGAGCTTTTTGAGTAGAAATGACCTGAAAATGCATTTGTACAAATTCTCATTCATGTGTTTTAGGTTACACAGGCAGATTCTCAAAGTTTGAGAAAGGTGTCATCCAGTGTGTTGCTTCCAGCTGCAGTGAGACATGGAGCATGCTCCCAGATTCTTTCAGAAGGCAGCAATGGTAACTTTCTGATGGGCTAATGTTTGTCTGTAAGCATTTATAGGTGGAAGTGAACTTGTATGAGTGTCTGTCTTAGAAGTGCTGCCATGATGTAGATGTGAACTATACCACTGAAATGCATTTATATTTATTAAACACTGTATCACAGTGCTTGCCGGCCAGTTTGCAAAGGAGGTTGTTTGCACTGTGTGTGCTCTTTAGATGTGTGTGTAGTTTTTTTGATTCAGGTGTTGAAAGTGTATGTGGTTTAGGACTGAGCCTTTCTGAACTTTTAACTTCCTTGGATGATAATGCAGCAGAAGACAGCTCTGAGCTGGCTAAGCATGCTTTTCCCCCTTGCTCAACTTTTGGTAGCTTTTTATTCTGCCTTGTGTAGGGGCTAAAACAGGACTAAAAGTTCAGGTTTTGTTGCTGAAGATTCTGCCTGTAGTTTGTGACACTGTCTTCTTAGCATCTTGAGCAAAACATTATGGGTTCCTAGGAGCTTGAAATGTAGTTGTTAAGTATTTGTTGTAGAAGTCTGCTTTGCATGATTTTAAGACAAGTCCAACTTCAGTGTGAAAGACAGTAAAAGGTGATTATGGTAATCTTGCTAAGCTCTTTCCATACTGTTAGACCACCAGGTCCAGTGAAATCAAATGCTGTTTGTTTTTTAATGTTGGTTTGCCATTTTTGTTTTAATATAAAATGTTTTCCACAGAGTCATTTTTAGTAACATTTCATATACTTATTTCATGAGAGAACTCAGACTGTAAGATGGCTAACACAGAAGATTTGAGAAATACAGGTGGGGCAGTAGATTCTGTAGGTTTAGAAATTATGTAATGTAGGGCAAAATTTAAAAAAACAAATACTTGGAACTATTCTATAAATGTTGATTAAAACCAAACAACATTTATTTCTATTATTCCCTTGCAAGCTAAACCACAACAATCTGGTGAGGACTTAGTTTTACCTTGTTACGCATATATAAGTTCCTGTGTCTGCACCCATGCTTTCTCAGTCCCTTCAATAGAAAGGAAAATGCTCCACAACATTAAGCACTTGTAGAATAATCATAGTCATAATGCTGTTTTATGATCCTTCATTACAGCAGACCAACTTTGGCATTTGAAATAATCCTTTTAGAAATCAAAATTCAGTTCAGCAAAAGGACTAAATATTTTGATCTTGTTCTGTTAACAAGAATGACCTTGTTGCTTTACGGAAATTGTCATAGTTCTGTGATAATTACTTTTTAAATCCAAGGGGCATGATAGGAAGTATAAATTGTTCTTTCCTTGTAAACTAATACAAATGCTGCATGATGAGGTAAATTGAATGTTAAGTATTGTAATCTTGGTGAAATAATGCTTGGGACTAATATGTAGTTGCAGAAACTACTGACATTGAATGGAGTAAAAGATACGCACAATTAAATAAATTAACATTTTCCAAAACATTTTTCACTACCAGGTTCTTTGGAGAAACCCAACAATTCACAGGTAATTAATTTGTTCATATTAGACTGCCTACTTATTCTGCTCATTAAATAGTATGTAGCTATTGAATTTGGTGTTCCGTCATTGAATTGTCTTTCATAGCTGAAGACTCCCAAATCTGATTTCGAAGTGAATGACACCTCTCCTAAAAACAGGGACCAGAAATCAGGTAATGTTACCTTCAAGTGGTTCTGGATTTAGCTTCATAATCTTTTAGGAGTATTTAATAAGGCATCTGTTTTGTGTTTGGCAGATCTACTGCAAGAATTTGTTTTAGAAGATGCCAAGAACGTTGAAGGTATTCGTAACAGTCTCTTTGTAATGTTCTTTTAAGGACAGGCATATTGTACTTGCAAGTTTTTTTCCTAATATTAAATTAATGTTTCTAGCAAGGTGTTCTGGAAGCAGAAGCTCTACTGAAATATGCACCTGCACATGTGTTTGGTCCCTTCTATAGTCTGCCATTCAACACCAAATACCCTTCCATGACATAGGCTTCCTCCAGCATACATGCTGTCATCTCTCCTTTTCAGGCAGGCCTGAGGTTCGCTTTCCTTCCAATTTGTATACTATGTTTTAACATTACAAGCATCGAAAGGGAGTTGTAGCCAAATGGTGATTGGTCTCTTCTCCCAGGCAGCTGGCAATAGGACAAGTGGACACACTCTTAAGCTGCACCAGGGGAGGTTTAGGTTAGACATTAAGAAGTTCTTTACAAAGAAAGTGTTTGGGCATTGGAAGGGGCTGCCCAGAGAGGTGGTGGAGTCACTGTCCGTGGAGGTGTTTAGGAAGAGACTGGACATGGCACTCAGTGCCGTGGTCTAGTTGACAAGGTGGTCTTGGGTCATAGGTTGGACTTGATGATCTCAGAGGTCTTTTCTAATCTAGTTGATTCTATGATTCTGAAAGACTGCCTTTCCATACCTCATTTTGTGTCAGCTATTTTTCCTGTGTCTCATGTTGGTTTTTACCCATCTTGAAGATCAGGTATTAAAAAATACATGTGAAAATTTCCATCAAATGTTTATGTTTGAATTTGAATTTAATCAATTTAAATTCCTCCAGCAAAGCATAGTGATTCCTGCAGCACAAATATTTTTAATTCTAAAAGTTAAGTGATGTAAATACAGAAAACAGGCACAGTATCTTGAACAATTAAATGTAGAATGAGATGAAATTTGCTATTCTATTTACTTTGTTGCTGATTCATAGTAATAGCTTCTTAAAGTCTATTTTTAGGTCAAAATTAAGTAATATTTTCAATATAGGAGGGTAGCCACTTTGGACTTTAATCTGCAGAAAGTAATATTGTAAGACAATTTATGAGGAGGGAAATGTCAGAAGACAGAGTAGACATAAAGGCTAATTGGAAAGAACACTAAAAGTCAACTTCTTATGTCAGCTAGAGAACAGGCAGAATAAGAGGTAGGGAATATGCATCTTGTATATGTAGTGATTTGTGTTAGGCTCAAAGCCCGATTCATTTAACCCCACTGCAGGTATCCAGTAATAAAAGTACATGATAATGATTGGCAAAAATGCTGGTTAATTTAGTCAGTACAACAGAGAATAGACTCTTGAATCACTCCTCCAAGAACAGGCAAACTTTTACTTGCTACAGCTAATGAGAGGTCTTTTTTTTTTCAGTTTATTTTTGAATTATTTTTCCAATCTAGTAAAAGAATTATTGACACAATGAGAACTGGAATGACATAGTCGCCATTTATCTTTCTTGCCCTTTCCCTTGTTCAGTGCCTACTGTATAGAAATTTCAAGATTGATTAAGCCATATATGAAATAAATCTCATGAGCTCCAGATCCTAAAATCTTATCTTGAGAGTTCAGACTCAAATAGCAGCTAGTGAAGACTTTACTAATGGGCAAGACTAAAAAGAAGTTTGACTGGTTTTGATTATAGCAGTCTTAGTAGTGATAATTTATGACATTCTCTGCAATAACTTTTATGGTGCTATCTACAAATGCTCCCTGACCACCAGCACATCTGTTATGTTTTTACTGCTTGTTGAAGCCTTAATCTGCATGAACAAACAGCTTGGTATTGGGATATCTATAAGCATGAGTAAACTCTAAAGCTACTCTGTGATGCTGAAAACAAGAAAAAGGGGAAAATATTTATGTTTCTTATAAAACATTATCCTTAAATAATCATTAGTTATTGCTGTTATTATTGTCTGTCATATTTATCAGACTGTCTGAAATGCACCACAGTCGTCAATAGATCATCTTAAAAACCCTGTGAAATAAGTGCTGTCAACCCGTTAATGACTGCTGTGTGTTGGGAAATACCTTGTGCTGAAGTACCCAAAAAACAAATTACAAAAGAATCTAGGAAATTCTACCCAGCAGTTACTGCAGTTGGAGCAAAAGTTTGTTACTTCACACTGTGTAACTTTGGGTTAGAATCAACCTCTGGAGACCTGTATGACTGACTGAGGAGCTTGGGGTTCCCAGCTCAGAAATACAAGTTGTAACTCTAAGCTTGTAGTCCCCTTCAAGAAAGGAAAGCTTGCAAAAGTAGTCACCTCAAGCAGAAAATGCCAGAAGTGAGATTGGCCTTGTGACTCATTATTGCTGTGCCCTTTTGTATTTTTATGATGATATCTATCAATTTTTCTCCGTCTTGCTAATTTTTCTTGTGGAAAGGGTATTGTATCTCTTTTTCACAGTGAAACTTTGTGTATAGAAAGGCTATAGCATAGAAATGGTAGAATTATGGAGCGGGAAAGGAGGTGCCGAGTGATTAAAGTGAAAAGCATCTGTCTCTGTTCAGATTCCACACCTGAGCATCTGGGACTCGTTTCTTTCTGTGTACTTGTTACTTGCAATTGTTCAGTGTGCCTTCTACAAGAACAACAACAGTGAGTTGCAGCTTCTGAGAGAGAAGTTTGTGACGTGCCACAAATACAGAAATTCTGAGACAGTGAAGAGTGGAACCCAGTTTTCAGCAGTAGGAGTGAAGTGTTCAGATCATGGGCTGTTTCTCAACATTATACAAGTTTATGTTTTGTTCAGTGTCCCTTCCATGTCTTCTGCAACAGATGAGGCAGCAGTTTGAAATACTCAGTCCAGACCTATGTCTAGAGACTGATCTGTTACATGCATAGAGTAAAGCTGGGGACCTAAAAGAGTTCAAAGCTGTGATTTTTTTTTTCATCATTTTCTGTGCACAGCACATTGGGCAATTAAAATTGGAATGTAACTAGTTACTGTATGACACACAATGTGTCAAAGAGAGAGATCAAGATCATGCACCTTTAAGAAACAGAATTGGTTGGTTTGTGACCATTTATAGTGAATTCCTGCAAATTTCCTGTATATATTAAAAGCTAAAATGTCCCGGAAGAAAGAAATTCATATGGATGCATCTTAAATCTGTGTTATTGTAATTTTCTCTGTAGGAGCTCCCTAATGAGAGGGGATGTGTTATTTGTGTTAATATTTATCTCACAAATATGATTCAACATGCACTCTGGGTGTAAATAAGTAGAATTACATCATACGAGTTATCAAAATACATGTTTTCTTATTGTAGGTGAGCACTCAGAATCTACCTTTCATATGTCATCATCAGCTGAAAAAGAAGATGTTGAGGATGCCATTGACAACTATGGGATGTGGGTAGGTAACACCAAGTATTTTGAATTAGAGTCTGATTCAGTAAATTTTAATATATGCTCAAGTAAAGAAAACTTACCAATCAATGAATAATTCTGAAGGCAGAGTTCTGTAGATAAGCCTATATTACTACCTGAAGTCAAGTGGGATATGGTCTTCTTATGATGGGGAAAAATCCTTGTTGTTATGTGGAATATTTGCAGTTACACTAGTTTGTTCCCTGCTTAAATTTTGTTCAGTGTTTTTCCTTTTGTGTGGTGCTGAGAAACAGTGCCATCAAATTATTTTTTTTCCCTATGTAAAATTCACATTGAAGTGAAGAGGGACATTTGTCTGTAGTATGCTGATCTGTCTGATTAAATATGCCAGGTAAGAGAAAAATGAAACAAATAAATTTAAATTTTGTGACCTTCTTGTTGCTTTCCCTGCCTCTGCAAAATACATGCTGTTTGGCCATGTTAGTAAGTGTTTGAGATGGATATTTCTCAGAGGGCATTCCAGAGAGGAATAAGGCAGGCATCCTGTTTGTGTTTGGCATACAGGAGAGGGCTGCATAGAGGGATCTGGAGTCTTCTGTAGCACCTTGATGGACAGTGGAGTAAATTACTTCCACCCCACACCCAGGTACCATGAATGGTAGATGACTGAGGTGCTCCTTCCCAGTTCTGAAAGGAGGAATTTTTGCAGAGAGGCGAGTTTGTTGACATGAAAAGAGGGTGAGGAGTTGGATGGTCTTAGCCCATTGGGACTTAGGCTATAGGCCTTGTTTAGAAGGCACTAGGAGGCATATGTGAAAAGAGCATGTTGGGAGAAGTGGGGCATGTGGCAGAAGTGGTCAGAACTGTTGAGAATCACAGCATGGAGTCAGGGACGTGAAGAGACTGGGTGGGTTGAGGCATGGTATGGTTTTCACACAAGTTTGGGTTTCTGATTTTTGGGATGAGGGAGGAATGGACAGGTTTCCCTAATAAATGCTTTTCTTTGGAGCTTGGAATGGAATTTAAAATTTCTGCATCTTGGGTGAAGAAATAGGCCTAAGTTAGTCAATTCTCCATGTCGTGGACAGTAAAAAGCTTGGCATGTTGAACAATGTATTAGCTTAGCTGGCAGAGGACTGTAAAATGCCAGACAGTAGAGTACAATGGAAGAAGAAGGGTGAGAAAATGTAGGCAGTTCCAAAGAAAAATGGTGTTAAAGCAATAAAACATGAAAAAATAAATTGCTTTCTAACAAAGGCCACCAGTTACAGAAAACAGGCTTAAAGTTAAAAGCACCCCTAGTGTCCACACAAGTCTAATCCAAGAAAAACTGTTGTCTCTAAAGTCCTTCTGTTTTAAAGAAAAAAGATAATTAAGTGAGCCTTTAATGTAGTGTCCCTTGTTTTGTATTATGAAAATTGTTTTCAAAATACCTTGATTCTATTATTTCTGTTACATGATAGGATGAGTTTGCAACAGAAATTGCTTAGATTAACTGTAACTTCCTTTTTCTTAGTAATCTTTTTGTCTGTACCTGTTTACTTAAGGATAAATGTATTTTAGAAACTACCAACTTGTTAGAAAAAAGAGCATGTGAAAATCAGACTGACAATGCAGAAATTTCACATCAGGAAGCCCTAGCAGAAAATGAGGAATCACACAGTGCTTACAAGGAGTTAAGTCTGAAACCTTGGGAAGAAAGATATGAAAAACTGTGGGTTGAAAAGGAGAAAAGGGAATTGAAAACAAATTTTAAAAACATTACTGCAGAGCTGAAGCAGTTGTTTGGTGAAAATGAAACTGGGAAAACTGCTTGCCTTGTGAAAGAAATACCAGAAGATGGTTTTGGTGAAGAATTGAAGAGTTCTCACATTATTTCATCTCCTGTGACAGAATCAAGTAGTAAGTTAGACAGCAAAGGTGAATTTGGAGGTACTAAACTTATGCTAGTTGGAGAAGTACCCCGAATGGAAATTGTAATTCCAAGTCTTGGTGTTCTTCCTGATAAAGATAGCTTAAAGGAAAATGTGGAAGATACCTGGAATACAGATGAAGAAGATGCCAGTAACGATATAGATAACAGAAAGGTGTTTCCAGCAAAAGAGAAGAAAAAGAAAATGCCTACTATGGAAGAAGAGGAGAATGATAATGGAAGTAGTGAAAATGCAGAGGAAGGTCCTGCTTCCTCCCTGACACATAGCTTAAAATCAAATATTTTGTGTGACATTTCTAATACTCTTCCTAAAATAAGACCTGTTTCTACAAGTGATGAAAATGCACTTTTTGTAACAGAAAGAAAACTTGAAAAGTACTCTGGATTTAATGATGGTGTTCCCAGGGACTGTCTTATCAACAGTAATAATATAGAAGAAATAGAAATTGAAAGTCTTTTTGCAAATGCTCAGCAATCTTGTGGCGTACTGGAAAGGAATCTTCATGAAGAACTAAAACAAGATGTGGAAAGATTTAAGAGTAAGGTAGGAATGCTGCAAATAGTGTTCCTGGCTTTGGAGAAAGAGAAGGTACAGCTGCAAGAAGAGGTAGTTCGCTTGCTACTCCTTATTCTTTAGGCTTTCTCCGTATCAATGGTCCTGTTCACTTTAGCTATTCATCATTAAGTGAAATACAATACTTACGAATAAAGCAAGCAGCAGAGTGTTGCCCTTTCCCCCCTTTTTTGGAAAACACAATGCATTATCTTTCCAGTTCAGCAGTAGGTGGCACTCAGTTCCAGTGTAAGTAGTTATCACTTAATTGACATAAAAAGAAATGCACACAATTAAACCAGTTCTGATTCTGAAACAAAGAATGAAAATAGCTTCTGAACAGGGTCTTGAATGATCTTTTCATTTGCTGTGATTTCTGCATGATGTGTCTTCATTGTCCTTCACTAAAATTCCTGTTTGCTGTGAAACTGTTTCTGCATGTGTGTTTGGGGATCTTCTCCCCTGCCTCACTACCTACTCCCCATGGAAAAAGAAGTAACCAAGCACACTTCCACTTGATTTTTTTTTCTTGTTTTCTTTATTTCTGTTTTTACAACTAACATTGTACAGTCCTTCTAACTCTTTAATCCATCAGTAATGCTTTCACTTTCTTGTTGTCCACATTTTAAGATACACTATTGCTTTCTTTCTAAGGGCTATGTTTCTGTTCTATTGTAGAATCACGAGTAAATTCAAAGTACTTTCAATGACAATACATTTTGTAATGTAATTTTGTGAAAATACTTCTCTATATTAATTTTTTTTTTTGAATTTATGCTTTTTCAGAAGTAAACCCTGAATTATTCTGTCTTGGATATAATGTTTCTCTTTTCTAGAAATACTGAGAAATACATTAAACTTACCTTTCTTTTTGTAGGTTGAGAAGGAAAAAAGCAAACAAAAATGTTTCAAAATGCAGAAGGTGGCAAAACAGGAAGATGTTGATAAATTAAGTACACCACCAGGAAATATTACTAATAACAAACTGAGAGAAAAGCTTTCTCTAAGGAAGAATGATTGTCTGAAAATGGAGGATGAAAGCAGTACAGAAGAAAAGGACAAAAAGGATCCTGAGGAGATGTCAAAATTGATTGAAATGCCAATGAGAGGGTAAACTGAAGATACAATCTCTAGTTCTTATTTGCAGCAGTACTTAAGTATTTGTTAGGTCTTCTAGTACTATACTAGTTGGAGTAGTGTCCTTAGTGCTGAAAGTCATACTGAGTAGTCCACTGCTTCACAAATATTTAAGGAAAATAATTTAAAAACAAACAAAATCCCAAACAAAAACAACAACCAAGCAAACAAACAAAACCCCCAAACTTATAATGGAGGCTTAAATTTATTGTCTGCTTTAAAAAAAATAAAATGGGAAAAAAGAGAAACCACATTCCTGGGAATGTCCTTGTAATTGTGAAACAAAATGAATTTTCAAAACCAGAGTTAAAGACTGAAAAAAGCAGTTATTTTTGTAGGAAATGGCCATCCAGAAAAGCAAAGTAGGAATTTGCAGTTTACTTTGCTGTCTTTCTTTTCTAGATGATTTTAAGTGATCTACATTGCACTTGGTGTTTTCAATAAGTTCCGATGCTCTTTGTCAGGAAAAGGGAAAAGATGGTATTACCAATCAATCTCAAAAGTTTGGAGGAAGCACAGATATTTTTATGTAATCCTAAGCAGGAGTGTTTTGCTGTCTGTGCTTCAAATGAATCTCTTCTCTTGATACTTCCTCTTACAGGGATCTAAGCTATAGTTCAGCTTTCTTGAGTGTAGTTCAGTTTCCACATTTCCACCTCATTCTTTGGGAAGGTTTTTTAAATACTTTTAAATACTCTACAATCTTTGAAGTTAAGTCTGTGTTTTATCAGAGATATTTTTCATCTCGGTTGTTTCTGGATGTATCTTAAGTATATCTGTTTCACAGAAATATTTTCTGCAAAGTTACTTAATTGGTGATTATTTTTTTTTCTGTTTAATGCAGCAAATTGGGCCTGAATTCCAAAGTTGCAAAGAAGAGTAAAAGACAGACTTTGAAGCAGAAGTGTAATCAGCGTATGAACTCTTCCAGTGGGAGGCATTTTCAAGCACTGGATGATAGCACTTTCAGTGAAACATCTCAAGATGAAGAAAGGTACTGAATATAATGAATGTTAAAAATAAAACTTAATGATAAAATTTGACCTACAGCTAAAGGTGAGTTTTTTGCAAATCTGATGGGTACAATGGTTCTTGTACTTTCATGTGACAATATGACCTGATGTCTTCTGTGTTCCAGAACTTATTTTTTGCTCAGAGTGCTTTGAGCATCCTAGCCAAGTTAATGATAAGGTCAATGGGCACACACACTGAATAATTACCTAAGCGTGTGCATAGGTAAACATACATATGTGTTTTATATTTTTTAAAAAGAAGAGTAGAAACTTATGAAACAGCAAATTTGCTGTTTCATTGCAGGCATATTAGTGTTTGCTTTTTTGTTTTCTTGTTTTTATTTCAGTTGTATGTCCTCCTGACTTCTTGCCTACCTAAAACTTACTTGTGTAGGAGGCAAAATGAAAAACAGAAGTTGATGACAGGCTACAAGCAGTGTTCAGCAATAGCTAAAACATTGGTGTGTTGTCAACACTATTTTGATCAGAGATCTAACAAGCAGCATTGTATGGGCTGTTATGAAGAAAATTGACTCCATTCCAGAGAGCCCAAGTACACTAGAGAATCCAAAATTATGGTTCTTTGACCTGTAAGAAAGAGTCTCAATACCGAAGAGAGCTAAACCTCTGATATCAAACAGGGAATGCACATAACTGCCTACATCTACGTGTGTGTAGTTGTACAATTCCTGTCATTGTAAGTGAAGTGCAGAGAACAGTTATTTCAACTATTTGCTTAATATCTTGTGGGGAAAAAAATAGCCTTCTGTTAGCAATGATAGACAATTTTTTTCCCAGTATTCAACCACATCTAACAAAATTCTTGTATTAAATTTTGCCTCAATTCCCTTCTTAAATTAGGTTTTCAGAGCAACTTTAGATATTGTTCATAATGCAGGATAAACACTCTAGAACTGAAATACATTTCTATTTTCCAGACCTGCAGCAAAAACAGGAAGTGAAAAGAACAAGGTACTGTCAAATTAGTTTCTTGATAAATAGTTTTATCAGCTTTTAATCACTTAGCATGGGATCAACCAGATGCACAAATTGCTGCTAGTATGCACCTTTATCATGTTTGAGCCAAATCTGTGGACTGTGAATGAGAATGAGTTATTTATGCATTTGTAAGGACCTGCAATATCATATAACTGTATACAGAAAATACTCTACTGTTTATAGGTGGGCATGGATGTAACTGATGACCTTGATTTACCTCACTCATCTGACACAGCTTCAGAGGATGTTGCATTACCGACATCCACCTACAAAGAGGCTGTGTTGCTGTTAGAACAGCTTAGTGTGGATCATACAGGTATGTTTTTCTTCAGATGTTGCAAGTTTTAAAACGTGGTTTCTTTGTGTGTACTCCTAGGTACTTTAGTTTTGTATTTCTGTCTGATACTTCTTTATGGTTAGAGAACCCTCTCAAAGGATGTGAAATTGTATCAGCTACCTTAACCTGAGATGTCTACCTACCTTGTCAGGAAACATGCTTTACTTTATCGTTAGTTCTCTGTCTAGTCAGAGTTGAAGAAGCAGATTTTTTGTGGAGTTGAACTCCTAGTACATTGATTACCTGGGAAGACAATGCCATCACTCAAAATGTCCCACTCTTCCTTCTTCTTTCCCCAGCTTTATATGCTAAGCATGATGCTGTATGGTCTGGGATATCCTTTTGGTCAGTTGGGGTCAGGTGTCCTGCCTGTGTCCCCTTCCCAGCAACGTGTGCATCCCCAACCACCTCGCTGACAGGGTGGTAGGAGAAGCAGAAAACACCTTGGCTCTGTGTAAGGGGCTGCTCAGCAATAAAAAACAATCTCTGTGTTATCAATACTATGTTCAGCACAAATCCAGAACACAGTCCTCTACCAGTCACTGTGAAGAAAATTAACTTTGTCCCAGCCTAAACCAGCACACCCCACAAACAGTGTAGCAAAATAATGGCTTTACTTAAACACAGGCACAATACACATATGCATATTTATTTATTTATTTATAAATAAACTGTCATAAGAAGATTGCATATATGCATATAGAATTATAGAAACATAAGCATCAGTTAAATGAAGGGTTAACCTTGCCTAAAGACCAAACTCCCACGCATCTGCTCTCTCACTGCCTTTCCTCAGCAGGACGAAATAGGGTGAAAAAACCAGAGGATCAGTACAAACACAGAGCTGTTATTTGCCAGTTACTGTCAAAGGCAAAACAAACTCCATTTGGAGAAACTGAATTCATTAGCGTTTAAAATAAATTTGGATACTGAGAAACAAAGTCAAAAAAATTAAGATAACTTTACACCGCTGCCTTCTTCACTGACCTTCACTGTTTTTCACATTTCTGCCCTTTACCTGCGTGGTGGTTTTGCCCTCTAATAAATAAGTTTTTCAATGAGGTGCTATTAGCATGGCTGAGAAGCTCAACTGTGCCCTGCAGTGAGTCCATTAAAACTGTCTTTGTCTGGCATGAGGCAACCCCTGGATTATTCTCACAGAGACCTTTGTACTACGTGTGGTCTTCCCACGACCAAAACTATATCATCTATACCTAATTAAATAATTTACACATTAGAAAGTATTTGTGCATGTGTGCAGCTTTCTCTTTTCTATCTCAAAATAGGTTCTGCTATTTTATTGAAAATTCAAAACATACTTCTTAAATATGAACAAATAATAGAACGTGAAAAAAATCGGTATACAGCTGTCTGTAAAGAAGTAAGAAAATTGGAAAGTGAAAAGGAGGAATCACAATTAATAGCTGAAGAGACTGAAGATTTGAAATCTATATTGGCTCATCAAGAAGTGGAATGGAAAAGTGATATCCAAAGCCTCAAGTATGTATCCTTGTGTCCTGATAACATATTATCTTGTCAGTGTTAATGTGCCAGAAGATGCTGATAATGCATGTGATAGGATGAGAAGTTTGTAGGCTTACAAGTTTGGATTTTTTTAATCCCTTGGACAAGTTATGCTATAAAAGACATAATATCAAGGGGGAAGATGCCTGCATATTAGCTCCATCTAAAATCTTTTGCAAAATGTTTTCAGGGCTTTTTTTAATAGCAAGAGAAGAGAACAAGAGAGTTTGTATCAGAAAACGGGGTTTCTAATATATAATTATTATATAATTTCTATATAATTTATATAAATTTTATATGTTGGTGTCTTTTCAGCTTCTGTTGGTATGTAATATTAGGAATTCAAGTAACTACAGAGGACAACTCGAAAGAGAGCTTAAAGTGTTTGTTTGCTTGCTTACATGTTTCCTTATTTGAAAGGAGAAATTCAGGATTGTCCCTTTCCCCATACTCCTGAGCTGAACTTGGATGGTGTGAGGTTTTTAACCGCTGTTGAGTGGTTAAGCAGTGTTTTAATGACTTCAGGCAAAAGTGACTAGCAGGCACCATAGGAAATTCAGCTAGAAGAAATGCAAAGCCTGGCTCTTGGGAGGGAAGATCCCCTGTGATGTCCTGTGGGAAGGCCTGGGCCTGGCGAAGGATCCTGCTGAGAAGGCCTTGGCAGTCTTGTCAGAGAGCAAGCTGAACATGAGCCAATATGAGCTGGCAGCTGAGAAGTCCAATGGCAGCAGATCAGGAGGTTGAAGGGAGTGATTAGGCACCTCTGCTTAACACTTGAACTGTATCTAGAACCCTGGGTCCAGTTTTTTGCCTTCTAGTACAAGAGGGATCTTAATTGATACGTGTGAGTTCAACAGAGAGCTACCACGCTGGTCAGGGAGTAGGAACAGCAGCCCTGTGAGGAGAGACTGAGAGAACTAAGCTTTGAGGACTTTTACTTTCTGGTACATGGAAGAGGATTATGAGGAAGGCAAAGCCAGTCCCATGCACACAACCAAAGCAGAACGAGATCCATCCACTACTTCCCATGGGCAGGTAGGTGTTCAGCAATCCCCAGGAAAGCCAGGATCCATCACACATAACTGTGACTTGGGAAGACATATAGTGTAGGGTGTCACTTGGGGTCTGCTGTCCCAACTTCTTGTGCTCCCCCAGCCCGCTCACTGGTAGGATGGTAGGAGAAGCAGAAAATACCTTGATGCTGTGCAAGTGTTGTTCAGCAATTATAAAACCATCTGTATTATCACTGTTTTCAGCACAAATCCAGAACACAGCCCCGTACCAGCTACTGAGGAAAACTAACTCTACTCCAGCCAAAGCCAGCACATGGTTTTTCAAAATTCCCAAATATCTATCAATTATAAATAAGTAATATTTCTGGTATAAATAAATTCTCAAAGCAATGTTAATTTTACAATTAAAATAGCTCTGTTTTTTCTTTTGTGAAATTACCCTAAAAGTTATATGTGAAGCTTTTTTCTTGCAATATAAATCACTGAAATACAAATGTTGCTGTCAATCTTCTGAATAATTTGTTAGTGACTGCTGCTACTTGTTTTGCAGAATTCCTAAAGCAGATTTTCAGCTGCCAGCTCTTCCCCTATGTTATTGCTTGTTTTTTTCTTGTTGACTGTTACAAGGATATGAGAAAAAATACTCTATAATTAATTGTGAAACACAAAGCTGCATTTTTGTTTTAATATTACAGACACACTGTGGACCATTTCTTCTCATGTTGGTGCTTATTGCTGATTGTTTCAGTTAGTAAAGAAGTTGATATTCCCTAAGGCTTTCAATATGAGTTATGTTCAAAATTAAATTGCTGCTGTTTCTCCCAGATGTAGATCTATCAGGATATGAAACTATTTTTAATCTCATTAAATTTAATCACTCTGCATTTCTAAATATGTTTTTGAACACTGACCTCATTCCTGAGTAAAGAGAAACTGCTTGCTGTTCCTATGGCCAGCAGTTGTTTTAGCCTTACAAAAGGATTGTTAAAAAATTGTTGGGTCTGTCAGAGGGATAAGTGATGTGCTGCTTCATCAGCATTGCTGAATCCGTAATATGCAGGCAATGCTCAGCATATTAATAAAATGTGTATTAATCACAGTCAAAATTTTATGATGCTTTGATCTGATAAGACAACAAAATCCTTTTGAATGAAGTGTCTGTAATATGAGGGTGACTTCTTAAAAAATTTCAGAAATGTACTTACTGTATATTTACCTATATAAATTTAAAAATGATAAAACTCTCAGTTATTTATTTCCATATCTTTTCAAACTGATACCATGGATAATAGAATGAAGTTAGAATTCTTTTTAAAAGTAAAAATTATAGTAAAATTATGAAGTCTGGCAATATTTAACATTTCTGTGGTTTGTCTCTGCAAATTCCCAATATCTACTTTTTATATCAGTGCTTCAGTTTCTCAACTATTCTGTTAAATCCCAGATTTACTTTGAAACAAGAAGAGGAAAAGAGGCTCAGAGTAGAAACACTATATGAGAAAACAAGAGAGAAACTCAAAAGGAAAGAAGAGCAATATTGTAAAGAAGTGGAGGAGAAACAGCAACTTGAGTTACAATCAAGAAATTTAGAAATGGAGTTAATAACACTCAGAAAACTTTTGAAACAGGTATATTAAGTAATGTTAAAACACTTGTCTTCTTATTTCCTGATTCGTCTTAATTGGCATTGTATTCCAGTATGCCTAAAGAAGGATGGACTTTGTTCATGGACAGCGAGCTAGGTAATTATTGCCAAGTTTTGAGAACAGTGGATTTCCAAGAAGTCTGTTCTTTTTTTTTTCCAATTGTTTTTCAGACAAAGCTGAATTTTGAGTTGTTTTTGTATTCGTATTTATTACTATGAAACATGCTCTATTTCTTAATATTTTAGATGAAAATTAAAATCTATAGATGAATTATCATAACACTGGGGAAGCAAAATTATTTACAAGAACGAAAAGGAGAAATGGGAAGAAATTGCTAGCTCTGATTTTTCTCAAGGTGCAAGTAGTTTAATTGCATTGTTTTAGGTTGAAGAAGAGCGTGATGAAACACAGAGACAGCTCTCCCAGGAAAAGAGTGCCAGAGCCCTACAAGAAGGCATTTTGAACAACCACCTTTGGAGACAAAAGGAACTAGAAGAGGCAAGAAGAAGTATAGGAAAGAATTCAGATGTAAGCAGACATTCCCTAATTAATGACATTTCACCAAGTTCATTTTAAAGTCATAGTAAATCTTACATGAATTTTTCTACTTCTTCATGGATTATTTACAGTTAACCAGTGTAACTTTACTTTGTAAATACCTGTTCTGTTTTCCCTTATGTCTTTAAAAGTTTTGGAAAGCAGCATCAGTCCTCTATGTACTTTAATTGCATGTGTAAGTAGAAAACTAGTAGAAACCACTATTTACACCATTTTTTAAACTGTCTCATTTTCATTTCCTAGACATTTTATCATCACTTTTTTAGGTTTCTAGCAGTGGAACACCTAGCTATTTACATCCAGGGTGACCAAGAGGAAAGTTTTTTGACACTTGGTCTGTGTTCCCATTGCTTGTTTTTCACATTACTTACTGCCTGATTAAACTTAATTTCTCGAAGGATGCCTTTCTTTTCTACCTCCCTATACTAACATTTTATGAAGGAAAATCAGCAACGAATTAAACTCTCTGTATTAATTAGAATAATTAAAGAAGTTAAAGCAATCCTGAAAACTGTCTTAAAAAAAGTCTTGAAAAGTTTACTGAATTTACTAAGAATGTGTAGTTCTTGGAAGAATTATTTGTTCTTGGTTGTGCTATCCAATAAATTCACTAAAAAGGTGAACATGTTTATGTGGGAAGAAAGTTATGTAATAAACAGGCAATATGCAAGACTCTTGCATTCTAGGGATGGCTCAGTTGTATAGCTACCTTTCAGTAATGCTAAAGAAAAAGTGATAGGAATATACTGAGGAAGGAAAATACCCTTTTTAGCCTTGGTTTTACCAGATTTGTAACACTGCTGAATTAACTTTCAAGGGAATATTTTAAAGGCATGAGCACACATGTCATCTTAAAAGCTTTATACTTGAGGTATTTTAAATAATTTTATTACTTAGTGGTTGGTTTAAGCTTTAAAGAAGGAATTGTGTATTTGAGATGTTTACTTACAGATATGTTACACTTCTCATCCTGTGCATGCATTGTACACATGCAGGGGTTCATAGAGTAGCATATATATTTTCTGAAATTTCACTCTCGACTGTAATGTCATGCTTTACTATTAGAAGTGTTAAAGTGCAGTTCAATGCTGAAGTGTTTTTGTGAATTTATTTATTCATGTTCCCTGTGATTTATTCATGTTTGGGCAATTTTTTCATGTTCCCTGTCATTCAGGAGTCTGACACTGAGAGAGAAAAGGATCTGTTGTACAAAAATCAGTCACTGCAAGATGAGATTGCTGTGCTAAGACGAGAACTTGATCAAATAAGACTGAGACACCAGGAGGAAGAAGGCAAATATTTAGAGGAAAATGAGACCTTGAAAGAAAAAAATGAAGATCTCAGAAAGGAACTTAAACTGAATGAGGAAGCCTTAACACAAACAGTTTTTCAGTACAATGGACAGCTGAACTTACTTAAGACAGAATCTGCAATGTTAACTTCCAAACTTGAGCAGACAAAAGAAAGCAAAGACAGACTAGAGACAGAAATCGAGTCATTTCGTTCCCGCCTGAACACTACTGTTCAGGAACTTGAACGCCATCAGTCATCAAAAAGTGATGTCGAGCGAACGTTTCAGAGAGAACGTGATGAATGGCTTCGCTTGCAGGACAAGCTGCATCATGACCTCTCTGATGTGCGAGAAACCAACAAGAGCTTGTCTCAGCAGCTGAGTAAAGCTGAAAGCAAAGCTAATAGTCTAGAAAATGAGCTTCACCAGTTGAAACAAACACTGAGAGAAAAAATACTGCTTTTAGAAATGACACAAAAAGATTTAAGTCAAGCCCAGTGTCAGGCAAAGGAATATGATCATGCTCGGCAACTTGAGAAGGATCAAGTTAGCAAACTTACAATAAAACAGGAATCAATGCAGGAGCGATTGGCCCAGCTCCAGAGTGAAAACCTTTTGCTCCGTCAGCAGCTGGAAGATGTGCAGAACAAGGGGATCATGAAAGAAAAAGTAGTGAATGATGTGCAGGATCGTTTTAATGATATTTTCAACAAACTCCGAGCTGATACTGAAAAGCAAGTTTACCTAGTAGAAGAGAGAAACAAGGAATTAAATGCCAAGTGCACCGATTTAAGAGAACAAGTCTTCAAGTACGAGACTGACAAAATAGAGAGAGAGGTAAAATAGAGACTGAAAGAACAAGTTTATCAGTTGTTGATATTAATGTGCTTTTCTAAAGTACCCCAGGTTTAAGTTATAAGCATGGAACCTGATAGTGTTGATTTGTTCTGGTTTGTTTTGTTTCTCTTGAAATGTGGAAGGTTTTGGCAAGTGGGATCTGAGCAGAGATCAGAAAAAAGGTATCCAAATCTTAGATTTAATCAAGAAACATAATTCTTCTCTAGAATTTTTTTCATCTCTTCCTTAGTCCATTTATTTATTTGATGGCTTTTATAAGCATTGCACTGATAAGAGTGGTATAAAAGGAAGAATTATGCAATATGTGTGGGCTAAGAAATGAAGATGCAGACAAGTGAAGTGATGTAGGATGGATTTATATTAAGTTCCTACAGGGGAAAAAAAAATCTCTTATTCATAAATTGCAATCAAAATGGAAGAGTATTATAGTATTCAGGTGTTAATTTATGGATATTGTTAGAGTTCTAAGGGGTCTGGCTGGAGAATGAATTGTTATGTATGTTTCTAGGAGTAGGTAGGGTGTTCCATACTGATAAAGTATTCTACCAATTCCCAGTAGAACAATAACTTAAAAATTGTCTTACTCATTTTGTTTAATCTCACTTTCTGGAAAATAGGAACTAATCTCACTATTTAGACACACTCATGAAAGGTTGGTCTTCCTTAATGATTTGAATAGTGATTTAAAATTACATTTCATTCTTCCTAACAAATCCAGAGTCTTTGAGTGAGGTAAATACCTTCATGTGTCAGATAACTACTTGTGGTGAGTTCACCTTTGGCTGAATGCCAGGTGCCCACTCAGCCACTCTATCACTCCCCTTCCCTTCCCAGCCAGACAGGGGAGAGAGTAAGGTGGAAAAAAACCCAACACAAATTGTGGGTTGCCATAAGGCGGTTTATGCAAAAAGCAAAAGCAGTGTGCACACACACAAAGCAGAAGCCTGCAGGTAATCTCTGCTTTCCTAAAGCAGTGAGGGTTGGCCACTCCCTTGAGAAGCAGGGCTCTGGCACGTGTGATGGTTGTCAGCAGGCAGCCACTGGAGACAATGCCCTCACTCCTGCTCCTTGCCTCAGCTTTTATATCTGGCTTGACGCCATATGGTATGGAATATCCCCTTGGTCAGTGTGGGTCAGCTGGCCTACTTGTGTCCCTCCCAGGATCTCACCCTCGACTGAAGAAGGAATGTTACAGTGCTGTGCTCAGCAGTAGCCAAAACATGGGTGTGTTTTCAGCACTCATCTAGCTACCAATGCAGAGCACAGCACTGTGAGGGCTACTATGGGGAAATAAATTCCAGCTCAGCCAGACCCACCATACTGCTTTATTCTTCATTTGTCAGTAACTGTATGATATGTTTGGGGAGAGAACTCCAGTGATATTGTCAATCATTTTTATCAGTGAATATAGGTATATTCTTAGTACCACAATAACAGTTTCCTTTTGGAGATGCTACATATATATATGTATGTATGTATATATGTACATATATATATATATAAAATATGGACTATCCGGATTTTAGCAAACTTACGTCAGTATAAAGGCAGTTATTCTAAAACAAACCCACACAATTGTAAGAGAATGTGATTCAACATAAAATATATCTCAAAAGAGCTTTCAGATATATGTATTAATTATATTTGTAAAATGGAGGAATAGATCAAAGAATTCTCTGCTGCCAAGTCCTGCCTTTGATCATCAACGTAGTATCTGCAGTCAGACTGGCTCTTGAATCACAAGAGATGTCTTTGGATTATTTTAGAAGATTCACATGATTGCAGTGTGGGCTTGTGCATGGTTTCAAGAAGAATAGTACTTGAACCTTTTTTATGTGTTAGGAAACATGAGCAGCTGCTGAGAGTTTGGAGCTGCTCCGCTGAGAAAAATGGAGAGGTGATCATCTGTGCACGTGCCTGGCGGTGGACCGCAGAATTTCATACCTTTGAATTCAGTCTAAAGTCAGGTCTAACTGAATGATTAAAATAAGTCAAAGTAAAGGCGTTTTTCATGTTCTTACAACTTTATTCATGCTACTGAACTTTTTCATTAGGGCATGATCAGACAACTGCAGCAGGAGCTTGCTGATGCTCTTAAAAAACAGTCTATGTCAGAAGCTTCACTTGAAGTTACTACGCGCTACCGCAGTGACCTGGAGGAAGACAAGGTGCGCTTGCAAAAGGAATTGGAAAAGGTTAAAACCAAGGTACGTAACGTCTGTAATTATATGAATATATCTGAGGGTGGCTGTTGAAAGTAGGAGTGTAAGTTTTCCTGAAACTCTAGGAAAAAATTCAGCAGGATAGATTTCATGATGTGTGACTCAGTTGTACTGTGCTATTAACTTGGTGTTCGTGTCTTTGACATGAGGACATTATGTTCTCTAACTTGGACAGAAGTTTGTATTTGCTAAGGTACTTTGCACAATAAATTGATGTGTCCATAGCTTGGAGTAGCTACAGGAGAAGGATGAATTTTTTAATTCACTTTTTCAGACAGGAGCAAACAAGGGGCTACAAAGGGTGTCCTAAGTCACTGAAAGGGTCAGAGGAGCAGTGTTGGTGCCTAGAACTGTGATGCAGGAAATCAGTGGAGGGATGGGAAAGGCAGCTGTACAAGATGACAGAGTAACACAGCTTGTGTTCATTTGCTAGTAGAAGTGAAATGATTCCAGTTCTTCGGGGAGAGGGCATGCACACATACATGCAGCACGTGAATTCTTCAGCAGCAGATAACTCCTCCATGTAAAAGCTCACCCGACAGCTGTGGATTCTTACCGTGATTTTACAGTTGCGGGAGGAGGAAGAAAAGCATCTTCAGTCTGAGCATTGCATTCGTGACTTCAAGGCTGCCTTGGATGATAAGGAAAGAGAAGCAATAAGTTCTGCCCAGAAAGTGCAGGACCTCCTGTTGGCATCCTCCGAGACTAATACTACTATCAAACAACTTGAAGAACATGTGCAACAGTAAGAGAACAGCACAGTGAAGTGAGATGTCTTGCTTTCAGGGATTGGGTGGAAACGAAAGGATAGATAGTCTTGTTGCCTCACAGCGAAGTAATACATGATGTTTAAGGATGCTTTGGTTTTGTTACTACTTCACACTGTTCTGGAATCGGTGCTGTAGTGGATTTTCATAATGAAACCTGTAATTCTTTTTAAGCCTTGAAATTGAAAACACCAAATTGGAAGCCACTGTCCAGCAACAAAGCAATAGGATTGAAGCCCTTCAGAGAGACCTGCATGCCTCAGCCTCAGTAAGCTGCTCATTAATTCCCCTTTTTTGTTACTCCTGAGCCTAGTCACCTATTTCTTTGGGGAAATTTTAAAATGAAGTTTTGCTGATGAGCCTAGGGGAGCTCAGGTCTTGTATTCTACTGAATAGAGGCTGCTTGGAAAGCACCCTCTCCCTTCCCCAGCTTTCTGAGTTTGAGTTTTCCCATGCTACTATAGCACTCCACAAGGTAAGGATCTGCAAATAATACTCTTGTGTAACTACTGTCTACTTTAGACCCATCATAACATTAGATGCTACTTCAGATAGTTGTTGCAGTGCGTTTCATTTAAGGTATTCATCAAGTTGTGGAATTTCAACAGGGTGTATTGATACCAAGGCCTTTGTGCCAGAGGCCTGGCTGGCGTCATCAGACTGGAGCAAAAATTATACTCCCTAGAGCTTTTTCTGTGCAGCAGTGCTTTTCCTTTGGCCAGTTGCTGTGTGTCTGTTTTCATGAAACAGTGAAGAGAAATTCCTCTGGTACTTGCAGAACTCAGTGAGAGCCTTGAATTTTCCATTGCCTTTACACAGTTTTTCGTTTTAGTTCAAAGTACTTACATCTGTGGCCTGTATGAAGCGTATTTTTGGTATTGTAACCAGTGAACTAGGGTTCTTGTTACAACCACAGCTGTCAATTAGAGCTGAATAAATTTTGTAAAACAGTGTATGTGAAAGTTGAACTTTCTAATATACTAGTACTGTCAAGAGGAATAGGGAGTCAGTCACAATGCTTGTCTTTCCCCTTAGGTTAATAGGATATGATCTGCAAGTGTACAAGGGATCAGAAAAACTACTCCTGCCTGTTTTCACTGAAGATTCTTAATATCCTGCATGGTCTTGTTTCTCTCTCCCTGCTAGATACAGCAGAGGTGATGATTGCTAACAGTATTACATTGGCATCAAACTAAGGCCATTTTGATCATTTGTGCTGGGTGTAAACAGTATAGGAATAAAGAAGTGAAGAGGTTTGTGTAAAATGTATTTTTGGTAGTGAGGTGTGAACTTCAATCTAGAAAGTGAGTGTGCCTTCTTGCTTATAATGCTTCTGCAGGTTCACAAGCGCTTGGAAGACTTGATAACTGGCTTACAGACAGCACAGGCAGCTGCAGAGGACCACCACAAGCAGGTAGGTGACTGGCTTCTGTGAATCACAGTCTTTGAATTTTCTGTGTATAGGTAGTTGATCAGAAGATCAGGTGGGCTGTGTAGGCATGCAGCTGTCAAATACCTGTCTGGTTTTAGGGCAAGGCACCTTCAAGGGAAAAGGCTGTAAATTTCCTTGTTTCCCTGCTGCTGTGTATCTTTGTTGCAGTGTGCAAGATACTTATGTTCATCAGCATGGTTTCTCTGAGGAATTCTCTTCCCCATTTCATCTGCAGGAAGTGAGCAAGTGGCTGTGTGATGCATAGCTGCCTACTGGGATTAAACCATAGCAGATGATGAATAGAGTGGATGTTGTGGACAATGGGGAGGACTGTGACTGAAAGCTGAGAGAAGAGACTAGACTTGGGAGATCCATATTATTTTTGCAACTTTGTTAGAACTTGTCTTGAGGCCATGTTGGTTTCTGTCACAAGACCCAGTGTTTCACCTGCTCTGTAAGGACAGTTGAGGAGGTCATACAGCCTAACAATTATTTTATCTAAGACTTTATGCTAAGGTTTTTGTGACTTTCTGTAGCCAGTACATATCTCTTGGTTTCTTCTTTCTTTTTTTTTCCGTCATAAAGAAAGGCTACTAAAAGCATCTAGACATCTTCTGCTCTTCATACTTGAATTGCATCAGCAAGTTCTGTTCAACTCAAATGCGTCTGTTAGGCAAATTTTTGTCCCTTTAGTTAGAACCATAAATAACCTTTAAATATTTTCTCACTCTCAGGAGATGTACAGCTGTTATAGGAGCCATGAGGATAGAGTATTTTCTGTGGTAGGCACTAGAGGAATTATTATATTAGAAAATATGTGTCATGAACTCTGGAGAACCCTTAGAAGAAAGTTGCAGGATGATTTTGTGTATATGTGTGCATGTCTTGTTATCTCCCAAAGATGCAGCCTCATCTTGTCACTCCTAGAGCATTCGTTCTTTCTACCAGCTTCAATTTCTCTTCTTGATTATGTTTCCTGAGCTCTGTTTTACACTCCACATTAACCTTAACCATAGACCTTGCACAGGGAGACAAGAGCTTAGGCTAGATTTTATTTAACTTAGTGTTTTCTTTCTGTTCACCTTAGCTTCTTCTTCTGCCACTGTTGCTCCTATAGGTGCAAAAGCAGAATGCACTGGCTCTGACATCAAAGGATTTGCAGAGTATGTGGGAAGAGCAATTTAAGTCAAGATCCAACCTTGAGGAGCGTGTTGCTCAGCTTGACAGGGAAAAGGCAGAGCTCTTTGAACAGGTAGGTCCAGAAAATTCTCCAGAGACCGAGCCAGTACCTTGAAGAAGCATGGTAACCTTTTTGTTGAGTTCTTACATAAACAGCTTTTTTAATTATCCTTGACATTCAGGCTCCAAGTTATCTTGTGATTTGGGGATCACCCAGGAAGCGAATAAAAGCTAACTAGGTATTGTTGTGTAAATTTTGAGGTGGTTCCGTTGGGAGGAGTTCCCAGTATGATGTGCTATCAGTTGAGCACATCAAGCAGGGGTGCAGTTCCCCAGTTTTTCTTGGATTCATTCTGGTCATCCTTGGACCCCTTGGTTTCTGGGCAGAGTTGAAGTGCTTCATTTTTCCAGTGCAATGTATGGAGGAGCAGCAGCATGTTTTCAGGTTAGTGGGTGCTTAAAAGCTTTGTAGAAAAACATACTGAAGGAATTCTGGGCAAATAAACTAGTGCTTGGGAAACAGGAAATGGCTGACAGTTTCAAAGGTGCAGTCTTTCCCTTTTCTCCTTTTCTGTAGAGGAATAATGGAAGTACAAAGCAACAAGTACATAAGTAAATACCCACAAAGTAGAGGGGGAGGCAATGGCAGAGGGGAATAAAATATTGAAGAATTGCAAAAGATCAAATTCCTCTGTCTGCTGATCGTTAAAGGTCCCATGAAAGCCTTAGATTGATCTGTATCCTCCTATGATGAGCATATCTACATAATCGTGGCTATGAGCAGAAACTGCCCAAAGTGTTCTCCAGCATCTTTGCCAACTGTATTCCTTGCAAGAGAAGACAGCGACCTTTGCTTCAGTGTAGGCATTTGTTTTTGTTGTTCAGTATTGGCGTGTTTGATGTGAAACCTAAAGTGGTTGACTGTTCTCAGGAATTGTGTCCCTTGGCACTCTGTGGAACTTGGCTAACAGATGGAGATGTACTGCAGCTTCTTTGTGGAGAGAGAGTGCTAGAGGCAGGTATTGCACCTAGGTATAGTTCTTACACTCTGTGTGTGTCATGTATCTTTCTATTTTGAAAGTGTGAGAGTGAAAGAAAGAAAGTGAAGAAACTGGTTGAGTTGAAACGCCCGGTTGAACTACGTCTGGACCAAGAAATGAAAAGAAACTTAGAACTGCAGAAAGACTTTAAGAGGTATGGCTTTTTGATATGGTGAAGAGGTATCCCTGAGAAGAAATCAAATTTTCTTGAACTTCAGTGTAAAAATAGGTGTGTGTAACTCTCTGAGAAAATTTCAAGCCTCCTGTTAGTTCCTCCAAGGCACTTCTTTCAATGAGCCCAGCATTTTCACTAGCTACCAGAGGAACTGCCACTGCTGGTTGCCCTGAAGTTCTCCTGTGGGGAACGAGCTCTTTTATTTCTCTTTTCAGCGGAACTTTGGATGCTTCAGGTAATTTATGGAGATGAATGGTTTTTCTCAGCAATTCCTGGTGCTGTCACACTAGTTAAGATGAAGAAAGCCATGTCTGCACTGATTACATGGATGTATATGAAAAAGGCTAGTTATTCCTGTGTTTCATTGTTTTCTCACCTAATTTCCTGTGCAGGTTGAAGAGACTTCTAAGTAGAGCTACAAAGAAACTAAGGGTGTATGAGGACAGAGAAATGGAGTCCCAGCTTAATTTGCAAGGAGAAATGAAGAACAGATATTCTGAAATGGTCAATGAAGTTAGTAGATTAAGACCAAAGGTGAGCTCTGCTTTGTGTGATTTTTTGTTAGTTGTGGTGTTATTTCGTTAGAAACCTGTGTTTTCCCATGCTTTCCCTACATTTTGTGTCATGTTGATGATCTTTTTAGCTTGGCTGCATTTTGGATTTGATTGGCTTTTCTTAATGCTCCTTCTACTGTTAGAGTAGCAGATGACTATAATACTCATGTTGTTATCCTTATGGGGAAAGATACAAGTGCTCAGTCAAAGCAGCAGGGGCAAGGGCACAGGAAGGGCAGGCTGGCCCACCGAGGAAGGGCCAGCCAAGAGCGACAGCAAGTCTGGCAGGGTCCGTGACCTCACGGGCCTGGGAGCCGTCCCACAGGCCCTCCCCAAGAGGTGCAGTGACAGTAAGCGGGCTCAGCCAAGAGTGCGCATCCCCAGGCCAGGTTATAGGGATGGGCAGCTCTGCTGTCCTACCAGGACATCATGTCCATGGGCTGAGAGCAGTGGGTCCCAGCTCAGGCCTGGTTGCAGCTTCAGGGAGCCTGTGACAGCATCATCGAGGTCGGACAGACGAATTCCTTTTCTGGAAGAGACGGGAGGAACAGCGCTGTCACTGGCATGGCAAGGTCGGACCCTGAGCCCTGTGTCAGGCGTGAGTTGATCGGGAGGCAGTTGAGGTTTTCNTTTTTTTTCTTTTTTTTTTTTTTTTGTCTTTTTGTGTACAGGTTGGTGAACTTTCCCAGCAACTGGACATGGAGTCTAAAAAATGCATGCAGCTAGAAGCCCAAAACCGGGATCTGCAAGAAGAGCTGTCCTCTCTGCATGGGAAGTGTGAAAAACTGGAGAAGAGCAAATGCCAGCTGAAAGAAGAGGTGGCAAAACTCCAGCATCATTTGGAGTCTAACATGGTGGATCGCAGCCAAGTAGAACAATATAAAAGGGAGGTGGAAGAACGAGCTGGACAAGAAATAAGACAAAAGCTACAAGAAGTCAACCTATTTTTGCAAGTAAGTGAATTTCTCACGTGTGTCTGTGAGCGCTACGCAAACTTTTGTTGTGGCCATCATTTTTTTGTATTTTCCTTTTGGTGCCTTACTCTGTGCTTTCCTTCTGTCTTTCCTGAAAGTAGAGGGACAAGGGACTGTGGTTGCACAGGAGTGCTTTCATAGGAGTGTAATGTGCCTGAGGGTACCTGAATCTAAAGCCTGCCCAAGGCAGATTCCCAGTTTGCAGTGCTTCAGGGTGTCTCTGCTGGTCTGGGTCTCGCTGCTCATCCCTGAATGGGTTTTGCAATGTCCAGCTGTCATGGCCAGACACAGACATCCTGCCTTGTCCTTATATGCGGGGGGAAGCTGCTCAGAAAGGAAGTCACTGAAGATGTGGGGTTGGGGGATCCTCCCCTTGTCTTTGGTGACTCCTTTTCCATACGCCCTGTCCTACAGAGATAGTGTCCTTTCATTAGTGGTTTCAATTCATAGTGCTAATTTGGAGTCCTTCTCCAAGAAAAACACTTATTTACCAGGGTAGCTTCAGGCTTCTGCTTTGATTGCTGATGGTAGTGAGGGAGGAGGCACAGCCTGCCCTCTCAGTAAAGCCTTGAAATTGAGTGCGTGCATTTTTCTGGTGGGGAGACATCTCTTTTTCTTGGTGGTGGTGGTTGAAGTTGCTCTGTCTGCTTCAGGCACAGGCTGCCTCCCAGGACAGATTAGAACAAATCAGAACCAGCCATCATGCTTCACTGAGAAACCGAGTAAAAAATAGAATTAGAGACCTTGAATGTGAACTGGACAGAATAAAAAATACCCAACAAGACAGTACTTTTCAAAAAGAATCCACGCAGGCAGAAGCGGAAAAGTACAAAGAGCTGTACCTGGAGGAGGTGAAAACCAGAAAATGCCTAGCAAAGAAACTGGAAAGGTAAGTCCATGCTTCTTTGGAGTGGTAAGAAGAGACTCGTTTTTCCTCTTCTAAATTCCCTCTTCTACATCTGGCAGCATTAAGTGTGGAAGCATAAAATGGCATATTTACAGGGAAAGTACCTTAAGAACCTTCCCCTGCATCAGAGAAGTGTCTTCATTTCTCTGTAGACTATCAGGACAAAAGCCACCATTGCACCACTGTGGCATTAAGAGTAGCATTAAGCATTTTTCAAGCTGTTGGTTTTTTTTTACTGGCAGCCTTTTGGCCAATCTCTATTCTCCTGATTGTGTGTATGACAGAAAAGAGGAATGTCATGTCCATTACTATTAGAATAAGCATAGGCCTCTCAGGGCACAGAATTGGATTCTGTGAAGAAAATACAGGAAATCTCTCTTTTGGCTCCTCTTTTAGCAGCGGGTCAGAGCTTTGAGCTTTCCTTGGGAATGGGAGGGTAGCCCAGAGTTCCTGTGGAGGTGACATACCTTCCAGAGGAAGCCATGGAAACACCTGGCTTTCACTGACTGCTTTGAAGCCCTAATGCTGAGCAGGCTGAAGTGCTGGTGACACTTGCTGCTCCTTGCCCTTACAAACAGGGCCTCCAAACCAGCTCTGATTGTCTGATGTGCTTGGTTTGGATGTTCTTCATCAACCCTTGGCTTTCAGAAGTGGAATAATAGTCAAGGACCTGGAGGGTAACTTTGCACAAGTGTTTCTACCGAAGATGACTCTCTGTCTGCTTCTGAATGTTTCAGAGCTAATGAGAGACTTGCAGAAGCAAACACTAAGCTCCTTCGAGAGCGCCATAGAAGCAAATCTTTAATCACAAGCAGTGTTGTCAGCGGACATCTGGCTGCAAGTCCGGTTCTGTATTCAACTGGCCTGGGACATCTTGGGAGCAGTTTGGGACTGAACAGAAGTCTCAGTCTTGGAGGAAGCTTTCTAAGCCCAACAGAGAACACATTATCAGGAAGAAACAGGGTTGAAGCCTATGTGGCCAAGGTAAGCATTTTGAAAGAGCATCTCTAGGCAAGGTTATCCTTTTTAGGCTGACGTTAGAATACATGTATTGTTCCATGCCATACTCTCTAATATGTCAAAGCAACTGCTAATCCTCAGAAGTGTACACAGTACATAATGGTGTAAAGTCGCCACCTCTGGAGCTGGCTCCTCCTCTGAGGACGCCGGTTCGAATCCCAAGGAACTCACTGTCCCTGTCCGAGCGTGCTCGGCTGTGGCAAAATGAACCTCAGGAGCGAGGGGGGTGGGACCAGTTCCGCGCACACTGTGCCTCACCTAAAAAATCCATTGCTCAGGCTTATCCCAACATCTTCGTTCGCGAAGTCTAGCCAACAACAACAACACAGTACATGTAATAAGGCCAAACGCTTTTGGTCATCAAGTTTGTACAAATTTTCCAGAGCGCTCAAAGGCCAAAAACTATTTGCATGAAAGCAATGAACTCTGTAACTGCATTCTTTTACACGAGAAACTGGGATAAAGGATACTGCGGCATAGGAAGATCCCAGCAAAGTTCTACGTTAAATTAAATGTGTGGTACGTGTGAGCTGTTTCAAATGGCTAACTTCACAATGAGTGCCAAATGCCATCAGACATCTGTGAGACACCCTTGTCTTCATCCATGTTCTTCGCTGTAGCAATTTCTTCACTGGAATTTGTTTTGTTATGTTAATAGCAACAATGGGGTGCTTCAAAAACATGATGATATTAGTGGGGTGGCATAGCTTTGCTCTTTATCCTTCAGTGCAGGAAACATACTACAGATTGGAGGCATTTGTTCTTGGAGTTCCTGCTATGTGTTATCACGTGAAATAGTAGAATTACTTACTCCTTGGGAAGTCTTCACAGCCTTCTAATTTTGCAGCAATGCCGCAACGTCTGCAATACCACCGGTCCACATAAGCCCTGCAATTAGCAGGCAGTGTGACAGCACATCCCTCACAGAATGCAGAGCATTAGACCATGAGATGTGGAAACCACACATGAGTAGTTGTAGTTAGTGGGGAACCCATGCAGCATGGGATTGAGGCATGGCCAAGCTTCTCTGTTGAGTTAGTGTACTTTGTTGTTGGCTCAGTATGAGTATTTGTTCACTTTTAAGCCCATCTCAGTTCAGTGCTCTCCCCTGCACCTCCATTGGAAAGAACCCATTTCAACAATGTGTCTACATACAGCACCTGCTTTAAAAAAAAGAAGCAAGAGCATGAAAAGGGACCAAGCAGTGTAGGTAAATGCACAGCAGTGGCAGTTACAGGGATGAACTTTTCTGTGCCACTGTCGACACAGTTTTGAGGGCAGAGAGCTGGGTAGACATTAAGAAAGAACTCCTGAGGAAATTAATACTGCACCATCTGCAGGAGCTATTCTGGACACAGGCAAGAGTAAGGAAGCAAAATTCAGGGATGCACTGCAAGAGGGAAGTATGGAGAAGACCAGGAAGGGTAGGGAGTGTGGCAGAAAGGAGGGAAAGAAAGGACAGAGCCATGGAAGCAAGATATTAAAGGAAGGAGAAGGCAAAGGAGGAAACCATTCCTGTTCTAGGGGGAAAAATACCCTAGTTTAAAAGAAAAGGCTTAACAGTTGTGTCTTTTTTGAAGAAGAACAGGGAAAACAGACAGTGAAGGGAACGAAAGTGGGAGCACCCAGTGCTTCTTAAAACTGAATTACAGTAACAGCCTTCAGGTAGTCTTTTCCATTTTGATTTTCCAGAAGAAAACTGGCCATCCCAAAGTTTTGTCAGTATCAACATACATACCATCATTGCTTTCCTGGTTTCCCTTAAGTATGCTACAGAAATTAAATATTCCTACAGGCTATTTCATGGCTCATTATGTTATCCAATTGCTAATCTATGCAGGTATACAGTTTAAATCACTAGACAGGCTGCTTCAATGTCTTGCAAAAGTATTTCTCAGATATACTTGGGAAAAACATTGGAGCTGATTCCAAGAAAAGAATGCATTAGATCCGAGAATGGTGATGCTGTTCTCACTCAGTGTCATGACTTCAACAGCACCTTCAACTTCAAACCATGTGTGTATGCCTTGGGCATACTCTCAAGGAAGTTGAACAACTAGGTATGACATTTCCCCACTCTTCAATGACTGATGCCTGGAGGGGTTTTGTTTTGTCGTTTGGGGGCTTTCTTATCTCCCAACATTTCTCCTTCCTATCACAGTTTGGCTGGTAGCACTTGGTCCCCTGAAACTCTCTCTCTACCTTGATTGCAACCTCTGGAGACTTTTAGTTTCTTGTCAGCAGAGGTGCTGAGGAGAGTTCCCTCTCACTCTACACATTGAGCTTCTTGGGTTTGCTTTGCCCTGTGCTACTCTATCAGGTTCTAAAGTTTTCTTCATTGAATGAGGGTGGGTAAAACAATTCTGGGAGTAAATCCACAGAAAATTTTCCAATTTTTTACCATTCCAGCCAGGTTCTCTTCAGAGAAATATCGGCAAACCTGTTTTCTCTCAATCAAAGCAGAAGGCTGGTGTCTGGCACTCAGATTTGCTGGTGTCTGACACTCATATTTGCTGGTGTGAATTCATCCTCCCTGTTACTAAATCCAGCTGTGCATCCTACTGTGATATTTTTTCCTCTAATTGCCAGTTAGGGAACACCTGAGACTAATTGTCATGGCCCCATCTGTTGACCCCAGGCACTGAAGAGCCTGTGTATTCGGGAAAGTCTTCAACCCTTTCTTCAACCCTTTTCTTCTCCAAATCTTCCCTTTCTGGGTCATGAATGGGAGGAACTGTTAGTGGTCTGTGTAGCAGAATTTGGGAACTGCAGCCTTAGTCCATAGCCCATGGCAAGGAATGCCTGTTGCAAGAAGATTTTGGAACTGGAGGCCTGCTCTTCCATGTAAGAACTGTCGGGTTGAAATCCTAACAGCTGAGCCAAAGGCTGGTGAAGATTAATGTGGTTGTCTTGCCATAGAGAAGATGAGTGAACTCTGTTGGCTGCAGCTATTGTGAATTGGTGGACTGATGAAACCAGTTTTGTACATAACATGAGAGAGGGAACGTCTGCTTCCTGCTCTCTCTTTCAATTTCTGTTCCTTTTCTGGTTCCATTTTCTACCTGCCCTCTTGTGTTTTACTGGTCTTTGTATTGTTTGCTTTTTCGCTTGTTTCATGTATATGTTGGCTATGTTTCTTATTTCTCACTGAAGAACTTTGAACTTCAAGCCCCTTTCCTTTCTTCTTCAGCTCCTTAATCAAGAATGTTCTCTCTCTCCTCTCTGCAGCCAGATTTGTGACAAGGTTTGTAGCCAGTATTTTTTAACCTTGGGTGGCAGTAGAAATGTTTTGTCTATTTATGCTGTTGGGTTTTGATTAAAGCTTACTGAGCATTCATGTTTGCCTAAAGCTGGAAACCTTTTGAAACTGTTAGTCCCTCTGAGACAGAGGGTGACCGCTGCCAAGTACCTGTGTGCTTTCTGTATTTGTGATGCTATGGCTTCTGTGGTAGGACACCCTCTATAAGATGACGCTGGATATATGGATTTCATCTGTTATAAAGGAACTTCTTTGAACTAGAGGAGTGGGATCTTTGGCCTCCTTCCCTGTTCTGATATTCAAAAAGTTGTGGGTAATAACTCCGTGTCTGGAGTCCCAGTACTGCTCTGAAGTTGAGCTCCTAGACTCTGAGGATCATCTCATGGAGTCTTAGAGGATGCAGCTTACTCTGTGCTCAAGAAGCTGCTGTGGGTCAGTAGTAAGTCAACGCTGCTTCCCAAAGCACAATTATTGAGATGGCGACTGCTGCAAGGGACCCCAGTCTGTTACTGCCTGAAGGGCTGTGCAGTGAGAAGTGCCTGCTCAGGAGGTTTGGGCCAGTCAGTTGTGCTGCCTTCTCCTGGGCCAGGGGGGCAGGAGAACACCGGAGACACATTCTGTTCCTCAGAGGGGTATTTTCATTGAGAGGGCTTTTTAGAAGTCCATGTGTTGGCTTTCTTTCCACCTATTTCTCTTTCCTCGGACGGGCATGAGAATTACCTAAAGGTCAATGGAATAAGTAAGAGTCAGAGAAGAGCTTTTTCTTCTCTTGATTCATCCACCCATGTTGCAGACGGTCCTGCTGACCTTGTGGTCATTCTGTGGGCTTCATAAACCAGGGAAAGGGGTTTCTTCTAACCCCTCAACTCCTACTGCCTTACTTAGGATGAGTCCTGGGTTTAGGTCATCTTGTGCTCTAGGCATCAGTTTTCCTGCAGTTTTTGTGCTAGGGGGCCGCCTTCTCCCCAGGATTTTGCTGCTGCTTGAACTTGCCTGAAAAAAATGAGAGGTCTGGGGATTTGGGACAGCCCTTTTCCATTGTTCTTTCAAATCTGCGCTCCCCTCTTCTACCTGCGATGGCAAAGCCTATTCCAATGAAGCCTGACTGGGTGGTGGTTCTCCTGTAGGAGGGCCCATTGAACAACAACAACAACAAAAAGCTTGTGTTAAAATGTCATTTTCTCTGGTTGCATTTTTGCCCGTCCCTCCTCTTCTTTTATGTGGCACCACTGAGAAGAGTTTGCCTCCATCATCTTTATTCCACCCACCACGACGTTAGTATGCACAGATAAGGTCCCCCTGAGCTTTGTCTACTCCGGTAAAGAAACAGTCATAGCTTTCTCAGCCTCTTGACATAGCTCCTGGGGTACAAGCCCTTTACATCTTCATGGCCATCCTAGGCCTTGAAGGGTATCTAGTTTGGAATGCACTTCTGTGTATCAGACACTTGATGCAAATAATGTAGGAGTCACCAGTCTCATCAAATGTGAACAGCAGCACACAGCGCCTGCCTATGACTCTTCAAAATCTGATTTCTTCTTAGGAAGACTTTGAAATCAGAATCATTGCTGAGAATAACTTAGTTATCCCCTGGAATAACCACATTCTAGGGGAGACAGGATTAAGTGCTCCTGACTAGTGATCCACGCTGTCTCCACTTATACGAGAGAACCCATAGCACTTGATGTGAGGGAACTGTCGCTGTTGCTCTTGTCTTTGTACAACCTCTGCAAGAAAATCTGGAGTCTGATTGTGTATTTTTATACATGGGTGTCATGGTAGTTTCAATACCAATAAAGAAAAATCTTGGCCTGACCTGCAGGAGCTCTTGCAATTTTCCATCTTAAGATGCAGAAAAGGAAAAAACTGCCACACGCTTGCTTTTTTTCTACACAATGCTCTGTGTCGGTCCTGCAGCAGCTGCTCTTGCACCTCTTCTCTCTGGAAGCGGCAGAAGCCAGCCTCAGCTGAATTGCTCCCTGTGGGTGGTATGTGTGCATCTCTCAGCATTCAGCTGACCCTCTGCACGTGTCTTTGATGACGGACTTCAGCCATACCTTCGTTGCAATAACTGCACTGTGCTTTCTTCCTGGATATTTTTCAGTTGCCCAGTTATAATCTAGACGGTGACTTACAGGTCGATGTGCACGACCATTAACATTCCTCAGCAATGAGAATGCTATAACCAATCCCAATCCCCATACCAAGATATCTATGCGGGGTGATATTTTCAGATTTTATCACTGTATCTATGTGGTTTAAGAATGTTTCAGGAATTTTAACAGTTACATTTTGGTAACATTACATCTTAACTCCATATTTTCTGTCTAATTCTAGGCACGACAGGAACTGGATGAAAAAATCGCTAGAGACCTTCAAAAAGGTAATGTGTCATTATGTTAGGATTGTTTTTAAGGAAAAGGGTGAGTATTTCTAACTCTTGACAGCTCTCCAGCCATTATTTTCAAGTTCCTGGGCTAAGCAGAGGGGTTTCTTTTCTGCTAGCCTTCCAGTTGTGACTTGAATGTGAAAACTTCCTGCATACCAAAACATTGCCTAGAATGTTTTGAAGTTGCCTAGAAAAAACCAAAGGCAAATAAAATTGACCTCTTGTACCCACACCTGCCTTAATGTGAAGTTGCCAATTGTAATAAACTGCCAGAGCCAATATGCAGTTTAAGGGTTTTATTAATGAGCAAAAACAGTGCGCTGGGCAACCGGGGAGTCTCTGCTCCACCAAGGGCTCGCAACTTGATGGTATCTTGTCACAGACTTTATACAGTCCTCTTTTCTGGGTTTTGCAACTTGTAGCTGTACTCTGCGCTTGCGCCTGGGTGTTGCTAGGTGGTCGTCGGGATGAAGGCTCATAGTCTTCCTTAGATAACTGTATGCAATATGTCTTAAGCCCTGTGTAATTGCATACCTTGCAAGCATGGTTGCTCAGGGCTTAAGATAAATTGGTGACAACACAAAAAGGCAATCCTTACAAGTACAGAAAGTTTGTTCTGGTTTCACCATCCAGATGTCTGCAGTTTCTTGCTCTGTAGATCACAATATACAGATTCATCAACAAAATTTTCCATTGTCTACTAATCACACCTTTCACTAGAGTTAATTGCAAGTACAAACATCAGTGGAACCCTGATGTAAGATTTATGTCACCTTCAGCCATCACTTCTTCTTCCACGTACATCAATAGCCTTCAGCACCAAACCGCACCATACACGTTCTCTGCTGTTAGCTCTTGATTTTTGCTGGGATTCTTTGATTCAGGGCTTGTCTCTGTAGCTCAGGTGATGCAGTCTTTTTCTGAAGAAGGAAGAAGTATATGATCAGGAACAAAAGATAACCTTTCTTTAGGAAAGGATTATTTGGTAGTCTTTGGCCAATAGGAGTTCAATACTTGCCACATGTAGCCTAAAACTTGTATAATTTGAGGCCAGGTGTCCAAAGAGGAAATCCCCCTCTTCCATGGTAATTTGTTCCTCCAGAGTCCCTGCTTTGCAGTGACTGGTGCTATGCAGTAGTAGTAGTAGTAGTGTTGCAATAAATCAATGGTTTGAATGATTAAGGAAAGCAAAGATTCAGGTTGAAAAGGTCTTCACAAGGGTACATTTAGCACTGGAGTCATTTGTGGATGCCCTGAGATGTTCTGTGTGTAACCTCTGCAATGTCTTTCACTAGCTTGAGTAATGCTGTTGACTGATAAGCAAATGCAGAAAAAAAAATAATTTTTACCTTTGCACCCTTCCAGTGTTAGGATCCCTTGGAAATTTTCAAGTCTCTCTCTGGATTGCAGTCTCTTGTGTTGTCTGTAATGTTTTTACAGTGCCTTATTATGCCCTGTCTGCTGTAAAAGTAACACCAGGAATCTTCTTTCTTTTCTTCCCAGCTACTGCTGAACTTGAAAGCGGAATTGCTGGGTCTTCAAAAAGTCCTCATGTGGACCAGGATCCCCTGTGCAGAGCAATAGAGGAATACCGTGATGTTTTAACCAAAAATTACCTGATTTGAATGAAATGCCATGAAAAGGCTCTGGGAATCATTTGATTTTCATAGTGCATCTATGGTTTCCCATCCACTGGTTCAGATGTGAAAACATATTTATTGCATTCTGAATATAAACTCTATTAAATAAGTGTCAAGCACATTGCACTTAGTGTATTGATGCGTAGCTGGTTTCTTTTGCACTTAGAATAAGAATTGACTGATCTTGATTCTTGAGCATTAACAAAAACATCAGAAATGTTTCTTATTACAGTCGATGCATTAGCATTCGCTTTGTTCTGTTAAATCCGTTCACTCAGTGTGTTTGGGAAGTTTCCTGTGTTATTCTAATGTTTAGGAAATTATTTTATGTGCTTTTACCCCACTGCTTCAGTCCTGATGCAGTGAGTATTTCTGCAGATAAATTTCAACTTGGAGAAAAGGGCACTTTATGTTGTCGTCACTTTATGCAATATAAGTTTAAAATGGCTGAGTGTGTAGTAGTGCCAAGAGTTGTTTTATGGTCTTTTTGGTATATTTGTTTGTATCACAGAATCACAGAATGGGTGAGGTTGGAAGGGACCTCTGTAGGTCATCCGGCCAGCTCCCCTGCTCAAGGAAGACCACCCAGAGGCAGTTGCCCATGTTTGGGTTGGCTTTTGACTACCTCCAAGAATGAAGACTACACAGACTCCACGGGAAGCCTGTGTCACCCTCACAGTACACTCAAATACCATGAGAGGCAATGGGCACAAACTCCGTACCTTTCACGGTATTGGTGTTGATTTCTGTATTAAAAATTGCTGCAGCTTCAGACATTTGCAGCTCTTGCATCACTTGTGGTGCACCTGAAACATTTCCAGTGGGAGGGGAAGAAAAGGAATGTTAATGAATCACCTTTAAGTTTCCTCAATACTCTCCAGAACTGCTGTGATAGGATACCCAATATTTTTGGTGTCTGTAGCCCAGGTGTTAGCCCAGATGTGGCGGGACATTTGTGTCAACCATAGGACCAGTTTTACTTCAGGGAGTTTCCAGTTCCAAGTTGTCATTTCCCATCTAGAAAAGTCACCACCAATAGGAAGAGTATAGAACAAATTCCCAGTTCTGGAAAAGTA
Organism: Formicarius rufipectus; assembly: GCA_013399695.1. NCBI lineage: Eukaryota > Metazoa > Chordata > Aves > Passeriformes > Formicariidae > Formicarius > Formicarius rufipectus. Next base: position 2,321,070 of record VXAU01002296.1, on the reverse strand, counting down.
AGAATGATTGTATTAAGACTGGAAAAATTTGGGGGGTTTACCCCCAACTAATTTAAGGACTTAATAGACAGTGAGGAAACCACTAAATGCTGCTGTGACACTCTTCCTTTTTATATGAATATATTTTTGTGAAGCTAATATCCTGCTGTCTGTAATTCAACTTGATATTTAATAAACCTGGCAATCTAGGACCACGTGTTTATTTTATTGTTCCTCTTCTTGACATTGCTTTACACTGCTTCTCTGCCCATAGAGCTGTCCAGAGCTCTCCTCTGATCCCTTCAGCCCTGCCCACAGCTGCATCTTCAGCCTGTCTGCCAAGCAAATGGCCAGCATGCACCTGTATCCCTTTCCTCTCCAGAGGCTTGAAGCACAGCTCTGTCAAGATCACGGTCCTCAGTTGAGCTATTGCTAATAATCAGTTCCCAGACTCTTCCTGTGTTTAGAGCAATCCTCTTTGTGGTCTGGGCAGAAGTGGGAGAGCTTCTGGTAGCCGTGAAACAGGCAAATCCCATGGGTTTTGATCCTGTGGGGAGCCGACTAATTTGTAGCCCACCAAGAAAAAAGTAAATTTCTTCAGCCTACTTTTTGTACCTTGTAATTTGTCTCACCAAGAAAGGAGATGCAGAACTTTGTGTTGGCACTGAGACAAAGCGGGACAAGACGTGTTTTAAAGTTGGCTCCTGCCCTGCTGTGTGCTGCCGGTTGGCTGCTGGAGCCGCCAAGCAGGAATTTAGCATTGGCACCTGGCACAACTGCAGGCGGCAGCAGCTGCAGTGGGGCGGGTCGGGGGGAGGGTAAAGAGAAATCTAGTCTGTTCCTTCACTTGAAAGTCCAGCTCCAGTGTCTCGGTGAGGACATGTGATGATCTCAGAGAGGCCAGACAGTCAGGGGAGGCTCCTGAGGCCTAGAAACCAAGAAACACCTGTCTGATCTTCAAGAAGGGCAAAGCAGAGGAGATGAGGAACTACAGGCTGCTCAGCCTCATCTCACTGCCTGGGAAGGTGATGGAGCACTTTCTCCTGAAAGCCATTTCTGAAGATGTTAGTGACAAAAAGGTGATGAGAGGACATGGCATTGATGCTTTAAGATTTTAATATTTTTAATATATTTGTAGATTTTAATATAGCTGTATAATTTCTCACACTTGAGGTAGCAGCTAACAGTTTTTAACAGTTTCTAAACCTCTTTCTCATGGTTTATGGTTTGTGCTGCATTCCTAAATTTCTGTTTAACAGTCTTGAAGGAAAGAGATTTCAGCAAGGACATCTTGTTTGGGACACATGCACCTGGACTGGAATAATAAGACATATAGGGCCCAGAACCCTTGGTGGCACTCCAATGGGGTAGTTGTGAGGGTGGTGGCAGGGGTAAAATTGGTTTTGGGTTGGATGTACCCATTAGATGTGGTAATTAAGTAGTAGTATAAATTTGTAAGAACACTATACAGGAGGTGCCCCTATGTCCACCATGTACCTGAAAGCTTTCATTAAAGAAGAGCTCTCTATCAATACTAACATTGTCCCAAAATTTATTTTCCCCAATTTTAAGGCAACTGCATGGGTTCATAAAGGAGAAAATGCCCATCTGATAGCCTTCTACCATTACATGAGTAATTCAGTGGACTGAGGGAGAGTGCTGCATGTTTCTTTCCTTGACTTTAGCAAGGCTTTCTGTGGTTTGCACTGTACAGTCAAGTTTAGGTTTTGGAACTTCCTGATCTCTTTACAAAGAGAAAGCAACCGTGTTTCCTAATTTCCTTATTAAGGTATGTTAGAGACTTTCAGGTCATCTGAGAAGTTTCTCACTTCATTAAGTTTCATATGGGTGGGTGGCCCATGGCAGAGGGCATGGAAACATCAGTACTTTCCTAAATAATGCTCAGCTGCATAAAGGGCCAAGATGATGAAGGGCATTGCTCAGGGTACATACATCTGTGTGTTGAAGTGTGGCATTAGCAGTAGGGTAGCCTGGCAATTCTCTTTTAGCTAAGGGCAGTTCTGCTGGCATTGGCCCTTTAATGTTGATACTCAGAAAAGCATTAGAAACAAAACTACTCACACATATAGAGCAGTTGTAAAGCATTGTGTGTGTCTTATCCACAAATGAAATGAATACACACTACATACTAATGTTTGTCTTTCTTACTGCTTTCTGCACTGGCTGGACTTCCATAAAATGGTGGAATCAGAGCATAAAACTCAAAATTACTTGATGGCTATTCTAAACAGTGCAAGAAGTTAAACCAGGCTCTAGACAAATCAGGGAGCTGTCTCCTTCACCCACATAACAATCACCACTTTAAATGATAACAATCACTGTTTCATTTTTCATCAGATACTGTTTTCACTTTGATCCTGGCACTTTTAATTCAATGTTAGATGATGATTTTTAATGGAAGCAGTCTTGAAAATCAAAAGTGCATTTCCAGAGAGTGATCCTACCCCATTATAGTTAGAAAAAAGAATCTACGCCTTCAAAGTCCTTGAGCATTTGCACTTGCTAGATTTAAGGTGGACTTATGCCTGACTCTTGTATCCAGGATGAGTTAGGACAACCCAGAGAAGAAAGATGGCAATAAGCAAGACAGCTCTTTCCGTTCAACATTAATGAGCACACACTTTCATGGATTTTGCACTTGCAGCCTAATCATAGAAATCATTCTGCACGCTCCTACTTCTAATGATCTGATTGTTAGGAGAATGGCTGGCCCCAGTCCTATTGACTGTTTACATCCTAATGTGCTTTGTTTTTAAAATCTATTTCCAAACTGACTGCGGTTCTATTGTGTGATATTTCCTCCACAGAATCACACATTTCCAATCAGCCTCAGGTCCTTAGCCACAATCACTTCCTGCATTGGCTTCTCTTCAGTCCCGTAACTCACTGCAAAACAGAACTCACATGCATCTGGTCTGTGTGCATGAAATGGTATAGATGAAGCAGTTATTTAGGTGGCAGTTGGCAAGAAATGGTTTAATTAATTTGAAACGGTATAAACTGAGTTTGAAATGGTTTCAGATAGCTAGGGGATTTATTGTTTAATGTTTTTTTCCTGGTCTTTTGCATGCATGTTGCTTTGAATGCAATTTTGACAATCTATTCCCTGTATCCATGGTCACTACATCACCTACACGTTCATCAGTGCGAATGCTGCAGATCTGAGCCATGCACCACCAGCAGTTCCAGTTTGCAGGAACATCACAGCATTCATCTGTATACAAATTTCCATCTGCATCATAAGTAGACTTGAAGTCTGAAATTACACAAGTGAGAATTCCCAAAGATTAAAGCACAAAAATACAAAGTGAGAACCATAGTTAAAAAGTAGTGGTTTAGGACAGAAAGCTTCTATATGCCTTAAAATAATCCCTGTGAATGTTTTCTCACAATTTCTCGGTATTTCTCATGAGTGATGTCCACAGATACAATAATCATATCTGTGTTAAAGGAAACTTCACTACAATCACCACTGCTGTAAAGCCAAAGTTTGTTCACATTCAACAAGTTTCTATCCTGCTTATTTCTATTTTTTATGGATTATGCTACTTAAAATCCAGTTTCTTTAATTTCTCCTCCTGAATACTTTCCACTCGTTTCTGTGATCATCACTACTGATTCAACACATTAAAAATAAGATAAATTTAGAATATAAAACAGCAAGAAGTTTGCAAGACAACCACTAAAGATGTTTTAGTGCACAAAACCAGTACACATGCATGTCCTTATGCTCCCCAAGGTAAGGAACACCTCTTATTTGAAAGTGCAAGTAGCAGGAAAGAAGTTGAGCACTTAGTGAAATTTTTTGGTATTCAGCGGCACTGATGATTACTGACGTAAAGCTGAACAGCAGCAGCACATTGTTCCACACAAGTTTGAGTTCCTGGAACGTGCTGCAAGGCTCCAGGAAGGAACATATTACCCTGTAGATAAGGTCCTGCTTTTAGTGCTAGCAAGGAGTTCTTGGCAAAAGGCTGAATACTATTGTGTTTTCGGCTTTGATTTCCACCTGCGTCAGTGGAGCTTTTATTTTCTTCAGGGAAAATGCTGCTGATGTAAGAAATATCAGCATTTCTGCCATTACTGTAAAAATTACTGTAAAAAAAAAAAAATAAAGGTCCCCGTAGTGGACTCTAAGACAAAACAGAGTTCATTGAAAGAGTCTGTCAGGAACAGGATTTGCAGGACAATGACCTGGCTCTTTACTATCTTCTGTCATATGTTTCAAACTTAAGTCTGGTAGGAGTTTTCCCCTCTCTCACCTCAAGACTTGATCTATGGCCTGCTAGCACATCTGGATTTCATAGTTATTTGTCTGTGAATATCTGGTACTTGAAGTATGCTTATTATTTAAGAAACAATGAAGCTAAAAGTATTGATATGACACAGATTTTCTGGTTCTTTACTGCAACTGAATAACTCTTCCACTTAAAAAAAAAAATCTTATTTTCATTATTCTAATCAATAAATTGCAGTTTGCCCAACTGGAAAGCAGAAATGAGAACTCAATTACTAAAAATTAATAAAGTTGCACATAGAGATGCCAAAATGTATCACAGACCAAATACAAGTAGCAAGCACAGATCATCTTGGTGCTTCACTGGCATGACTCACAATTGTAGTTTCCAAGTCTCTTCAACTGAGGCTTCTCCTCCTTGAGAAGTGCCTTCAAGATTATTGTAATTTAATTCCTAAAGGAATAACAGCTCACAACTTAGTATTTGCCAAGTTAACGATGAAATAAATTAAATCCTTTCTTAACAATGCATGGAGAACACAATCCTGGTATTAAAGGATAATGTCTATATGAATCTGCAGACTTAAAATTCTTAGCCAAGATACAGCAGAGGCTAAGAGGTAGAATAATGTTGCCACCGGTACAAAGCACCTGCTCAGTCATACCAATCTGGTACAAATGCTATGAAAGTAGTAAGCAATGGCCATGAGGTAAATCTATGATACCATCCACCTGTACTTTATCTTCAGTTCTAGCACAGTGTGTTTGATGTGTCTCTCAGCTGTTTACTTATAAAATGAAGAGTAAACGCTAACTCTAGGGACTAAGAACAACAGGCTATACTTGATAGCAGAGGTGAAGTTGTATAGAAATTCTCTAGTTGGGATACATCCTCAAAACCGTATCCATATTCTTTCAATCCAGTACTTGCCTGTACACCACATAATGTTTGAAGAACTTTGATTGCAAGTACATGAAGTGGATACAGAGGCACTTCACATGGATTGCAATTACAGAAATTGCCCTTGGACCACAGAAAGTGGCTTCTGTTTCTTCATGCACACTCAAGTAAATTACTTAATCTCAATATAAACCAGCTCACTCATTTCACTGGAGGAAGTCAAGACTTGTCCTTTCACTCAGAGATCTCTATTAAACAAACAAAAGGAGGAAGTGACCAACCTAGGACAATGTAGGAAACTTTACGGAATATAATTACCTCCAATTCAGCATTACTTCCTTTTGTCCTTAGCATCACCTTTCTCTGCCCTCCTAATTTTTTGAAAATTAGTTTATTACTCTGCAAGGACTCATTGGACTGTACTGGACATCTCCTGTTACTTATTGAATCTTTAATCCAGGCTCAGTGCAGGAAGTTTCCAAGAACACATTTTTCCTATCTCAGCAAGGCTCTTCTTGCACACCCCCAAACCAGCTGACATTCTAGGGCTGCAGTAGTCAGAACTCACCAGGAGCACCTGCAGTCCTGAAAACAAAGTTCCTCCTTTTTTGTTGAGAGTACTTTTTCCTCCAGCAAGAATAAAGCTGTTTTCTAGCTTGGACTGTGCTACAGGCTTGATTCAGTGAAAGCTCATTTAGGAATGAGATCTCATTTTAACAAGGTATATACACAAAATAACAGGAGCATCACTGACACAGATTGCTTTTCCCAGTGAAATTATGCAGCATGAAACTCCAAAGGAAATTCAGTAAGACTGTCTTTAGTAAAATGTAGAAACTTTAATTTACATGCAAAACTACAACATATTCATAATAAAAAACTGGTGACTAAACAATTTAAACACAATTTGTAAAAACTGTCCACATTGTTAAATAGGCCTGTACAACCAAAGATTTACAAAGTCCCTGTGACTTAGCATATTTTCAGTGCACAACTGAGTTTAAAGGTTCTGCTCGAATATTCCCCAAGTCAAGAGCTGAATCCGTCTCTTCATCAATTTCACCAATGACAGCACTGCAATTAAAAAAAAAAGTCAGGTTATTGTTTCTTGAAATCAAATCAATCACACACTTCTAAACCAGAAGTTGACTTTTTCCTTCTAACAACCCTTATTTGCTGTTGAACCATGCTGACTTTTTCTGAGTGATGTGGCATGTTCCCTGCAAGCTTCACAGTGGAATGTCTGGAAGCACTTTGCAACATGACTGGTTTTTTCCTTTTATTTTTCAATACCTTCCCTATTTTATCAGAGTCCCTTATTTAGAAGTTACCGGTACTTAACTGTTGATTCCTTTTACTTCTTCCTCTAAGCAAGTTAAATTTCAGTATGTTTGAGTTGAATTACTTATTCCTTGTAATGCATATGTTTCTGAGTTTGTTAAGGTTGAAAAAAATTATAATAAATTCTATAAAAGAATATTTTGAGTATACTTGAGTAATGTGACCACCTGGTATGATGAAAGAGTGAAGCAGTTAGCAATTACTTGGCTTTTTATACATGTTTTTACTGTCTGAATAAAAAGCTACTGGTAGAGTAGCATACTTAGTCCTACCTTTGCACATGTATCAATTTATTTTTTCTTAAAGGTTTAAGTCAAATGTAATGAAAGAATTCCAAAATTTCTCAATGCAGTTAGATAAATACACTTAGATATACATTTAAGTCTTGACATTTCTTTGTACAGAAACAGCCATCAGAACTACAAGATGAGAACCCCTACCTGGGTTCAATACAATATACTCTTTTTCTAGTTGTGATAAAAAAGAATATTATTTTGGCTATCAGTTTCAGACAGCTGCAAAAGTAATCTTCATAGCAGGTCCACTTTCCAGGCCTTCTTTCCACTTCTCTCATAACCCTCCCATGTGTTTTGTACATCAGTTATTTTTCTCTGCATTTAGTGAGTGCTACTCTCATTCTGTAAGTGAATTTTACATCAAGTATCCATTCATACATTTGACCTGTCACTACATCAGCTTCAACAGCAGTTATAACATCAAGACAGATCATTTTCCAGATCATAAAGGGCTCTCTGTAAACATCTCTTAAAAAAAAAAACCAGCTGTTGAAGTCAATTTTATATACCACATGGCTGACTTACTGTGCACAGGTTTTATCTAATTTTTTAGTCGTTATTCTATTTTTAACTTCATCAACCATCATGAACCAGGATAAAGAACATCTACACAATGTCTACACTCAAAAGAGAATGCTCAGCTCCGTACTGACCCTTCCTAGATTGTTAATCAGAACGAGCTCATTGATTTACAGCTCAGTAAATAGAGACTGAGGAGATCATACAATCATAGAAAGGGCTGGATTGGAAAGGACCTTAAACATAATCTAGTTTCAACGTGTGCCATCCCTCCCCACTCCCAACAGGTTGGGATACCACCCACTATATCAGGTTGCTCAGAGTTGCCTCCAACCTGGCCTTGACCACTTCCAGGGATGGGGAATCCAAACTTCTTGGCGTAATGAGTTGCAGTACTTCACAACCCTGAGTAAAGAACTTCTTCCTAACATCTAAATCTCTTCTCCTCCAGTTTAAAACATTTCCCCATGTTCTACCACTATCTGTCCACATAAAAAAATGGCTCTCCATCTTTCGTGTAAGCCCCTTTAAGCACTGGAAGGCCACAATGAGGTCTCCCTCAGTGAGAACTTTCTTTTCTCCAGGCTGAAAACACCCAGCTCTCTCAATCTGCCTTCACAGGAGAGATGCTCCAGCCCTCAGATCATCTTTCACCTTAACATTACTATGCAATCACTTTTGTAACATAAATGTAGATGTTTACTATTTAATACAGAATCAGTCATTTATGTTTACAGACGTGTAAGATCGAGTCCAATCATTAACCCAGCACTGCCAAGCCCACCACTAAACCCTGTCCCTAAGGGCCACTTCTACACACCTTTTAAGTACTTCCAAAGATGATGACTCAGCCCCTTCCTTGGTTGCCTCAGCTTTGACAATTCTTTGACTATACAGTGCTACCCACAGACACAAAGATGCAAGGTATCTGGGGCTATCAAGATTTATCCAGATAATATATACAAATACACAAACACATATGAAGTCTGTATGAACAGATTTCAACAAGAACATGCTATACTTACACATTATCACCTCTTACAATGTATAATCCAAGCACTACTTGTTCAACTCCTTGTGAAGAACTGAACACTCGTTCATGGCTTTCATCCAAAATCAAGTTAATGGTCTGATCAAATCCTTTGAGTGTTCCCTGAAAACAACACACAAAAATAAAGCACTCTGATTACCTTTTAAATTTATCATCTTTTCTCTCAAGGTTATCTTAAATAAGGTGGCAAAACTGAGGTACTAGAGAAAAAATGTTCTACTCAGGTTTTACTGTTTGGCTTAAACACAAACAGCTAAGGAAAGTAATTTTCAAAGCAATAATCAATTTAAGAAAAGTACATACTTATTACTGAGTGTCCATGCTAAAAGCTACGATAAGCTTGAGCATTAAAAAAAAGTTTCCCTTTAATTAATGACGGTCCTCTAGACGACTAATTTTACTTTTTCTGCACTGTTTTCGTTTTCCTTGTATGGAAGTTTTCAGAAATCAAACCAGTATTTAATTAAAACAATAAAAAAATTGAGTTCTTGTAGTCAAAAATATCAAAATCATTCCTAACAAGCAATTTCAAGCAGTATCTCTGAAGAAAACTATCTTGAGTTAAGTAAATCAAAATTATTGTGCTAATACTCATATCATCTACCCATAAGAGTCATGTATACCAACTTCATTGAAATCTTTTTGGTACAAAATATCTTGTGGCACAACACAAGTTTATCAGAGTGACTCCAGACAGACATATTTGGTGAATCCAGTATTTTTTCTTTCCAGAGGCTGCACAAAGCTAAGTACAGGCAGTAAGATACAATACTCATGCAATGATCACACTATTAAGTTACAGTCAAAACACAAATGAGTAAAGATGTAGGAAGGAAGTGATGCAAGGAAAAAATCCCAGACACAGAAGCAATAAAATCAAAATATTATACAATCTAATATATGTTGGCCAATCCTCAGGTTTTGGGCATGAACAAATCCCACAACAATTACGCAGCAAATCTCCCGCTGCTGTTTATCTATAACTACAGGGAAGAAATTATTCTAGCGTGAAGTTGAAGTGCTTACAGAACAAAGAGGACATTTTAGATGGAAACCAAGTTACTGAAGAGAAACATTTTCTTGTGCAATCCCACAGAAAAACTCATTTGACAAAAAAGCTGAAGCATCTGCATGCACCAATTTATCAGTGAACAAAGCCAACATGCAAGAACCAGTAAGTGTTTACAAAACTTTAAGCTTTATAACCATTATTCTACACTCTGTGATTTGAAGGTGTGAACAAGTGAGAATATCCTAACAGCCTCTTTATTGGAAAGGCTATATGGGAGAAAATCAAATGTGAAAAAATATAACTCTTACCACAATCATTCTTCCATCAGAAGTAATTACTGCAACAGTACCTGGTAGTTCATTAAGGAAATGTTTAATGATATCTGAAATAAAACCATTAACATTTTCTGAGGCATTCATATGTAATATAGGTATTAGGAGCCCTTGGGAGCCAGAAATGCCTATGAACAGTTTTTTTTTTAAAGCAGCATGGTTGATACTAACATTTAACAACACAGTATTTTTAGTAAAATTTCCTTTAAAGTTTCGCCTCACCTAACCACGTGCAGTCATAAACAAACACCATTAAAAGCAAAATAGAGTTCACCTCTCTTCTCATTACTAAGTGCATTGACCCAACATAAAGTTTTATAAACACTCCAAGTTCTTAAAAAGCAGCTTTGCAGAGATGATCCCGAGGCAGGCATTCTCCATCTCCTCACTTTGAATATCTCATCTCAGTTTGATGGTCATATATCCATCAGCCTGAGTAATTCTGGGTTACTGTCTCACTGCGAATAAAACTGAAAATGCCTATGGGTTACAAGTACAAAAAAGAAGCATGAAAAGCCTTCTAGGAACCCCAAGTCCCGGGTCTCGAACAACTGGTGCAAAGCTGGTAACTTAAAAGCGCGTTAAGTGCTCCTTATGGGGCCAGGCCCACCGCGAATCTCGCTCTTCACCACGGAGGGGCACAGCTCCGCTGGGCGCTGTGGGGACACCCTGCTCTGCGGCTCCCCTCCCGCAACCTCCGTTCTGCCCGCCGAGCCGCTCTGCTCCCTAAAGAGAAACCGACCGCGCCACCGGGGCCGGCCTGAGCAACACAACCGCGCTGCCGCCGCCGGGCGCCGCTCCCGGGGCCGGCAGGGGCGGGGAGGCCGGGCGGGAGCGGGGAGGCCGGGCCGGGGTGTGGAGGGTTGTGGTGCGGCGGGAGGATACGGTTGATGTAGTTCTCCAGCGCAGAGGTCATGGCGGCCGCGCCTTCCCGTCCCCGCCGCGCCGCCCGCGCTGACACCGCGCAAGCGCACAGCCCGGCGTCAGGGCTGCGCATGCGCGGGGGGTGGGACAGGAGGCGGGTGGGCCGTACCAAGGGACGGTCGGCGAGAGCCTCGGGGGGGGTTATGGCGCCCCCTCCGCTGCAGATGGCACCGCCCGCCCCTGAGGCGGCCCCGGTGTGGCGGTGTGGCCGCGGGACCGCCGCGAGCGGCGCTCGGCCCGCCCTCCTGCCCTCAGGGACTGCCAGTGTTGAGCGTCCTTGTCGACGGCATGGACGGTGTGGTGCAGTGCACTCTCAGCAGACTTGCTGATAACTTAGCAGGCTGTGTGGCTCAGGTGACACGCTGTAGGGAAGGGGTGCCATCCAGAGGGGCCTGGAGAGGCTTCAGAGGTGGTCCCGCGTGAACCTCATGAAGTTCAGCAAGACCATATGCAAGGTCCTGCGTTTGGGTCAGGGCAGTCCCAGACACACCTACAGGCTGGGCAGAGAAGTGATTGAGGTAAGCCTTGCAGAGAAACACTTGGGGGTGATGGTTGATGAAAACTGGGCGTGAGCTGGCGGTGTGCACTCGCTGCCCAGAAAGCCAACCCCGTTCTGGGCTGTGTCAAAAGCAGCGTGGCCAGCAGACCGAGGGAGGGGACTGTCCCCTTTTTCCCTGGTGAGACCCAACCTGGAGTACTATGTCCAGCTCTGGGGCCCCCAAGATAAGTAGGACATGGAACTGTTGGAGCAAGTCCAGAGGAGGATCACAGAGTTGATGAGAGGATTGGAGCACCTCCTGTATAAGGACAGGCTGAGTAAGTTGGGGCTGTTCATCCTAGATTGTGTAGAGAACCCCTAGCAACTTTCCGGTATCTGAAAGGGCCCAACAAGGAAGCTGGAGAGAGACTTCATCAGCAACTGTAGTGATAGGACAAGGGGTAATGGGTATAAACTGAAAGAGGAGAAATTTTAGGCTAGATACTAGAAAGAAAGTCTTCACTGTGAGAGTGGTGAGACACTGGAACAGGTTGCCCAGGGAGGTTGTGGATGCCCCAACCCTGGCAGTGCTCAAGGCCAGGTTGGATAGGGCCTAGAGCAAAGGAGAGGTGTCCCTGCCTGGGGCGGGGGGGCTTGGACTAAATGATCTTTAAGATCCCTTCCAACCCTTAAACAATCTATGATTCTTGCTAGTATGTGAGTCATGTAGACTTCCCATGATTTCCTGTGGGTTGCCTGCTTGAAGTGGGCAAGGAGGCCTGACTGCTGCCCCTCCACACAGCCCCTGGGTTGTGGTTTAACCCCAGGCAGCCACCCAGCCCCACACAGCTACTCACTCACTCCCCCACCCATGGGATTGGGAGGAGAATTGGAAGGGTGAAAGCTGGAAAGCTTTTGGGTTGAAAAAAAGATGGTTTAATAGGGAATGCAAAAGCCATACATACAATCAAAACAAACCAAGGAATTAATTTACCACTTCCCATGGGCAGCCATCTCAAGGAGACCAGGTCCCCATCACACACAATGTTGACTTGGGAAGACAAACACTATCACTCCATACATTTCTCTCTTCCTACTTCTTCCCCCCACTTTATATACTGAGCATGATGTTGTATGGAATATCCCTTTGTTCAGTTTGGGTCACCTGTCCTGGCTGTGTCTCCTCCCAACTTCCCATGCACCCCCAACTTCCTTGCCAGTGTGGCAGTACAAAAAGCATAAAAGGCCTTGTCTCTGTGTAAGCCGTGCTCAGCAATAACCAAAACATCACTGCATTATCAACGCTGTGTTCAGCACAAATCCAGGACACAGCCCCATACCAGCCACTGTGATGAAAACTAACCATCCCAGTCAAAACCAGTCCACTTGGGAGAGCCCTGCAGCTGGGCTGTGGCATGAGTGTCCAGTGCCAGCAGAGCTGCTAAGTTCCATGCAGAGGTGCTTTCTGTATGCAATGCTGGATGTGGGGATGAGAAGGGTTGGGGAAGGTAGCTTTGTTATGCCTGGGTCCCATGCTCACATGTGGGCCTGCCTGGGCCCACACTGTTCTACAGGTGCTGCTACTTTAAAGAGAAATGCAGCACTCAAGAGCTGCAATCCAAGCAAAACTATGCATGTCTTTTAAAAAATGTGCAGTGCCAAGTAAGTGGTGATCCTTATGCCAAAGTTTGGTTTTTATGCTTACACGTGTACCCTTTCTATAGATGGGGGAATGGCAAATAAGAATGCCCTGAAGGGACTCATGGTGTTTAACTTTTGTTTCACTTTACCTGTCACTAGCATGATTGTTACTTCCTGCCATGCTTTCTGGTGAGTCTACATTACGCTCACAGAGTTTACTTGGTATCCCTAAGAGTCCTGTGACGCAGAGTGTATGGAATCTGCTGGATTCAGTGTAGGCACTGACAGTTTTCAGGACTGTAGGAAGCTGAACTGGTCCTTCAGATAAGAAGAAATATCTCAGGGAAACTAAGCTCACATTCAGTAATAAAACCAAAGTTAAGCTGCAAAACTATCCCAGTACTTTAGCTGTCTTTACCTGTGGTAGATAATGTAATCATTGTTAGTATGCAATGCACTTTCAGAAATTTACTGCAATATGTTGTACATATAGGCATTTTTTGCATTGCAATATATTCAAAGCCATGAATGTACTCCTCTAATGATATTGAGCAGTCTGTTGGAGAGACCTTAAGTGTTGCACAGGTATAACTTCTTAAAACAGTCTATCTACCTGGCTTTTCAAAGCATGAGATCAATGCTGTTTATCTTTCAGATTTGTTTTATTTTTGTTATGTCATTTTCCAGGTTTTCACCAGTGAATTTCCCTAATCTTCATTTGTTGAAATATGACGTATGCATTTTTTAATAACTGGAAGGTATAATCATGTGTTTAAGACACAATAAAAATCCAGTTTTCTACTCCAATTTTAATACAAGAAACACTGTACTACTTGACACAGATGAGGTACCAGCCTTTGTTTTCTGTAACTGATAGAATGCTATAAAAAAAGGTTTCAGATCACATAGGAAAAGATGCAGACACAAATGGGGCCAAACTGATGCTGCTTAAACCTTTTGATTCTGCATTCCCTGACTTCCATGTGTATGCCTTTCAACTGGAAGAATATTTTATGGTCTTTTTTTATTTTACTATATAGAACCTACAGAAAATTTACATTGTCCCTGTCAGTATTAGTGCAGTTTCCTTTTATTTCAGTAAAGACTCCAGGGACAAAATGGCAAGATGTCTAAACTGGGACTTGGTGTCCAGCCCATGCTTTAATTCCTGCAGAGAATACAATTTCTGGACAGCGGAGTGCTATTGTTTATTCTCCTTCTAGTATGACAGTTGTTTTCATGCACGTTATAGCCATCACACCTAAAGGGAAAGGAAAATGAAGTTTTTTAAGGCAAGTTAACCTGAAAAAAAAATTAATAGACATTTCCTGACACCTGTGAAGGTAACTACACCAAAGTAATCTCTCAAGAATTTGTCTAATGGCTCAGCCTTTATGAAAAACATGACAAGAGATATCAGAGAACATAAAATAGTTGTGGAATTGGGCATTACATAATGCCCATCCTCTTAACCTTTTATTGTAAAAGCTTAACTACTGCCACTACCCATTACACCAGGACTGAAATAATTATTGTATCTTCCATGTAAGAGGCTGAAGGCTTTTTGTGTGTGTAGTTTGAAATTTTCCTTTTCATACTCTTCCTTCTCCCTATAAAGAGACATTCTCAAAGGCCAAGAAAATGAGGTCATTGGGATACAAGGATGTAGGTTGAAATCTTAAAATACTTGCACCAGGACATTACCCCGATAACCGATCCTAAGAATCTCTTTATATTATCACTGTCCCTAAAAAGCCAAGTTAAGACTTTTTAATTTGTTCCCCTTATTTTATAAAGGAGGACTAAAACCCAGAGGGTAAGGCTGGACTCCTGAACTGACATGCCCAGGCTCTGCTAAACCAAAACACCCTCAGCACAGAGCTAGCACTCTGAGTATAAAGGAACTCTCAAAAGAGAATTCCTGGCTTCTTCTCCTCTTAGGCTCCCTGTGCCTTTTCCTGAAGGTGAGCAGCTGTGCCCTTCTCAGAGTCCTAACTTGAGGTTCAGTCTTCTGTTTGAAACCACCACTGCTCTTATTCTCTTCTTATAAAACAACCTCCCATATAGGAAGTGGAAAACTTTAATGTAATACCCGCGTCTTTTGAGAGACAACCACTCCCCTCCGCGCCAGCCGGCGCTGCCTGCCGGTGCCCGCCGTGCCGCGCTCGGTCAGCAGGGGGCGCCCCGCGCTCTGAGAGCGCCTGGGCACGGCACCCCGGCCTTCCTCTCCCGGGAAAGGGATGGACTTCCACCGGAGAATGAGATGCCTTTCGCACGAAAAAATATCCACTTTTCTCCAATACTTGCAGAGTGAGCCCAGTGTGCCTAACTTAGACGTTTCACAGGTTCACACTTAACATTAGGGCAGGCACATTTATTCCTGATTAACCTACCTATCAATATAACACTTGCATTATAACACTTAGGATCAGAAACAAGTAGCTGACAGCCCTTTGCCTGTTCCTTCCCTTCAGTTGCTGCAGAGCTGCCCTTGAGGACACATTAAGTAATTGAATATGAGCATAATGCCCATTAAGCTCTCAATCAAAGAAAGAAAACACCTTTGTAAAAAGCCATTCTGTTTCTCTTACATTGTTTAGCTGTAACTACCTTGCTAATTACATTTACTCCTGTAATTAAAATCAGTTTATTTCTGCAATTGATTCTACATACATTAAGGCAGCTATGGCAAGTGAAAGCTGTATGTTATGCTTTCTGCAGACTATGTAACCAATTAATCATGCCCTGGAGTGTCTGCACACTTTCTTGCTTTCTTAAAGACTGCCAGGCAGGAAGGAAACCTTGCAATATCCTAAGGTGTATCTGTGCAAGTAGTTATTGTGTGTAGAATTGTTACCTAACCTAAGGCTGATGGGAATGGATGAGTGACTATTTTGTTGCTGCTTCACTTATATTGCTGATCAGTTTTACCTCTCCCAAACCCACTAGCGTCTGGTGGCTTTGCCTTCCTTGGTTATCAAAAATTAGCCATGTTTTATAAAGCCAGCCATGCTGAAGGGTGAAATGGCTTTGTGGCATTATCATGAGAAAAGAGGCTTCACCAGGACTGCCGTGCCATAGCATGTCAAGCCACCTCCCTGTCAGATAATATGAAGAAAGGTGTGAGACCTACTCTGCCTTGAAAGCTGAAAATCTAATACAATGACCTGACTGTTCAAACAGGAGCTTTAAGGAATTTCTTGTAACAATCCCTGCCCCCCCCCCAAGCTGGTAGCATCTGTCAGCTTGCTTAACAGGAATTACATCCTCTGGTTGCTGCTCAGGAATAAAATAGCACCTGAGGTAGGGAATAATGGAGTGCTACATGCTGAAGAAGAAGAATCACACAGTACATACTCTAAAAGAGAATCTAACATCCCCAAATCTCACACATTTAATTTATGTAATCTTTCTAATAGCCTTTCTAATACTTTCTGGGACTCAAAAGTTTTAAATCTCTTTGATTTTCACCTATGTGCCCAGAATGTCACATCATAAAAAGAACCTTACCCTTTAGCTTGTCTTTAGTTTATACACACCCGAGCTAGCTAAACATGATTGATTTCTCTTTATGTGTTCAGGAAAAACACAAACATCCTTTCACCTCTGCTTTGCTTCTCTGAATCTGTAGAGACTTGGGTCCATTATCAGTAATGAAAGGATACAAATTTTATCTGCTAGTTGGAGAAAAGTAGCAAGACTTTGCTCAGCTTTGCTCACCTTATGCATGACTGGCTGCAATCCAAGGTGAGATGTGTTTCACAAATATTACTATATCAAATGACAGTCTTGCAATGAAACAACTGGAAGATATTATAGAAGGTTAACAGTCTGAAAATGATTGGTAGACTCCAGATAAGTTACAGTGCATTAGAAACAAATCTGTAGTGTGAAGTCTCACAGTGCTTTTTATTTATCTTTAGAAACTCAGTGTTAACAAACACCTGCTGTAAATTTTGTTTGTTATGATAGCAACAGCTGCTATCATGGGAAACATTAAAAAAATAATTTCACTTAAAGAGTTCCTTTATAGGAGAAAGTGAATGTTTTCCCCAGCAATTTTTGCTAAAATATGCAAAATACTATAGCAATCTTAATGATTATAACCCTCCTTAATGTGTTCACATAAAAAATAGCTTTGCATGTTTCTTTTTGCAGAAAAATAAATTCTTTTCCATTTTCCTTCTTTTTTTTTTTTTTTTGGTTGGTTGTTTTTTGGGGTTTTTTTACAGAAGAAACTGGTAACAGCTATAGAAGTTTGGCATCATTATCCTTTCAGGTAATAAATTTAGGGGATGTTATGAACTATTGGTAGGAAAAATGCTGTTGCTAGTGGCTCATGTACCTAAAACTACAGAATGACAAAGCAATGATTCTTGTTTTCAGTTGCTCTGAGCAGAACACTAAGACAATTCTGCTGTACACAGAATTAATAATAAGCTTCAAGTAACTGACATTTACTAGTATGTCATAGTTTTTACAGTCATAGTTGAAACTGCATTTACTATATTGCTTTCATGAAGCAGGCTTTTCCTTCTGATAGATTCCCTACTTCTCAAAGTATAATTCATCTTCCTGTAAAAGCACTGATCCTAATCTTTAGTCTGCATTAAGATGACTAGATAGTCTGGTTTTAATTATAAAGTCCTTTATCTTAATGCTCTGCAGAAATGCCCATTTGACCCCATTCCACTTTTGTTTCATTTGCTCTGTGGCACATGATCACCATGTAAAAGGAATAGCACATGGTCAAAGGCCTCTGTTCAGAGGTGACTTACATGCTGCCTGCTGCCAGATGTAATGTAGATTGCACTAAAAAAATCAATATATTTCTGCATTGTAAGTTATACTGCCTGATTATTTTTTGAAGTAGGTTATTCATTGTACCACAGAGCAGTCTTTTGGCACCAGGGCCTTCAAACTAATTACAGAAATGGAGAAAGAATATACTACAGATTTGGTCCTGTTCAGAAGAAGTGTCAGAATCCTTGTTGGAATCATTAGTGAAGAATGATCAAAAGGAGAGGAAGATAAATAGGACAATCTGCTTTCCTTTAACAGGCACTGTTTTTTGTCTGCTAAAGAGCATAAGACCAAAGGGCAGGAGGAAGCCATTTTTTTTAATCAGAAGTCTATGCTGTGAAAAACTTGACTTGAAGCACAAGCAAACAGAATTGCACCAACAGCAATGGAGAGAAGTGGCACACAAGGATGACAGATGCTATGCTTTCTTCACAGTCTTGAAGTGTCTTGAAGTCTGTTTTGTCATTATTTGTTTCCTAGGATTTTGCAACCTACTGCTTCAAGTGGATATTTTCTCTTATCAGTCCCAGGATCATCTTGCAAATCACAGCTGGCATCCTTGTTCACTGCCTGAGTATGTGCTAGCTCTTTCACTTGGTATTTTCAGGCACTTTCTTCACATCCTCTGGTTAGTTCTGCTGGCACTTGAGATACCTTCTAATGATGACTCTTTTTAGCTGCTAATGTTCAGATACTGAGGCTGGTTAACTTATGGGGAGAAGAAATAGCTTCAGTGAGCTATTTTGATCTTTACTAAGGACCTTGCTTGTCCCAGCTGTAGTAGCTCATGATTCACTCAGGCAGGCACCTGACACAAGTGCTGGGGTCAGCATTGAGACCTTTAGTGTGAAGAAGATAACTCCATATGCTGCACCATGGAATCTGGGCTGCAGCCCTCACAGGAATATCTGGAGGGGAAGGAGGGGTTGTGATTACAGAGATAATAGGGGTAAGAATGATTGGTAGCTGAAAAAAGTCTTCACTTACTGTTTGCATGGTTGTCTAAATTGGGGAACACATTTGTAAACAAACGAAAAAATCAGGGCTCTAGAACATGAGAAGATGTAATTTTCTTGTTGTAACTTCTTGTTTGAAGATGTGTTTTACCCATAACTTCATGGGTAAAGCTATTTATTTGAAGCAGATCAGCTTCACAGCAAGAATTTGCATTTATTCTTGGATGAATGTGATTGTGTGTCCAAGGCCTAATTGTCATTCTGGAGTGATGAATGACACAGACAAACTCATACCCTGAAATTTCTGGGCTATTTGAGTTGGTACAGCTAATGCCTGAAAGTACAAGTTAGTTTTGCAGCTCTGTAGTGCTGTAGTAGTTGGGGGAGAACTAATAAAAGGCCTTGAAAAGTGTCCTGTTGGAGTCATGCTTACCTGGCTATGGTGTTACTATCACTGCACAGTATCTCACATGAGCGAGTAGCGTCTCAGAGAGCACAGTGCTAACCGCTACTAGCTTCTGCCTTTTTATTATCCACTGTGCTAGTGTGTTATTGATTAATGCTGTTGAAAGCCATTCCTGCTGGTGTCTTAATGTTCTTAATGAAAAGCACTTGACATATCAACCACATCTAATTGAATAGCCAGAGGAGTGAGTGAAATACTGTTCATAAGCACTCCCTTCCTTTATAGTCTTTAAAAAAGTATGTATGTCACTGAATATCGAAACCATCCTGAACGCATCACATTTCCAAATATGATGCTGGTTTTTTTATATTTTAGTCAGCTTCTGTTAGATATGCTGCTACTAATATTCTGGAGACTCACGTGCTTCATTTATTGTAAGGACTGAAAGTATTCCATGCATTTAGTTAGGCATTACCATGTCCCAGAATGATTGGTAAATATTATTCTCATTGTTTACTAAATCTGTAAGTTGAATCACATAGACATGCACTGAAATAGCAGAATTTCATTTGAAGTCAGTGATGAAACTGTAAACAGGAGTTAGCTAATTTTAAATGTTGGTATGACAATGACACCAGGAGGCATCAGTCAATATTAAGGTCTCATTATGCTAAACTATCTACACATGTGTGTGAAGAGAGACAAGATTTTGCTACAAGTACTTTGAATAGTGAATAGCCAAGAGAAAGTGCAGAAGGAACAAGGTATTAATGTCTCCATTTGGATGCCCTTAATAACATACTTTAACTTTTGGTCAGCCTGGAAGTGGTCAGACAGACTAGATTATCATTACAGCAACCTGCCAACTGAATATAGTCTATTTTGTTTTCTTCTATGGTATTTTGCAGAGAGAATGCAAACAAAAGTAATTTGCCTAAGACTGCTGTGTATGACTACTTGGAAAAAAATTTAGATTTTTGAACTATGTTCCAGGCAATTTATAATAGTTTATGTTACAAAATCCTTTTCATCTTTGAGGAAGGTTCCCCTGCTTCCCCCAAGCATGTAATTTGATACAGACCATGTATGATCATTTCCCGGCTTTCCCTTTCTCTTTTCCAGAGACTGTAGTACTTTGCTAATCACCTTCTTTCTCTTTCAGCCTCAGGAAAAAGAATTGGAGAGTGGGAAATGGACTATAGTACTCTACAAGTGACATAAAGAACTATTATCACCTGCTTCACCTGCTTATCTGTCTTACAATCAAAACAAAAAATTAAATGCATCTGAGAGAAATAATTTAATGAAGATAATATTAATTTCCATTGCTGGTGATACTGGCATGACATTTTAGGGTGTTTATATATTTTTCAAAAAATGGTTTGTGATTCGTTTATGTCACATAAATGATGAGGCTGGTGCAATTCCTAGGCAAAACAGAGCCTTGCAAATTGAATCTCAGTATCAGAATAAGACTGTCATTGTGCAAGTCTCTGCTACTCTGAAGCTAATGTGTACAATCTGTTTTTGAAAGTACTTTCATGTTTTTGTTATTATGAACCTATACAGCACGTAAGTGTTTTTAGTATTGGATGACTCCGGTATTTTGTAGTCACGATTGTGGTATTTAAACAGGAGATGATCTGTTCTGCACATGGAAAAGGGGCTGTGTTATGGAGGAAATAATTTTAAAAAGTGTTGCTATTTTTTGGCAAGAGGGTGTTATGATTATGTCTCAAAGAATATACCCAGTGTTCACTGTGTTCATGTACAAACCCACGGTGATTTGAATATGATTTCAAGTCTGTGCCTAGAGAGCATTATCATTGTGTTAGAAATGCAAGTATGCTATTAATTTGTAAAGTTCTTACATGTACATAGTCTCATTTCTTTCTTTTTTAGCAGATGTATAATATTGATTCCCAATTTCACCCTAAGAGCTCTGATTACTTAGATTAAATGAGGAATGTCACTTGAATACCAACTCTTATAAATAATGGAGAGCTTTTTATAAAACTTATTCATATTGATTTTATATTACTATCCAAAATGCATTTTGTATTATAAAACAGAACATTGCCATTGGTTAAGAAAATTCCTTTCAAAAACTTTGTCTGGCAGTGATTTTTAGAACACATTTCAAGACTTTCTGAAAATCTTGAAACACAAATGTCACATTATTGTGTTATAAAAATATGTTTGGTGAGGGACACATAATTACTCTCAGTTTCCAGATGAAGCAGAGATGGTAACTTATCTCCAGTCAGTGGTAGAAAAGAAATTTAGATGCTTACAGACTGTAGGCTTTTTTTTCTTTTCCTGCTCATCACTGTTTGTGTACAGAGAGGTTATTTTTACAGAAGGCATGGTATCCAGGATATACACATCTATCTGAAACTTGTCTCAAGGTAGGTAAAACTCCTGAAACATGCATCTCTCATTTCTCAGGCATATGATCTTTCCAGGCAAATGCTCAGCTTTAGAAACTGTGCCTTACAGCACCATGTGTGTATATATTGGAACGCAAAATGCTAAGTGTAATGCCAGGTTTTCTGGAGCAGGTCTATTTTTAAGTTATTGTTGTGCTAAATTGGTGATTAATCAGTAGTGTTTCAGCAGAACAAAGCCTCAGTTTGGAAGGGTACAGTTGCTGCTCTGGGTTTAGACATTGTTCAGCAAGGGGCCTCAATGCAGTGCAAGGATTCCGAAGGCAACTGTTTGAAAATAAAAAGAATATGAAGAAAGCTGGCAACAAGTTTATAACAGCTAATGCTCTTATAATAATAATCTCAAAACAGATTTTGAACAATGCTAGTGTATTAAATTTAGGGGATGATTAGGTTATAGCCATGGCATATTGCTTCATCTTAGGTATTTTTTTCTCGTGTGGGTCTTTAGCATTTTTTTTTACTCCACATGGTTACTAAGGAATGCAGAGCAAGTTGTCACTGTGTGTCAGATGCAAGCAAGATGTAAGAGCTCTAGAACATGGATACAGCATCTTGGGTGTCAGGATGACACTATACCGGCAGAGGATCTGTAAGGGACAGAGGCTTCTCTTTCCTGCTGAGTTTTGGCAGGATTCAGGTCAGCTGTGTTATAGAGAGAAAATGTTGTCTTCAGCATGAAAGTATGTCTCTCTAGCACATCACATTGCAGGGTGGAGGGTCACTACTTATTATGGGTTGAAGAGGAAATGCGTTTTGAGCTCGTGCAAAACTTACCATATTTTAGGGAAGGAACCACTGACTGCTTTCTTCCCCAGGCTCCTGAGGAAAACCCCCTTTATAAAGGGTTTTATGAAATACGTGCTACCTATTGTCATGTCTCGCATATAAGAAGTCTTCACAGTGTACCTCAAAGATTTCTCCAGGGTTCTGTCACACCAAACCTCACCTTTTCCACACGAATTACTGCCAAGGACAGTCTCAAGCAAGAATCAGCAATGCATGGATATCTTTACGTACACAAAGTGTGGCAAAACATATAAGCAGATATGTATATGCTGGTATGCAGTATGAGTTTCAATATATGGTAAGGCTTCATGATGAGATATGAACAATCCCTTACTAAGTGCAGGGCAACATTTTGCCTTAGTGTGTAAAAATTAGTGTAAAAAACTAATGGGTTTTTTGATATCTAGTGAAGGCTGAGGAGTAGTCCTTATTAAGACGTACTACTTGGAGGCAGGAGAGGAATGGCTGCACCTGGCCTCAGCAGCCGCACGGGATGTTTGAGGAGGTGAAAGCAGTGAAGATTGGAGACAAGTGGGTATTGATGTTGTCTCCTGAATAAATTAAGATTCAATAACTGTCTTACTGGGGGGAAGGAATCAAGGTGAGAGTGAGAAGGACAAGACAAAAGAGGCTGTAGAGGTGGGAATTAGTCCAAACAGATGCTAATGCAGGGAGGAAGTACTTGCTCCTTGGCTGAGATCTTCTTTAAATTCGCTTTCACGGGATATGATGGACTTGGATAAGGACTGTGTTGTGAGCACCACAGTCAAGGGACACTGGCTTGACAGAGTATAGGAAGCTCTCTAGATGTGATCTAAGATAGGTAAATAAAAACATAATCATCTTTGTTTCTGTTCAACCATTTTGCTAACTTCTGTTTCAATCCAGCAGCTTAAAGTGAGAAATACAGTGCTCCAGGCACAATTTCCTACCAGCAGATGGGTCCCTCCAGGGGGTGGAATGGATACTAGGAACTGTGAAAAGTTAGGTGGGATGATTGGACTCTGCAGGAATCTAACACTCTCTCACTCCTTCCCACCAAGCTCAATAAATCAACACACAAAAGCTGTTTGAAAATCAGCTAATTCAAAAGAAAACTTGATTTGTGTCATTGTAATTATTTGAATGCTAAGCAACACCTACAGTGAAGCAAACCATGGTAGTGGAGCTGTTATGTCCTTTCAGAAACATTTAATAGAGTNAAAAAAAAAACGAAAAAATTCTTTTGTAACAAGTGTAGTCTAGAATTTCCAAAGTGGCTTTCAGTGGTGGTTTTAGAGTAATTTATGTTGACATATTCAAATATCAGCAGAAACTGTCATAGGTATAAAGTTTCTCTGTGATATCATGATGATATCACTGTGATACCATAGGGAAAAGCCAAGGGTGAACCTTTGTTACTCTTGTGTGAGCAGGTATGCAGAACAAAAAAAACACTGAACATCGAAGATGTGATTCTGTTGAAAGTATTAACACATCTAGCCTGAGATAATGACATAAAGTTGTGTAGTGTCTCTTGATTTAGTAGGTCTGATAGTCTATGCTTTCTGAGGCTATGTGGCAAACAGAGTACCACCGTCTTTTGGTTCATTTAAAGTGGGAGATGGGTAAGATCCATCACCCTTCCCCATCTGTTCTGACCCAAGCTTGTCCTGGAGAAGACAGTGAAATGTATGTACGTTGACTATTGTGTCAACCCAGAAGGCACAACTCCAGGGCTACACTGTAATCCTGATCACATGTACACAGGTATTTCCTTTCTCTCCAGTGGAGTTTCACTGTTTCACTGCTGCTGTGAGGAACATCAGCTACAATTCCGGATTGTTGGAAACCAAGCAGAAATTTGGATTCTATAGATGAAACAGTAGTTTAAAACAGCGGTGTTTTAAACACTGCTATTTAATCTCAGATTCACTAAGTTGTTGAATATCAACAGGAAGCTCAATATATAAACCTAAGTTTAATAACTTTAATCTTTATAATTTTAATATAGCCTCATTTCTAAAATTGATTTCATTCATGTAACAACTGTGTAGTAATGCTTTACAAGCACTATTAGTTCTTTATCTGGGATTACAAATATGCCAAAGAATGAAATGGAAATAGATGTTATGGTATTAATTTTTGCATTTTTAGAAAATGCAGAAATCACATAACCTTATTTCTAATGATTTAATTTAATTATACAGTTCTACATTTCATCTTCAAAGAAATCTACAATGACTAATTAATCCTTGCAGCAGCCCTTTGAAATAGATAGATAGATAGACATAATTAATCCCATCTAACCAATTCCTTGCCAAAGGCAATATATGGAATCAATATTTAAATCAAGATTAGAGGTCAGTCTTACTCTCTGTTCATTTCATTAAACTATCAATTCCCAAGTTTCCTTGCTGGGCTGGTTTAGATGGACAGATACCTTGCCCTGCACCAACCTTTATTTGCTATTTATTTGTCTTCCACCTCTCTGCCAAAATGCTTCATGTCTCTCTTCCCCTCAAAGATTACTTCCACTTCAGTCAAGCCACATGTGGAATGTACAGCTTTTCCCTTCGAAAATCCTGTACTTGTTTTTTCCTTGCTTATTTGTATCACGGTGTGACCAACTGCTTGCTCCCACAGTCTGCCTCCCACAAGTTCCCTGTCCTCCAGGTGACTTTGTGCCCCCTTCCATGGAGCTGTGCTTCCAGGCTTGGTGTGCACATTGGCATCTTCCAGGGGAATTGCCTCTTTCTTCCCCTGCCCCTGGCTTCCCACAGCAGCCGTGAGGAAGCTCTGCTGGTGGGGCTGGTGTACCTGTTTTGTATCTTCTAGTTGGCTCATGCTTGTATGGTGAACAGAGAAGACTGAAGGTAAGCTTTGCACCATTAAATAGCACACACTGTTCTCACTAACTGTGGCGCTTACCAAGGTGCAGCTTGCGATCCACGTGTCTATTATTGAAGGGAGAGGTTCCTGAAAGACTTTGCAGCACACTGTGAGTTATAAAAGCAGTTTATAGGTTCAAGGGCAGACATTGTCTTTCAGATAGTATTGAAGTCTAAGGAAGTTCATGAGTGTGGAAATTAAGAGAAATTGATGTAGGAGCAGAGAGTATTACTTGCTGTCTATGTTTAGAGGAACTTAGGAAATTTGTTGGACTAGAAACCAAAGAAGGAGACAAGCCTCCTTTAATTTCAAAACAAAATTTAATTAAGGAATGATAAATGAAAGGATAACAGTTCTTAACTATATATATAACTATATATATATATTCAAGAGAAACAAAACAACCAGAACTAAAAGACCAATTTTTTGGTAACCTCCCTTGAACCCCGCCCCAGTCTCTGCTCCAGTTGGGTGCAGCAATATTTACGGACAGCAGGTGGTGATGTTGCTCCTCGGCCAGTGCTAGGCTGACCTCCGGGGGTGGGTGGAGAGATGTCCCTGTGGAGTCGGTTGGAAGAAGCCACGGAGAGACGGAAAAAAGCTGGGATCCTTTTCCGTGGGCAAAAACTCTCTCTTGGTCCATGGCTGGAGGATGGATGTTACTCTGAGCTGGCAGCCGCCAATGCTGGGAGCCCCTCGCTCCTGGGCCGACAACTGCTGGCCCTCGCAGGAAGACTGACTCAAAAGGCCCTGTTTAGTAAGTCTCTCTCTCTCTCTCCCTCTGAAGCACTGGGAACTCTGAAAATCCAGGGATTGGGAAACAGGAGGAAAAAGGGAAGGAGACCAAACTCGTACGGCAGACGTTCCCCAAGAAAGCGTCTCTCTCCAGCAGCAGTCCTCCTCCTCCACGCCCCTCCCACCCCCCTGCAAGCTGAAAATCAAAAGTGCCCCCTTCCCTTACCACACCCCAGTGATTTACCATCGCTAAGTAACCCCCTTTCAGTCATGATCTACTCTTTGATATCTGTACAGGGGAAAAGATAAGGGCCATTAGCTCCTCGTTCATTGGTAGGGGAAAGGAAAATTCCGCCTGCTCCTGAAACGAACTATAACACTTGCCTTGAAAATGAACTAGTGATAATATTGACTGGAGTTAGGCAGTTCTGAGCACTGTGGTGAGCAGCAGGGATTGTAAAATGGTAACAATTGGTTGTGGCAGACAGTGATCTTGTCCTGATTTGACAGAAGAAATGAATTCTGCATAACATGTAGTGATGGATGTAGTACAGGAAAAGAGATGAAAAAACAATGGAAAAGGATATTTCCATCTCATGTTATCAGTGTGGTACAACAACCTGAGAAATAGTGCCAGAAACCTGGACTTCCCACCATGGAAGCGTTGAAGATCTGGTCAAGTGTTAGTTGTCTCTATCTTTTCTTATCTAGTAGAAAACAGAGTTAATATGTTGTATCCTGTAGCTGTAGATAACAAAGCCACATTTGTATTTGTACTTTGATGTAATATGTCAGACTAGAAAAGGTATTCATAGTAACTGTAGAGATTCTGCTCCCCAACAAATTAGTGAAGGGACTAGAAGTATTCCTGCAGATCCAGCTGATCTGACTGCCGTAAGTTGACATGCCAAATTTTCCTTGTACTCATCATTTCCCTTACTAGAAAATGTTATGTTTTGATGTGACTGCAGGAGAGAGAAAAGGATACACACAGAACCTGAAATTCCCCAGCAATGTTGCACAGTATTGAAGGATCAATTCCAAACCTGATTTCTCTCAGCACTCCCAAAAGTGTAATTTTGTGTGACTGATACTGCCCAGCTATGTCTGCTGCTTGATTCCATTTTTTTTAGAAAAATGTTTGATGTTCTGCTCCTTACTTTCAGACTCTCTGTAGCTGACTAAAAGGGCAGATAGCTTCCTAATATAGATAGCTTGATTCAACCACAAATTCACTGGGCTTTGACTAGATAGAATTTTGTGTGGTGCAGAAGGTCAGATAGATGATTATAGTTGTCCTTTATAATTGGCTTTAGATCATTGACTTTACTTGGGTATTAAGTCTCTCCATTCAGCATCATTTGAGAGAGTAAAATCCAGAGCACTATAAAACAGAAATTGTCCATTCAACTACATGGAGAATGGCTGAGTAGAGACATATGGTGATTTTTTTTCAGGCTGTTGATAATCTCGAAGAACATGTAGTAACAGGACAAATCAGCATGTTGGTGGAGGTTCCCCCGCCACCCACAGCACCTGATATTTTGGGGCATATAAACAGGAGTGAGTTCCAATAACATATCCCTTTCAATCTGAGTAATTTTTCCTAAAATCCAAGATGACTGCTGACAGAAAGAGATGTACAGGGACATAGTCTTCTTTCTGGTTTAAAATAATTCTGTACTGCAAATACATGCAGGAGAAAGCAAATCATTTAAGGACTTGTCTTGGAAGAACTAACATAGTGGAACTATGAATGCGTGTCAGTTCTTGACACGTTAAATGACAGATAACCTACTGTCACCCAAACGAGATGGGAAAGCTTTATTGTATGATATCGTCAATGAAATCCTGCCCCTTGAAAATTGAATTAAAACATTTCTTTCACAGCCATGTTGAAGATTGCTGTTCTGATATTTTATCTTGCACTTACATGACTCTACAAATGTATAAATTATGTAGAGCAAATGTAGGAGTGAAGATTTGCTGCATAAAATCTTGAAGGAAAGTTTCTTGTAGTCTAGGAATATATTTTTTTGATTTCCAGAGTTAAGTGCCTGAGAACAGTTTATAAGCACAAGGCAAAAGCCTAGCCCTGCTCAAGTGTTACAAGATACTTCCCCTGTAATGAACAGAATCCTTTTAAGATGATGACTGCTGAGATATATTCAGTGGTCTCTGTCTCTCTCAGAGAGGCAAAAATGAAATGTCATCTTTTCACTATGCAAATTTAGCAGGCAGTTTGCTGTGTTTAATGAACTGTTATAGCATATGCAGATGAACACTGCCCACCTGCTCTCTGCAGATCTGGCACACGTTAATCACTTGTCCCATATTTCTCTGCTATATAATGGCTATCTCTGCTCAGAAACAGTCCTCAAAACTGAAACAAAGATCCCCAAAGGCTTCAGTTTGCCAAAGGTTAAATCTGTCTCCTCCTGTCAGGTCAGGACATGAGTGACTGACTGGTGGTCATTATTTCTTTCTGCGTGGGCTTTCACCTTCAGAGACACAGAACTCACCATGAAGCTTTGAACTCCGTCTGACCACAGTGACTTTGGCAGGGTCATACTGGAATTGGGATGGTCTTACAAAAAGCAGTGCAGGTAAATTGAAGCATGTTAAGTGCTTTCAGTGAAGTTCAGCTTGTTGCAGGAAGACCCATCCATCAGTATCCATCCGCCTCTTGTGGTCAGTTATGCATAACCACAGCCTTTTGTAGATGTCCTTTTTGCCTCTCCCATGTTAAGCATAGCACTTCCATTCCTTCCTTTTCTGTTTTTGTTAATATAAAATTATGTCTACACTTGTTTGTTCACAAATATTTATTATCCAGAGCCTGTAGATAACTGCACAGTAGCTTCCTGTCTCTTAGCATAAGTAGTATTAATGCTTCACAGGTTATATCGGACGATGAGCAAGAAACGTTGTGATCAGGTCAATGGCTACAGTGCTGGGAGTCAGATGTTTATACTGTGGGGACTGTTTTTCTCCATTTATACTGTGATCCCAACTTCACTGCAGGACGGGTATTTGGTCAGCTTTTTGATAATGTTCTGACTGTTTTACCATTTCTTGGAAACAAAAAGTGGACCTGAGTTGCCTCACAACTTTATGTCTCAGACCTGGAGAAATTGTTCATTTTTATATATTAAAAAAGATCGTATATAATATGACCTTATATGTAAATATACATGCACATACACATATTTATAGACTGCATGAACTGACATTGCCCCTGAAGTAACATACTTCAATTGTGGTACAGACAAAATTTTAAAAATATTTTAAGGAATGGTTCGATGGATTTAAGTTGCTACCCTTGGGACTTGTTAAACATGCATGCTTAGTACACTGTAAATATCAGACTATTTATCTAGCTTGAGTTCAGTCTGTAAAAGTGAAAATATCCTAGACCAGTAGACACCACTGCAAATTTAGGTCTCGTAGACCCACCATATTTTGTAGTCAGCACCTTTGCAGATGAAGCTGCTCAAAGCTCAGATTTTCTGGGAAGCTCTTCCCTTTCTCAAACCAGTCTTAGGATTTACCTGGTGAATTGGATAGGAGACCTGACTTAGTTGTAAAGAAATCATCTACTCTTGTGCTAGGTTGGGCTTCAGTTAGATCACCTCGACAAACTTCTGCCTGATCATTCAAGGCCAGTGTAAAATCAGGTAGAAACACATGACAAGGTTTAAGAAAGAGATTTAACTCCTAGGTTGCTATAGGATGTCATGCTTAGTTTCTAGTGTCTTTTGTGCCTAAGAAGAACAACTTGTCTTTCTCTTGATTTGCCCCCAGCCCCTTTTGTTTTTACCCTCAGAAAAAGACAAGTAACTACCAAAATATTTTGCAATGTAAGAACTATATAACGTACTGCAGAGGTGATTTAAGAAATACACGAGATCAATGCAGCATCCCTTTACTGTGAATCAGCTTTGGCTCAGCCTGACTAGAAGTTCTTTAATAGTATCTGGCCACCTTTCCCCCATAAACCTGCAAAGACCTCTGTCTTCTGCACTCTACTGGAGGTTTTGAATCTCAGCATTGTCTCTCAGCATTCTGTAAACAAGTCAGAGAGATAGTTGCAGGAAATCAAAGGCAGCAATTCCTGCAATCAAGATGGGTTTTTTAGTCTTTGCTCCCAGTCCCTGCAAAACTGTGTGATATTTAGTGATCCAAAAAGTCTGACATCATAGCCCCTGCACAGAAAATAAAATGTTAGTGTATTCTTATCAGGGATGAAGGACATTGAAACACCTGCTGTGTTGGGTGGAATTAGAATAGTTAGGCATTTTTATAATTATTTGCTTCTCCAGCTGCAACATAACTCAGTTTATATTTTTCATGAATTTAAAATATTGTAGCCCATCTGATCTTTCAGCAGTGGTGGCTTTAAAGAAATACCACTAGAGGGCAAGATGACAGTTTTAAGCCATTTGAATTTTGGGACATCGGTGCTGATGTTGAGGTTGATGAGAAATTAGTGGCTATAATGGTGCTAAAACAAACCTAAAAATCCATTCTCTTCCACAAATGCTTAAAAACTCTGCCAAGGTCCTTAAATATGGAAAAGAAGCTATTTAATTTAAGCTAACATGCTACAAATAGCTGTTGAAGGTAATTAACAAAAAATGTATCTATTTTCAATCAGTTCTGTAAAACAAGAAGATACAACTATCACATCACATGTCCTTCTGAAATTGCCTGGAGTTCCCCAGTAGAAGTAAACAGCAGATCTTACTAATTCTGTGATAGTTAAAGAAGATACTTCAACACATATACCTTTATATACACACATATGTCCGTGCCTACACATACATTTACCTCTGCATTAACAGTAGTGCTGAACAAATAGGGAACAGCTGATTTTGATTCACAATACTGTTTTTTTGTTCCTTAGAGCTTAAAAAGATGCTTTAAGAGTACCCAGTGCAGTCCCTACAGCCAGAGGCTTTGAGCTAGTCAGATGCCATAAACAAAGCCACAGTGGTCCTGGTCAGTGCTTGAATAAGAGGCCTCAGAGGCAAGAAAGAAGTCTGTGGGATGCATGTATTTTTTTGCTTTTAATCCTGCTACTATTTCAGTCTCCCACAGAAGTTCTTGCATTTCAGCTTGTTCTCTTTGTGAGAGTTTTGTTTCCTTTCCTCTTTATATTTTCAAAAGCAAATTGTATACAAACAGTGGGAAAAATCCTAAATTACCAGCTCATTTTTTATTCTAAATACTACTTACATAAAGCTTCAAAGGAAATAATAAGCAGTGTTTGAAATAGTCTTTAGCATTTGGCTTATTGTTTAAAGGATGCTGTGGATAACATTTCAATGACTGAGTTACTCTGGCCACAACCTGGAGCCATTTCCCTTTAATTTTGTCCCAGTACACATAGCTGTGATAGCACATATTTTTTTTCTTTTTTTTTTTTTTGCACTTATACCATGTTTTTTGCTCTACAACTCCCTAAACAGACTTCTTGGGGCATACAGCACATTGCTATATAAAGGAGTTTCCTCCTGCTGGAACTGGGCATTAAACCTTGTTAAGAATCTCAGTGCAAGTTTCGGAGGCTTCCTCTTGAAACTTTGGGCTCTTTTTGCATGACAGAGCAGGCCTGTAATTCATGCCTGTCAATACACCAGTACCTTTTAAATCCCAAGCCTGGTGTGTCAGGTCCAAAAGCAGCAGACTTTTGTGTCTCATAGGTCCTTGGAGGCAGATCCTGTTGGCTACAAACGCAGCTGAGAAGGCTGCCCTTCCTCTGTAAACTCAAGTCTCAGAGTTGCTCTGGGATTGAGCCTTGAGGGCCAGCCAGCTCCTGCACAGCGCAAGCACAGCGGCACCACCTCCTAGGGAGGTTGCATGAGACCCCTTTGCTATTGAAGTGACACCCAGGGCCTTGGGAAAACAACAATGGGATGTTGAAGTGGGGATGAAAAGTCAGACACTTCCGTTAAGGACAAGGGATGCTGTGCAGATGTTATTTGTTCCATTTGTCTTTCCTCTCACAGTCAGTCCCTGAGCTAATCTGATGCTTGGTAACAGTGTTAGTAACAGTGGAACCATCAGAGGCACAGGCAGGAGATGCAGAGGAAAGCATCATGCTTGTGATTGGAGGAGGGGAGAGGGGATCCCGCTCGAGATTCCTGCTTGTGAAATCCTGAGAGATCCTCAGTTACTGATAGAATCCTGCATGTGGTGATTGCAGTGTCCCATGGGGTAATGCTGACCTTGGAGACCAGGTCTTACAAGCTAGCACAAACCCCAGAGGAGCCCATTGGTTTTGGTGGGCTCCTTTAGGACCGAGTCATTTATTTGATAGATGGTTGCACAGCTAGTACGTTTCCAAGGCACTGTATTTGTAACCGACAGGGCATGACACAATTATATGGCTTGACTCTGCAGGAGATGAAATTTCCCAAGTTATTTGGGGAAAAGCATTTCTTTAGTTTCTGTTATTTGAAGTATTCTGTTAATTGTGCATATTTGAATCGCTGTGTACCCAGTACATTAGGTGGCTACATGAGATAGTGCTACATTGGATAGTGCTTTATAGATCCAACTTTATAGCTAGTTGGATAAAGTACAGATAGTTGCATTTTTCAAAAGAAGTTAAAGACCAATACCTGTACCAAGACACATGCACACACATATTCTTTGAGAGTTTTTCAGTGACTATTTTATTACTTTATTTTGCAAGTAATAATCGATAATCTTTTAGGTCCAGTTTCTCCATTTATCCCATATCTGGTGATCTACCTACTGCTAAATAATGCTCATCCCTGGAGTTCCTGACAACAATGCCCTGGGGTAGGAGTGCTCAGGGCAACAGTCCGAGAAGAAACATGGGTACTAAGACTCAAAGGACACCTGGTTGCATTTCCAAACATAAAATTGTGAGGTTCAGAGAAAAATTTTTGTCTGTGTTTTCGTATTTCATAGAAAAATCAAATGAAGCATGAAAAACACTTTGGAAAATTAACCAAAGCCCAACTCTTAAAAGCATAAGCCCCCTGCTGATTCAATCCAGTGCTCTGCTCTAAATTGGAAAATGAGTATACATTCTTAGACATTTGCATATATACTAAAGATACAAGTCAGGTTCCAACAAAAGTTTGTCTTTATGCAAGATGTCAATCCCTTGAACTCCACTGAAAGCTCTTACTCCCAGACAGTGCTTGAGAGATCTGCTTCCAGCTCTTAATTTTCCTTTTGCCTGATCCCTCTGTTAGTTAATAAGAAGTTATTTGCACTTTGTTACCAAGATACTTCTGTCAATATTAAACTATAATTGATCCTCAAATTCACGTTTGCATTTGCAGCAAAGTGTACATTACCTTTTTGTAACACTTGCTTCAGTTGACCAGCAGTTTGCATCAAACATTTTCTTAACCTAATGGTATTCTTGTAGCTCCCTTCATAATCTAAAGCAATTAATTATCAATCACAACAATCCTACTATGGGTTTGAATGGAGTATTTCATCCTCTGTTTATTAACCCTGTTGTCAAACAGCAAACAAAAACAATGACTGGTTTCTTTTAGTTACTGTTGCTTTGGAAGCTAGTTACATGTTTTTATTTGTAAAATACTATTCTTAAAAAAAAAAAAATCTGTGGAGTTTTTTTCTCTTTTTTTTCCCTTTATTTCTGTATTATTATTAATATGCTATGTCTGAGAGCTTTATTTAAAATTGGTAGGCTACAGCTTCTGCAAACTTACTAACTCATAATTCAATTTAGAGCAAGTGTTTATCAGCAGAAACTTATATTCGGAGAGGAAGGATGGTGTAATAAGTCTTGTTCCGAGTTCTTTAGCAGTCTTCCTCAGTGACCTTAGCAAATCTGTGTCAGTACTGTTACTCTCTTACCCTGTGTCTGGTTTAGAAAAGTATTCTGAGTAAGAACTAATACTGTACAGAAGAATGACTTCACAGTGCTGCTGTCCTGACAGTGTTCTTCATATGCTTCGTGTCACCTTTGAGTCAGTAATGGGTCTCTGGAGTTCTTCACAACATAACCAGTGTAGAAGGGTTTCCTGTTACTTAAGGTCTTGCAAGTAAGAAAGCAGAAAGCCTGTATAAATCTTTCAGATTCCATGAAAATACAATCTCCAGTATAAAATCTTAATGCAGTATATTTGTGATTATTTAATTGTAGATTTTAAATGGTATTTTCATTTGTTTTAAGATGTATATGTCTAACTCATGAGACTGAGAAGGAACTTACATGGATATCAAGTCCATGTAGTTTTTAAAAATAGTGGTTATGTAACAGAAATTTTAGAACAGGTACACATCCATCCCATGACTTATCCTTTAAATACACTGCTAGAAACACATCTTTGTCTAACATCCAGTAATTGCCTCATTACCTCCAAAAAACTGTTGGGGTGCTTTGTCTTCTGTAGCACACTCAGGCATATTGAGTTATTTTTACATTGGAAGGCAGCAGGGAGTCTGATTTTAGTACTACGTGCTCATCACGGTGCAAGATTTCTGGCATTAATCTGAAAAAGGCTGGTTTATTTTTGTCATGGATTGAAATGCTTTTGAAAGTTACCAAGCTGACAATTCTGGAGACTGGCATCCTCTTTTTATCTGGCAGATGGGTACAACACTGGGAGTGACTGCTCAAGCTGCCCTACATTGTTCTATGGCCATCTACTCCAGGCAGATGAAGAAGGTCCACCTGTAAAAAGGAGAGACAGTATTCATGACTTCATACTAAAAAGCAATAACAATTCTGCAATGCTCCTAAATACTAAGCTCTGCTACTGGAATAATGTTCAAATCAACACTTTTATTTTCATCTTTCTTGACTGGTACTGGTTGATAATAACTGACTCCATTAAAATAAAGTATTTTCTCCTTTATATAGTGAATGCGGAGAGGTAGTTTCCACCAAAATAAAATCAGAGCAGGACCCTAAAGTTAAGAGCTGCAAATCTCTCATATCACTCCACACTCCCCATCAAATTGCCAAAGATTGAGTATCCTAACAACAGACTTATAACTCATCCCACCAGTCTCCCTACAAGCCCTGGAAGTGATTGCTTTTTTGCATTCTCCTAACCTCCCTGAAAGGAGGCTGCAGTGAGGTGGCAGTTGGTGTCTTTTCCCAAGAAGTAATTGTTAGAACAAGAGGAAAGAGCCTCAAATAATGCCAGGGGAGGTTTAGATTAGCTGTTAGGAATAAAATCTTCACTGAAAAGTTTGTCAAGGGCTGGAACAGGCTCCCCAGGGAAGAGGTTGAGTCACCATCCCTGGGAGCATTTAAAATCATGGAATAGTTTTATTTGGAAGGAACCTTTAAAGGCCCAACCCCCCTACCATGGCAGCACATCTTCAACTAGATCAGGTTGCTCAGAGCCCTGTCCAATTTGACTTTGAATGTTTCTAGGAATGGGGTATCTACCACCGCTCTGGGCAACCTGTGCCAGTGTTTCACCACCCTCGTTGTGAAAAAGTCTTCCTTATATGTAATCTAAATCAAGCCTCTTTTAGTTTAAAACCCACAAAGTTTGTTCCCATCTTTGTTGTAGGCCCACTTCAAGTACTGGCAGGCTACCACAAGATCTCCCCAGGGCCTCCTCCAGACTGAACAATCCAAGTCTATCAGCCTCTCCTTTTAGGAGAGGTGCTCCATCCCTCTGATCATCTTGGTGGCCCTCCTCAGTATTCACTCCAATGGATCTATGTCCTTGTGATACAGATGTGGTACTTAGGGACATGGTTTAGTAGGACTTGGAAGTTTTAGGTTAATGGCTGGATTCTCAAAGTTCCTAAAGGTATTTTCCAACTAAGTGATTTTATGAATCTATGATTCTAAACCCACAAGGTTCCGGTTCTCTCCCCAGGAAACAGCTGTACAAGTGACAAGTTATATGAGTAATGCTGGTCTTGAGAATGCACTTTTTCATTTCCACTTCCCAAAACACTTTAGCAGAGAAATGCCTTGGTGCTTTTTTTTTACTGTTTTTGAGCAAAGTAGTTGCATTTCTCTGAGTATTGCCCAGGATGCTGATTCTAGCAAGTCACACATTCTTATAGGATCAATATATTTTAATTTTACCCAGATATTTTGAAGATTAAGAGATTAATCTTCAAGATTAATCTTGAGATTATCTCAAAGCAAACAAAACTACTCATTTTTAAAAATGCCTAATAAACACTACTGTAAATACTTAATAACAGCCTAGCAATGAATGTTAAAGAAAACCATGAGTTGACCCTAAGCCTGAATCTGGAAATCATCTATGTCACAAGCCATAGACACTACAGTTGTCTAGTCCATATGATCCATATGATGTAGAATTTGCACACGGTATCTGCAAACATTGCTTTAATGAGAGATGATATGTTAATGATGGACAGGGGAACAGTGAATACATTTCTGTTTAATCTTCCTTGATGTGGCCCATGAGGGAGCAGGAAGTGACTAAGACTAGGGTTTTCACAGAGATTTCTACCTCCTTTGATTGCTGATCCTAAACTTACTCAAGACAGAGGTTGATCCTTATAGACTGTTTCTCCTTGTATGGAAATATTAATGCCCCTTTTACAGTCATCTCTCAGTGGTAAATGTGGCTTGTTTAACCTGCTAGCAAATCTTTACTGTAGTGAGAGGTAAAATGCTCTTCCTACCCTGGCATTTTGTAGAACTCATCTTGAAACCATTCTATAGAGAGCACTTTATATTTTCTGCAAACTTGTATCAACACGGGATTAGAGCTGCATTGCATTGCTATCACTGTCTTGAGACTAGAGGGTTTGATAATTCGTTTAGGATGACTAATTTCCAAACTTTGTCCCTAACCAGTACAGTGATACTACTGCATATGCATACACATGCTCATTCCCTGCCCAGCAAACAGCCTGACACACTTCTTTGTTAATTAGCCTCAACTTTCTTAAGAATCCCTTTGAATTTGCTACTCAAGATACATGGAACCAAGATTATGAAGCTTTCAGAAGTCTGGGTGTTAGATTGAATCATGTGATATACAAGCATGAAGCGCTCAAGACAACACCTTAAAGCTGTAAAGATCATAATTACTGTCCCTTTCTTAAATAAGGGTTCTTTATTCCTGTTTAGGATCTATGTACTCACGTATTTCACAGAAAATATATTGTTAGTCTTTGAACTGCAAACTCCTCAGGTCTCCATAGGATCATACATTAAAGAATGAAACTAGATGTTCTTGTGAAAGCTGAAATCTGCAGGATTTGAAAGACTTAGTTCCTAAAAATATGCCTCTTGGTCTATTGTGAATCAGCTATCTCAGTTTATTCACTCCCCACTTGATGCACTAATAAAAAAGAATCCAAATGTACTAGAGACTTCTTCAACAGCAGAACAGAATAGACAATATTAAGTTATTCTTTTATAAGCATTAGTTACAGAAGCTATGAAAGTCAGAACAAAAGTGACCATCAGCTTACTATTCCCAGCAAAGATAATGAACAGCATCCTGGGTAGAAGAATGTGTTCACCTCATCCACAGTTAAGGCCCCTTTTCACCTCAATGAGCTTGGCAGAATAGTAAAGTTTTTTTAATATAAATTATCTCATTTTGTTCCTCTTCCAAGGACAAGTACTTCGTGTACTTCGTCTAAATTCTGGCTTCCTCAGAAAAAAGGTAATTGTAAAGTGTTTGAAAAGTATTTAGCACATTATGCTTGTTGTTACAAATGAAAAGTATGCCTGGATACATCTAATCAGGTGAAACATGTAGTTATACACAGAAGAGTTTTGCACGCTGATGGAGAGGCAGCAATGTAGCATGCTGAATGTCAAAAAAAAAGGAGGGAGGGGGGGGAACAGTGTTGCCCCAGCATAATTTTCATCAAATGATAGGGAATGGAATATGTATCCCAGATTTTCTCTTTTGGCCTGTGTTTGACCAGAAGTCACTGGGTAGCAAAAGATGCTGTGTGACACAGAATCTAAAGGGTAAAGCCTAAATACTGAGAAGAGAAAGAAGCAGAGAAACCTTCAATTCTAGCATGTTCTAGAGCTTGTAAAAATGCAATCAGAGCCTTTTTTCCCTGTTGATAAAAAGATCTTTGAGAAGCATGTACTCTGGTTATATTTTGCTTCTTAGTGATGCACCAGGACTACTTAATTGCTCCAGCTGCCTAAAAACATTCTGCCTCCCCAGCACAACATTAAAATCACAGCGCTCTTCCTAAAACAGGCGCCTAACAGTTTTAGAACATTGTCCTGGTTTTAGTAGCCAGGGTCAGTTTGTCACTGTGTGGGTGTTTATTCTAAACCCTCTATTTCATTTTTCTCATGAACTGCTCACAATGGCCCATTTGCAGCAGCTGCCCAGGGCACACCCAACCCCTCAGGCTACAAGCTGAGTGTTTAGGAACTTCTGTGGGATAAGAAAGTTTTCCTGTCTTCACACCCACCTGAGGGGTCATGTCTGCTAGTGGGCCATCTGGGATGCCAAAAATATGCCATTGTTTACCTCGCAGAGTAAATCACCCATTGTGAAACTCTCCACCCTGGGGGAGGGACTGGGCATTCCCATCTGAGCCCAAGCAGATATAAGCTTGGGGTTTTGGGACTGAGATCTCTTCAGAGCTAGAGGAGGAGCAGAGCCTCGACCAGACTGAGACTGCCATCAGACTGCAACAATCATTTTCATCAGCAGGTTTCTTCCTTTCTTCTTGCTTTGAATTCAGGGGGGCCATGTGGTGTTCAGCATAGGGGTTGGTGAGCTCCATTCTGCTCGTGTCCCGCTGTGCTGGGCTGTACATTTGTTTTTTTGTGGCACGAACGAATTTTTCCTTCTGTATCAGTGTATTTGGTGAGCTTCCATTAAACTGTTATTCTGACTTGCAATCCCATTATGAGTTGGATTCATTTCTCCTGCCGGTTTAACTCTAAACCAGCACAGACTCACTTTTCACTTATCTTCTGATTGTTTCTCGTAGAAATAAAAACCCCAAAAGCCACATCTGTGGAAAGAGCTATTATCTCTGTTAAGATCTCTATCCAGAAACTGTATGCTTATTTAATGCCTAAAGTCAGTAGCTATCTCTCACATCATTATCAAGGCCATAGTAAAGACATCATAAATCACTTCAAAAGCATTCTGTAACAACATCCTACTTTTGAATTGTAAATAAATATATAAGCAAACAATGTGAAAATAAATGAAAAATACTATTACGTATCTGATGGAATATTCAAGTAGTAAGTAGTGAGGTTCAAATCCCGTTAAGTGGAGACCAAGACAACACACAGGACTGAAACCAGACCTTTTGAAATACTCACTTTCTCATGCTGTTGTTTTTGGATGACAGCAATATATTTTCCTGATATTTAATGGCTTGCTTTCATGACTGTAACTCCTACTTCCATCTTTACCTCCTGGAACATATTTTGCATCTAATAGGTTGCAACAATATTGTTTCAAATTAAAAGTTCTGCTTTTAATCTAAAATCTGTTTTAAGAGAGTTTTATTTGTGGTGATGTATTTTCCTCAGTTTTAATTGCACTACATTTAATTTGGTGTTCTGAAATATGATTCACATCACCTTTGTACAGTTAATGTAAGACAATTTTATAGTTAATCAGCAGTTAGAAAACAGAAGGCTATAGGCCTATATTAACAAGTGAGTGATGCAGGTACGTAGCAATGTCACCATAGCAACTCGGCTTGCACACAGGATGCTGTATTTAACCTTGTGGAGCTCTTAAAAACTCTGTTTTTGAAATAGGTAAACATTATGTGGTAATGGGGCTGTGCCTTCAGTGTTATAGCAGTAGATTTGTCCTAGAAATGTACAATTCCTTTGGCCCAATATAACTTCTGAGAAACCAATAGGATATGAGCACTCAAAGAGACATGCTTCATGGAAATCATGACTTGCTTTTATAAATATACAAGATTTCTTGCTCTTTTTGGAACTGGGAGGGAGTTATCTGTCGAGCTTATTACAGTAAGACAGAAGCACCTTAGCAGGAAAATATTCCTAGGAATTGCTCTTAGATTTTTATTCAGTTTTCCTCTTGCTAGTCCATACACATGCTTCTATCTGCACAGCTACTGTGAGCTTTGTCAGGAAAAGGCAGAAAAACACATGCTTTTGTGTTTCGCTTGCAGGTTTGAGTTTTCAAGTTTCTAAATTAGCCATGTGGATAGTATTAATGAGAAATGTGAATCTATATGCCCTCAAGTCAGGTAAAAGTCATGTGAATTAGCTTCTTTAGAGGGTCCTGCTGCTAGTAAAAAAAGCTCCAGGCAGCCAATTTTTGCAAAAAAATTTTATTTCAATAACTTTTGGTAAGAAACATAGGAGTTTTAGAGGTGTGAGATCATAGGATAACAATGAATTCCTAGAAGAAACAAAGAGTGGCAGGATTGAATACTGTGTGGGTTATAACTTCCCCTCAGCAGTCAGGCCAGAATGCTTCACCATTTGCCCATCTAGCTCAAGACTGATTCATGTAATAAAATACCCGGGGCAAGAGGACAGATTTGCTGGAGGACTTACTACCTAACTACCTTCTGAGTGCCTAAATCACCTATCATTAAGAGTTTCACAAAACCCTCCTGAGTTATTCTATGCGTCTGCAACCCCTTGGCACCTCAGTTTCCAGTGGCAAGTTGCCTCAAGTTCTGGAATTTCTGTGGGAACAATAGATACTCATTCACCCAATGTCCACCTCACCTCATATCTGTACTCTGAAAAGACTTGCATATGAGGCCTTTCCTGTCTGTATCTCACCTACAGGATAAAGGTGCTGTTGTCTTTATATAAAATTATTTTCTGGGGAGAATCACCCATTTGGGACAAGGAAATGTGAAGGTCTGCCAGCAGAAGAGAAATCTTTATGGATACGTAAATTCCAAGGGAAGATTTAACAGAAAAGCCCCACTTCGCCTTTTAAGGAAATTATTAGTGGGTTTACCAATAACTGAGAAAATAATGGTGTTCATAACATAAGAGAAAAGGAAGAATCAGTATTACAGAATTATGTTATACCTGACATAGTGTAGATTTCAACTACATAACTAAAAGATATGTAGAGACAGAGTTGTATTAAACAGATTTTTTTTCCGCACTCTGCTGTTGCACTGCTCTTCAGGAAGATGTGCTTGTACTATATTGTACTTTAGTGACTTGTCTGAACAGATAGTTTAAAAATCTCCATTATACTTAAATGTATTTTACATCAGTTCACAACCATAAACTGTCATGAAAGTAGAAAATGCTGAAAAATAATCTGATAAATAAGGGAGCAAAAATGAGCTTGAATATTTTTTAAATTCCTGCCAATTATCAAAATCAGATTACAAGACTAGCTGAAAGTATTTTGGCCAGCCCATCAGTTCCCAAGTCAGTAACCTGTAAAAGCTGTGGGTTCTTTTAAGAGTCAGGTCCTGTGCCTAGTGAGTTCAGATACCAGAAGTTCCCCAATGACTTCAGTGGTAAAGAAAAGTAAACCTTTATCAGGAGGGCTAAATGTTGAAAAGTTCCATCTTCAAAACAAATACATTTTGGGCCTGCTTTTCAGTAAGGTACAGTCCTATTATTTGCTGTGCTGCTTCTGTGACAAACTTCTCAATGGATGACTGTGAAGAGAGGCTCTCTGTGTTGGGGCCAGAGACGCCCATCTGCCAGTCTGACTGCCCTGCTGGGACATGGGCTTCTCGACTAATTCAAAAACCTTAGGCACAGTGGAAAGACTGTTGAGGCATATCCAGTCCCTGACTGTGACTCATGCTATTCCTGTTACTCATCCATGTGGGCACTAATGAAGTGACTGTGAGGTTCTGGGAACACAGGGGATGGACTCCAGGTCACAAGTGATGCTTGCCAGTACTCCCATTCAACTGCAGAGGCCTACCCTGGGTCATATGAGTCATGAATTTGAAAGCAGATCTTTAATAATTGTGTCAGCATCAGACTTCAGCTTCCTTAAAAATAACATGCTGCTTTCTAAAGGTAGAATGGTGGGAGGAGGGAGGCTATGGCAGGGAAACTGATACCAGTGCTCAAACTCTGGGAGAAAGACTTCAATCTAGGGTTAAAAAGATATGCACTCAGTCTCCAGAGGAATCAATTAGAGAGTTTCAAATGCTGTTTGAAATGTTATATGTCATTCACAGTATTGCAGAGACTAGCAAAATGCCTAAT
This sequence comes from Formicarius rufipectus, assembly GCA_013399695.1. Classification (NCBI taxonomy): domain Eukaryota; kingdom Metazoa; phylum Chordata; class Aves; order Passeriformes; family Formicariidae; genus Formicarius; species Formicarius rufipectus. The sequence continues at coordinate 2,279,172 of VXAU01002296.1, read as the reverse complement.
CTAATCCCCAGACTGACCCTCGGGTTTTTTCAATAGAACGCAGCTCAGACCGTGGCTTCAGGCTATTTAAAATTATTATTGTGAAAAGTTAAAGCTGCTTGCAAAACTCTCTGAATTCAAGCAAGGCCATATAAGACAACTAGCACTATCTTCTAAAAGTCATAGAAACACAGAATGGTTGAGGCTGGGAGAGACCTCAGGAGGTCTGCAGGCCATGCCCCCTGCTCAAGCACAGTCAGTTACAGCAGGTTGCTTAGGTCTGTGTCCGTTCAGGTTTTGAGTGTCACCAAGCTGAAGACTCCACAAGCTTTCTAGGAAACTTATTAAAGTGTTTGTCCATGTTAACGGAGAGAAAAAAAATCAGTTTCTCCTGTGTTTCAATGTAATTCCCTATATTTCAGCTTGTGGTCATTACCTGCAGTTGCAGTGCCAAACCAGCTACATACATGCAAACCTGCTGCTTTTTGGCAACTAAAAGGTCTGAAATGAATTTGAGAGCCAGAAGATATGAAATGAACTTTTACTAAACTGAAAAGACACAGGCACCCCTGATGTTCCCTAGTTAAAATCTTTCTCTCTTTCCAGTTAGATGGGCTGTACTCAGAGCAGGCAGATCCCTTCTCCTTAGTGGACCTGTCACTAATCTGAGTCAGTGTGAATTGGCCACTCGTGGATGCTGTGTGGCTCCCCACTAGAACTAAAATAATCTAGGCATATAATGTTTTCTTTATTTTTCAGAATATAATTCCAAATGGTCTAATAGATTCTGCACACAGATGCCATAAAGCGTTTTTGTTGCTAAATTTTAAAAGTGTTGTTCCCTTTTGTTAAATTCTACAGATTTTGTCTCTTAAAAAAGTCATGCTTAAATGCCTTTTCCATAGAAAGGTCATTTCAGGGAAATATACAGAAACTTCTTTACCTGTATAGTCTTTGTCAATATCTAAGTAATTTCACAAAAAACTGTGTGGGACAGATTCATTCCTGAGGAAAGCCAGAAAGTCAACATGGACAGACTTACATAAGCACATTTTCACCAGAGATGAACTTATCACCCACCCCACAGTTGTAAAGTTTGATCCAATAGTAAGACACCAGAGAGTGAAAATAAAAACTTATCATAAGACAAAAGATACTGTCACTGCTTGATAGGACCTCTGTTAAAAATACTAGTGTTCCTTCAGACCCAAATCATTCCAATAATTACACAGTCATTAAAGCAACAGTCTAAAGGGAAAAATACCTTCATAGAAGAGTTCATGTGAACAGTTATTTAATCTGCTTTTTAGAATATCTAAATGAATGGCCTTTTTGCTGAATTTAGGACATTGTATTATCAGATCTTTGCAGTCATTCTACTTAATTACTTCTCTGCTACAATCATTTTTACTCTAGATCTCTAAGGCTAGTTAAGAGGGAGAAATTTTATTCTTGAAGCTGTAGGAGAGCCATTTCATCATTGTGAGTGGTTTCACACTGTATTTTCCTCACATTATCCAGCATTAAATAGACAACTATTAATTTCCAGATAGTCTTTTCAGTGCTGTGTCCGAGGACTGCTGCCTGTCTTACCCCAGTGTGAGCACCCCAGTCCCAAACACAGATCATCAACACCCTTGCTATCCTGCCGCTTATCCAGATGTGCTCTCATATTCCAAAAGAGTATATTCCTCGTACCCACCTCCCTCACTAAGCACCCTAACAACCCAGTTATAGACACGTTTCTGCACTTTCATTCTCTCAGGAGCCTGATGAATATTCATTCCATGCAAAGTGGAACAGTTTGAACAGAAATAATAGGATGCTTCACCCTTGTGCCTTAAAATAGCCGACCTTTTGTAACCTGTATGTTCACCTCCGTGTGGGAGATACCAGGTCAGATTCCCTCAGGCAGCAAAAGGAATTTAACCCAAACCTCCCACAGTCTTGCTTGGTCAGATGAGTTTTATGATACAAGCTTGTTCTTTGCTCTGTCTTTCTGGTTAGCTTGGCTTAGCTTGCCTTGGCATGTAACTCTTAATTCCTTAAATAACACTGGTCATTTGTGAAATAAGTAAAGCTGCATCTGGGTTTCCTTTTTGGTCGAAACCAGGGTGCACAGAGCTGAGCCCCCAGCCTTGCCCGAATAGGATGGATATGTACCCAGACTGAGAAATGTGAAAGTGGTCACTCTTTGCTTGGTCTGGATGCTGGCATTTAGGTAACCTGACATGGTGGATGCTCTGGAAGATGCCTCTCTTTTCTCATGCTGTGTGAAGAAACACCTGACTCCTTGGAAGGAAGTCTTGCACTTTTGCCACAACTGTTTTAATTTATAAATACCTACATGTAGTTTAGCCTGGAGTGCTTATTCATTCCTTTTACTTTCTTCAACTCCTTCCTTGGGTGCTTTTGTGTATAACACTATCTATACATGTGGGGAGAGAAGAGGGTTCAGGTTTGGCTCTGGTTTTATGCAAAACCTTTTGATTTCTTTCAGACTACTGTTACAACCCAGTCAAGAAGGCCCAACATTTACTGGTTGTTATGCTTTAATTTCAGGCTTTAAGAGATTTTGCTTACACAAACTCTTGCAAAGCCTTTTGATTCTTTGATACCTTGAATTCACATCCCAAGAAAAACTACACATTTTTCTCTAAGAGGTTTCTTTTAATTTGGGGAGAAAACGGTGTTTTGGCAAAAAGAGATTTACAGAAATAACCATGCAACTTCACAAAAGCATTACAACAGATTATCAGGAATAACAAGTGTTGCTATAGCAAGGAACTTTTGTTACACTCAGCAGTCACAAACTCCATGCAACTTGGGTGAAGTACCTACACCTCACAGAAAGTCATCATCATGGCTAGACTTCGCGAACAAAGATTTGGGAGGGTTTTACTCATGCTGGCTGCAAGCGCTGATGGCTGATATCCCTCAAACCTGCACAGTGGATTTTTTTAGGTGAGGCACAGTGTGAGCAGAACTGGCCCCACCCTTTACTCCTGAGGTTCATCTGCCAGGGCCTAGCAAGCTTGGACGGTGACAGCGAGGTCCTCAGGATGTAGGTTTGGTTAGAGTATCCCTCTCTTAGATGATGGCCTGACATGACTAAGCGAGCTCCATCTGCCCGGGTTTGCAGTTAGAGTTGTCCTTCTCCTAGGATGGTTGCCGGGCGGCTGACGAGCCCATCCTGCCCGAGGACACACTTTGTCTGACTCTTCAGTTGAGACCTGACCAGTATGGGAGACCCTGCCGGAGGCATAAACCACAGCCAGTATAGCTCACAACCTCATAAGGGCACACAAGCTTCTCCCCCATGACAAGGGGGTGTCCGTGGGGAAGAAAGTAAGTGTTTAAGTTACCCACAAGAGAAAGAAAACAATAAGGGAAGAGAGAGTGAGAGAAGAAAGAATAAAGACAGAAAAAATATAGTTACCAGTTAGAAGGTCATACACCAACAGCTTCTGGAAAGCAGGCCATGACCCAGTGGAGACCTTGTGCATACCTCTTTACAGACTGGCTATTGTGGCCACTCCCTCCAGGCAGGACTTTTGGATCACTGACCACTCACTGTCCCCTTAGCCGCAGTAAGGGTGCCACAGCCAGTCAGGGGCTCCAGGGGGTATGGAGTGAGAGGGTTACCAGGTGGACCTTATTGGCTGACAGGCCATGTGGCCTTCATCCCATGTGTCCGCAAACCTTGGTGGCCATCCAGGCTAACCATGTGGGCACTGTGCAGGAGGCTGGTCCCCTCCCCTCTCTCTCACACACACCCCCACACACACTCACAAGGTGGTTCTAACACAATAATCACTGATCTAGTGTGTAAAAACGACTACTTCAGAATTAGAGATCCTATAATATGATGGGCATCTGAAAGCTATCTGTTCTGCTACCAAAAACTCTGCAGACTTGCTGCAATTCACTAATGTTAGTGAACTTACCTTCACTGCATTCCTGTAGAAATGGTTTGTGCTAGTATCCCATTGTCACAGATTTCCACTGCCTCTAGATAGGCACCTTGAGTTTCATATTTCAGAGCACCTTTTTATGAAGAGACCTTTTTGTGAAGTTTTATGCAGTGGGAACCAGCTCCAGCTGGAGTTGTCAGTATTCCCTATGCCCACAAATTCATCCACAGCTGTTTTATATTAGATACCCAGAAAATGAGGAAAACATAGCTTGTTGAAACTGTACTTTTTGAAACTGTAGTTTGGGTGACCTCAGTACCATGCTGAACTCGAGGAGAGATGCAGGGGCACAATCCCATCTGTGGATGTCAGTATTCAGATTTGGAATGAAAAAGGCAGGTTTGGGGGAGAGAAATATTTTCCTTTGATTCACCTCTGGTTCACAACCTTCATTTGATGTATGCACTGAATGTGTCAGACTGCCTGGAGAATAAGTGGTTTTTGATAATTGAAATAAAGACTCCATTGTAACATTTATTTTTGATAAAGTCAAAATACTCTTTAAAAGCCCTAGTAGTCTAGGAGCAGCCCATCTTTTTCCTTCTGAGTACTGGGGTTTCTGGTCAGTATAGACAAAAGGAGCTGTGGTTACACAACCAGATGTTGGCTTATCAGCTGCTCTGGTGGTCTAATTTGATATATAACAGTTCAGAGGATCTGAGAATTGAACCTGGCCAAGGACTAGTTTGTGTAGCCTAAACCTTAGCAGGTGAAGCAATTATGTAATGAATTAATTTGAACATATTTCTTTTCTGGGAGGTGTTACAGTTTAATTTACAGGGGATTTTAATAGAAAAATAATGCTAAGACTCACTCTAAAGCTTCCTTCATGCTCAACAAAAAGAGCAAGTAGATGTTGTTAGACAGTAGAGACAAATAAGGACTGTGACTGCCACCACCTGCAGTAGTGGTCTCATCATAACCTGGGACTAAATTTGATAGTACTGGGGCAGAAGAGATGATCATGGGCATTGCCTTGTTTTGCCATACAAACTAAAAAGCAATGGGGCAGAACTTTCAGTAGCAAAATGTATCCTTTATATCCTGTACATAGCACAGAAAACATCCTTGTTCTCACACCACTATTAGAAGGTTCATAAGATGATTTGTGATCCACCTTGAAGAGTAGTTTTTATTTACCCACATAGAAGAGATGACTTACTTCTATGTTTTTTCAATGTTGTTTTCTACTGGTGAAAAGGCATGACTCCACTACAAAGCTTAAAATGTGCAGGAGAAGGTCTATATGATGCCTAAAACTGGCTCTTAAAAGAAAACCCCCAAGATTCAATTTGTGAGTTTTAGTGGGCAGCATTCCTTTATTAGGAAGGTGGACACATGAATAGTGAGATTCTTCAAAAACATGTGTGCAGAGTTACAAAAAACCCTTGTTTTTATTTAGTTACCTAATTACAATTCAAAGCATTACCTAATGCTGTTACACTGTCGCGGTTTTTACCCAGTATCCACCCAAAACCTCCAGGCTCCCCCCCCGCCCCGACCCCTTCCCAGAGGGAAAGGGGAAAAAGGAAGGAAAAAAAAAAAAAACCCAGCTGAGAGATAATGGCAAAACAAACTCAGAGTAGCTAAATACTTAAATTTATTACTAACAAGATAAGAACTAAAACTAGAAGCACTAAAACTAAAAGGTAAGAAATAAATCAGTCTTAAGAACACTCCTCCTACTCCTCCCTCCCTCCAACAGTTCGAGAGAGCAGGGAATGAGAGTTTCGCAGGTGGTGGTCGTGCTGCTGGCATTGGTCTCGTCCTGTGGGTCATTCCATGGGGTTTCTGTGGGCTGCAGTTGGGACACCGTGCTCCACCNCAGGGCAACAGCTCCTTCAGGGGCTCCACCTGCTCCTCCAGGGGTGCAAGGGGTCTGCTTCAGGCATTCACCTGCTCCTCCAGGGGTGCAAGGAGTCTGCTTCAGGCATTCACCTGCTCCTCCAGGAGTGCAAGGGGTCTCCTTCAGGGGGTCTCCAAACCCCAATAGATCTCCACGGGCTTGGGGGAGGGGAAATAGCTTTCAGTCCTTCCCCCCCCCTCCCCCTGCTCCAGCATGGTTCTTCCTTCGCCTCCTCCTGCTCTTCTTCTGACCTTTCTGTCTGTCTGCGTTGTTATCGCAAAGCTGGAATTTTCAACTGCGCAAAAACTCCAATTCTTGCATATGTATCGCAGAGGCATAACTATAATTTTAATTAACTCAACAAGACAGGAGAGACTTCTAGCAGCTTCTACTAAAGTACTTCTACTTTTCTACTAAAATTGAGCTATAGAAACCCATGACATACACCTACTTCCAAAACTGTCCCTCCCACAGTACTACCTTTGCCCCACCTCTGACATGCCTCCCAAATTTGAATCAGAAGTCTTGAAGACCCTTTGTCTTGTCTTTGTCTTCCTCATCTCCTTTGGCCCAATAGCACACCTTCTGGAGCAGTTTCAAGGCTGCTGAGTAGCTTTGTCTGGTTATAGCAGGTGTCATGTCTGTTTCTCAGTACATTTTTACAGATAGAGAGATCTTCACCTCGTTAAAATCCCTTGTCTGTTGAAATTCTTAACAAAGAATATTAAACAGCTTTTTCAGAAATTTTGTACAAAGGTAGTAGCAAGCTAAGGGTACTAGCAAGCTATACTTAAATTTATTTAGTATAGATTTTAAGGCATCATATGACACCTTTTTTGGTATGCTCCATGTAGAAACAGACCTACATGGCGCTCCACAGAAGATGGGGAATGAGTATTTTCTTCAAAGAAAGGTGTCTGATGCTGAGTTAGCACAAACTTTAATTAAGTAGAAGGCAAACTCTATTTTTACATTACCTTTTATGTAGCAAATAAATTCTTTTCTTAAATTGTTTCCATGGATAATCCCCAGCAAACATTGGTGAAATGATTTGAAGAAGAACAGAGCAGGACTAAGCTTTCATCTTCCTTCTGGGAATACCCAAACAGTACTCCTGAGAGATATGGACAAACTGGCAGGGCAAGAGATAGTGGGAAACCTAAGTATAAAAGGATATGAAGGGTATGGCAGGAGAGAGAGAAATTTAAAGTGGAATACAAAATTATGCAGAAATCATGTGGGTTATATTCTCTCAAAGCTGAAAATTACTCATCCCTTTCAAATGCAAATTATGTAAAGATGTCTTCTATCTGAAAAGGTAAGACTACTCACTTACTAATGACACATAATATCAAACATATTTTAATTCAGGCTATCTCAAGTCTCTTAGTCAGGAAATTGATCTAGGCAGCAACAAAAGTCATCAGAAGTATTTACAGAGGTTTCAAAAATAGGCTATACATTTTTACCAGAAGTCTGTATCCGAGAAGGTGGTAGCTAGAATTAACTTCAATTTCCTTGGCGACAGTAATGGCTGAATGAAAGTTTTCCTGTAGCGTGGTAAAGCTGGTGCTATGGAGCATCCTTGAAAAAGTTATCCCTTTTAACCCATTCCATAAGAGGCCTTAGATTTTAAATGAAGTTCCAATGCTGAAATGTTAAGTGAGGTGTTTAGGGGTTTATTCACATGTAAAAGGAGAGACTTGCTCTTGAGGAGGAGAGGGTGAAGTGGAGTAACAATCTAATTAAAAGATAATTTACAAAAAGTGAAAGTTTAAAAATTCAGTGTCCAACTTTATTTGGCACATTCTCTAGTGAATCCCAAGCTTAATTCTCTCTGGCTAGAAAATTATTAAACTCCTCAAGTTCCTGTTGGGCTACAGGGAGCAGGATGTCTAAATAGCTAGTCTGCAGAATTGTTTGCAATTGTCAGATATTTCAAATGAGCTATTAATAGCCAGAAATAAAGTAAAACAACTTGCTTGCTCCACAGAGTTGTATTATTGTTCCCTACAGTACTTCATGCTTATCAGGAGATTCTTTTGCTATAATAGGGTCTCTGTTCCTCAGCAGTCAAAAATAACTGGGAAGAATTGAGTTTGAAGGCTCCACTGTGCAAACGTGTCCCTGCCGTGTCATGGCTGTGCTGCTGCCTCGGAGCCAGCCCACCACCTCCACCCTCCGCTGCCACCTGCAGCACGGATGTCCTCGGCTTTGGCAGAACTGCTGCTGGCAAACCGATACACCCGTGTCAGGTTTTCCCATGATCTTTCTTCTCAAAGATTTCATCAAGCATGCCAAGAGTGCTCTAAGTTACCAAAATTTCAGTGGCTTAAAAAAACTGTCAGCAGCTGTAGGAGATCAGTGTCAAGACTGTGCATGTCTGAATCTTGTCCTTGGTAATGGAACTTGTTCGGATAAGAACATTCAAAAGAGATTTTGGTAATAACGCATAGGTACCTGCTTCTGCATCCATTTTCCAAGGGACCACAGGCTGAAGGGAGAGATTGGAGAACCAGGCACTTTCTCAAGAGCAGCGATGTGCTGCCCAGCATTTTTCCTAATGGTTTTCTTGACTCCCACTGGCCACAAATCCTCCAGCTCAGAAATTTTTAAAAGCATGCTGAGGTCAGAGGTAGTCTTTTCCTTTTGAGGGGCTGAATGATATCTTTTAGCACATTAGTGATATTTTTGTGCACTTAAAATGGTCACATACTTTGCTAAGTATGCTTCAGAGGCAGATCATCAATAATCAAGACAAGTTTGTTGCTAATAACACTATGATAAATTTATTTCCTTTTATGCTTTTGGGGGGTGGAGCTCCTAATATTCTTCTACTGTGCAGCAAGTCAATGTCATTCAGTGTCAAATATGTAGAATATAGAGAGGATTCAGACTGTTTACCTGCCTCAATGAGATTGAGCCATGGAAGAAAAGGTTTCCTTCAGATCTTGCAATATCATTCATTATTTAACACAATCCCATATTTTGTTTTGTAACAAAAAAGATCTTTTAAAGCTTTAAGTAAAGGTGATCTCCGTTTGTGTATGGAAAGGGGTGGAAAACCTGATGGCAGACTGTGACTAATGCTGAGGGAAGCTGTTATTGTATTTAAAGAGGATTATACATTAAAACTCTTTGATTTTAGCAATCAGGAACTTTTAAAAGAAGCAGTCTGATCATGGAAGCTCTGTGTCCCTCTGGAGATGTGATATTCAACAGTAAACCAGGCGTTGCTATGGTAATTAAGCATTTTTCAAGGTTTTGGGTTTTTTTTCAGATTTCTTTAGTTATTAATAATTTTCCTGAAGCAGTTTGGAAAAATACTGGTACATTAAAATATCACTTGTTCCTAATAAGTGGACTATTTAGAGTCTAATCCTAGTCTTTTAAAAATCTGTGGCAAATCTCCCACTGACTTATGGAAACATAACTCGACCTTAAGTATTTGGCAATTTCTGTATTATTTCCTCCAAGTATATTTTTTTTTAATCGGATATATTGGAAATGCCATGGCTTCTGACATACTAATTCCATCAGGGCTTTCTCAGACAGATGTTTCTGGCAGCACAGTTCAGCTAACTTGTGAATTCCCAGGGCCCATTTCACACCTCCTGCTGATGCAGAGTTGGTCTTAGGGGCACCACAGCACCCAGGCATGGCTGTTCTCAGCACACCATGTCTGGGAGGCTGTGAAACCACGACTTCTTGTAGGAACAAGACAACAACTTCCTAAGGGGAAACAAATAAGAGATTATCATAGAATAGCAGAATCACAGAACAGCAGGTTGGAAGGGACCTCAAGGATCGTCTGCTCCAATCTTTCTTGTCAAAGGTAGTCTAAAGAAGATAGCCCAGAACGCTGTCAGCTGAATCTTAAAAGTGTCTAGTTTTGGGGGATCCACCATTATAATAATTCCTGGGATGTTATTTCAATGGCTGATTTTTCTCATTTTAATATGCAGAATGATACCATAGTCTGGGCAGCTTTCACCCATGACATTTGTCCTTGAGCCACCTCTGCCTCAGGTTGTCTTTCCCCCATAACTCACCAGCTGGATGCAATGGAGAAATCCCTCTAAAAGGAGATCCTGGAGGTAACTCCCTGACTGGAGCTGAAGGCTATGCCAGCTATCACTGCAGCACCCAAAACAACAGTGTTTACTCCTGGTGAAACCAAGAGACCCCAGAGTCTGCCCAGGCACCACCAGGCAGCTCAAAACAAAAGTCACAGTAGGCAGGCATTGGGTGAGGAGATTCCAACCTGTGTTTAGCTCAGGCTGTCCTTTTCAGATACACCAAATGGCTCAGTCCTTTGAAAATACAAACAGGGCTGTCTTACATTTCTTTGAGAATAGCTGAGTTGTTAAAAGCAGGCTGGGAGCTGTGCCTTCAGTCTCCTCTTTACTTGGCAACTGCCCTGATAGTTAAGGTATTGTATAAACAGTGATCTGTCACTGCTGCCACTACCATTAACAGCAGTTGCTATTTCCATTTCATTAAATTCAGTGTGTGTGCGGTATGTGCAGATCAGGCCTCCAGATGGGTCTCCTAAGAGACATGCCTATTTTGTAAATCTTAGGATGGAGATGGAATCTTAGGGTGAAGATAGGGTCATATCAAATGTTCAGGTCAAGCAAGAAAATAGTATTGCTGGTCATTTGTGATAGCACCACTTGTCAGGTTTTAGCAAGGTGATTTTTGATAGTATTCCTGAAAACAGCTCAGTGAGCAGAAGGAAGCCATTGAACCTTGAGCATGTATGCCCAATTTCCCCAGCCCAATAAACATCATGGGAATTCTGGGACTTTTTTGAATGCTGTAGCTTGAGATTACACGTTGGTCAACTTCTGAACAAGCACTGATTTTTCATTTACACAATAGTTCAGCAACTTTCACCCAAGGCCCCTTTTATGGACCCATTTTTGTACCACACCTGTACACTCACCATTCTTATGATGTTTAGGAACCCCTTCTTAGATCACTATTTTCTGATCAATTAGCTGAGCTTAAGATGAGCCAAAACAGGCTTGCAGGAATTTCCTGAGGATGTGTGACAACAGCCCTAATGTGACTGTTAAAGAGAACTGAGTGTCCAATGACTCCCTGAAGCATCAGTTGCAAGTACATGTACTGGAATTGGTGTGTCATCACGGTCAGACTAAACCGCTGACAACAAAGATGTTCAGAGGAACACGTTTTTTTGATGAAAACTGCTACATGTGAGATTCCTCAAATGGACAGCTGTAGATTTTTCCACATTAGATACATGGAGCAGATTGTTAAGGACAAATTGGTCATTTTTAGGACATTCAGTGTGGCCTGATGACAATATCTATTATTTAATGATGACATCAAATAATAACATAATCATTGTTACTTGGTTCGGGAGGACTCTGCCAATTCTCTTGCTACTCTGGGTACTGCTAACTTTCAAACCTCCTCTAACTGTGTTGATGGGTGTTAGACTAACAATTTAAGAGTATTTAAGAAGGAGTTAAACTATTTATCAAACTTCCTATAAAATGCATTGTCTTTGCTTCTTTAGATATTTTCTTAAGGACTTTATAAAATGGCTTCTGGGAAAATGACATAGAGCTAGTCAGATCCTTTCCTGGCTAATTTTTTCACTTCTGATGCCTACCCAAAGCAAATTCAATTGCCCACTTTTTTCAGTTAGAATCAACATTTTAAAAAAATGGTACTGGGGTTGTAACCCTACAAGCAGAAACAGTGGATCCTAAGGCCTTGCTTTTTACGCAACTCTTTCATTGATAACGGAAGACTTACTGTTACCAGAGCTTTCACTATTGCCCCATACTAATGCTAATCATATAGCAAGTTTATTGTGTTAAAGACACCTTACTTAGAGCTGCTCAGTGTACTGTGTCTTTATTCAAGGGATATCAATAGATAAATAGATTTATTTATCTATTTAAAAAAACCAAGATATTTCCATATAACCATAACAGAGAAGGAAGACTTCATTTAATAAATTATTTATACTTAATCCAAAAAAGATACACTGAACGTGCTGGTGGTGTTGCATAATGTTTAGCTTGTCTGAACTTTGTGTAGACCTTGTGCAAGGCTCTGGCATTTCCCTTCTTGATTTTTAATAGCTTCCAGTTCATGCATGCTGGAGCATTTAAAATCTCCTGCACCTCATATTTATTATTCTTTATATCACTCCAGTGTCAGTCACCCTCTACAGGGGCCTTCAACATTATCCAAAGAACTAGTTGTTTAATGCCTCTCTTCTGTATGTGTATGTATCTTTAGTAGTGAAATGTGGCAGATGCTCAGGGATGCTTGGGGTTTACCCTTCCCTGAAAGTAGGAGTTTCAGGGTGCAGCTGCATGTTGCCCAGGATGAGAACCAGGAAAGGCTCTTGGGACAGCTGCCCCACTGTCATAGGACTAACCAAGAGGGAGCAACCAGAATCACAGAATGGTTGGGGTGGGAAGGGACCCCTGGAGATCAGGGTCACCTAAAGCAGGTAAGCTGATGTTTGTGTCATCTCAGGCCTAGAACCCCATGGAAATGCAACAAAGCAGGCAAGCATTGGGCCACCAAATCTCCCCAACACTTTCCTGACCATCTCAAACAAAGATTATTAATAATATAAATAATGTGTCAATTATAGAATCTGATCTTTTCTCAGTTAAAGGCCTGACGTGCTAGGGCAACAGCCCCTCAGTGCTCACCAATTTAGGCTGTTTAAAGCTCAGTCTTTCTGAGTAATTCTGATAGTCAATGCACAGGACATCTTTTTTGCTGCTGCTAGCTTACCTTGCCAGCACATTAGTTTGGGTGAAGTCCACTGTGTAATGCATTGCCTCTGAAGTGTAGGAACATCAGACTTTGGGACAAAATGAGAAGAGTTTCTGATTAGCTAAAAACTCAAGTTTAAATCATGTCACACCATATAATGACAGGTAAAAGAGTTGCTGTATCAGAATTATTGATTTCCATGGCTAGTGGTATTTTATTTCCACTACTTCACTTCTGGAAGGAATAATTGCATGAAAAGGTAGATAGTCTCACACTGAATCTCATTCCCAACCCAAGTTTGAGATCTGAACTGAAAATTATCCACAGGCATAAGTGTTTTTCTATTTAAAGATCTCTAAATATTTTTATTTAGATATACACTCTGTATTACTAAATCAGTCTCACAGAAACACTCTGAATTTCATGTCAAAAATTGAGAACAGTGATCCTGAGTTATGTTTGTATCTGTATCTTGAGCTGATTATGATTTACTGTAGTTGCTGAAAGGCTAAGGCCTGGAGCCATGATTTATTTCTAATGGTGACACTATGACCATTTGTCTCATCACTACTCATACACAGACATGAAGAATTAGTAAATGGTGGACCAAAATAAATATTTAACAATTCTTAATTATAAGAGAGAACTCTTGGGGTTGCCATAGGCAAGGAAGAGTCAGAAAACCCCACCTGTGTTTCAGGCAACAGGACTGCTTGAGTAGATCTAAGAAGTAAAAATACATTGAACTGGTGATGTCGGCTCAGATGTCAGCTAAACTAGAGAAACAGGGATAGATAACAAATGGCAAAAAAACCACATCAAGTGAAACTCATGTGAAGGAAGATAGTCCAGTCTGCAGGATGGGAGCAGAAGTAGGAGAAACAGGTATCAGAGTTAGAAGGGAAGGTCTTCTGATAGGAGAGAAGGACAGATGAACCAAGGCTGAAGACTGAAGCTTAATTAATCACTGATGTATCAGCACATTAGTAAGAGAGAGGATCAAAAGGTGAGAGAGGAGAACAGGTGAGAAACTATAAAAATAATGTCTGAGAAATTACAGCGAAACAAAGTGATGAAGCACAGAGGGAAGAAGAGGAAATATGAAGTTGAATTAAAGAAGGGAAGAGGAGAACAATGGCCAGCTCAGGCCAAGTATGTGAACAAGAACACTGAACTGGGACTACCTTTCCAGGGTAGCTTCTCTTAGCTATATAGAGCTGCATCATGAAATTTTCCTCTGTTATGAAAAGGGACATCCAATGTTTAATTTGTCACACTGTTTTTTCTCCTTCTATCACTTCCAGAGGTATTATGTTTGTCCTCTGGAAACCATCCTTCTCCTGTAAGATATTACGCAGCACAATTTTCTTGGTGCCTGATAAAGAGCTGAAACAAGCTATTTCAGACTAAGGTATTTTTAGTGTCTTTCCAGTCACTGCTGTAGTAGGCTTTTATGGCTCAGCATGAGTTCCCTGCAGGTAGATACTGAAAGCCTAATCCAAAATTGCATAAAGACAACTAAAAGAAGTAACATAATATTTGCGAGCAGATCTACAATTCCTTTGTCCTGCAGGAATGTGACTAGAGGCCTGAGCTAAAAATACATTTGTTGAATATGCTTATCTTAGCCCTCTGAGGGGAAAAAGAAAAAAAAAAAAAAAAATAGTAAAACTCAATATAAATTAGTTAAAACAAGAAACGTGGGATTAGAGCTCTTGTTGCCTAGTGTAAAGTATAGCAGAAGGATGTCAGATGCTGCTAAATGTATCTCCATTGCTTGATAGTTTATAAATGAGCATTTCTTTTCAGGTAGCAAACCTAATGATTCTAAAGTTTTAATATTAATTTTTGGTTTGGGCTACATTTGAGCAGCTAAGAGCGTCAGGAAAAAATTCATCTTAAATCTTGAAATTTCCAGGTGCAGCTGGTCTAATTTAAACAGGAACTACATGACTAGACACACAGTCATCTCTTTTTTATTCAACAAACAACTGTTTTATTGAAACTTTTCTGCTACCAGCTGTGTGGTAACTCTTCCAGAATATATCAGGTTCCTAATGGACAAAACTGTTCAACCCAGCTTTTTAACACATCAAACCATGGCACCACCACTACCAAGAGAGCACAGGCAGTTGTGGATCCTTGCTTCAGACTCCTTTCACATCCCACCTCCCACATCTGCTTTCAGTGGTAGGTTCTTGGCCACAGAACAGCTGGTGGGGTCTGGCACAGTGATGCTCCCTGAAACTAGTCAAAGCTCATTTTCCCCTTGAAAGTACACATGTTAAGTCTATCACTCAGTCTTAATGTATATGTTAGAGAGGTGATCAAGAGCTTCCTTATTAAGTCAATTTCCAGTGAGAAATGACAGCTTGTGGAAAAGAGTTCCTCAAGCCAACTCTTCTGCCAGTTCAACCTTCCCTTTGCTTATCTTTAAAGTCTCTGCTTGTTTCTGATGAGGTGGAGGTGGGCTTGGGATTCCAAAACCCCCAGCTGGTGGTCACAGGGAATAGGTAGCCAGTACCTGAGCAGTACATAAGTCAAGCTACCACCAGAGTCAGGGTTCCTGGCCTCTCTCAGCTGGCTGTCTCTGCAGATCTCATCCCAAATACTGGCTTTCTTGGTAGCAATAGCCTCTTGGTCCCCATGAGAGTACATTCCTGGGTATCTGCTGCCCAGGGTCTCCATATCAACCCAGTGAAGGAGAGAGCAGCAGTCCCTCAGTTGGTCTCTCTTCCTGGTGGCCAGCACGTTTCAGGGTTTCTCCCTCGTGGTCTCTAAACAACACTTTCTGCAGAGCAGGCTTTCAGCTCTGCAGGAGTCCGCTGCATAGCAGGCAGCCAGAGGAGCTCGGCAGCCCAGGAAACAAGCTGAAAAAAAGTCTTCATCCTTCCAAAGTGGAATTTTTTTCAGGCTTTTCCCTCCCGCAGAAATGTTCTGATTGTTAGGTTTTGTGTCTCAGCTTAGCACAGCTTTGCTTTTCTTTCAAAAATAAATCAAGTTGGAACAAAAGGCGGTCTTTTGACCAGCTCTGGTTATTTTATTTCCCTTTTTGGTCTATACCTGGATACTTGCCAGAGTACCCTGACTGGGGAGCCAGAACCACTAGGCTCTCTTGGAAACTAAGGCTGAGATATCCATCTCTGGATGGAAAACTAACCCATGGAGAATTAAAATGACCTCTCTGGATCACAGTGAAAACTTGGACTAGTGGGTCTACAGCTCTACAGGAAAGGAGAAAGCTAAGCCAGAGAGTATTAGATGGGTGGCATAAATCTGTTTTGGCCACACTTTTCTTTAGCTGATCTAATGATGTTTGGAACAGATAATGAACTGCAGCTATAGTTATGAGTATAGGTACTGCAGTCCATGCTCATAACTTCACAGAGGGAGGGAGTGAATGAGAAACAGTGAGGCCTTTAAATAGCAGAGCTGTAATTGTTATTGTCAATATGCAGGCAGAACCTGTGTTAGTGGAGCTCACTGAGAATATTCAGCAACAGTAGCAATTCAGGAGGCATCCAGCGAGGTTTACGCCCTTATAAAATTCATGCTGATGTAGAGTTTTGGAAATTGGCTTCATTTTTCTTCTTTTTTTTTT
>VXAU01002296.1:2207013-2262974 GCA_013399695.1 Formicarius rufipectus | reverse complement strand
TTTTTTTTAATGGCTTTTGGTTTGGTTTGATTTGGTTTTGGCTTTGCAGTTTAGTGTGGGTTTTTTGCTGTTTTGGATTTTTTGTTTGTTTTGTTTTGGGCCTATTATTAAACTTTAATTATTACATGATGTGTATCATAAGGAGATGTTTAGGTGTGAAGTATTTAATTTTGCTCTTAGATTTGTCATGGCAGGAAGAATTACTTATGTGTAGCTACATATTTACAAGATTAACTAGAAAATATTACATAACACATGTTTTGCTTTTTTTTCTGAGGTTTGCACTTTTTTTTCTGAGGCTTGCCCTTCTTATCATTATAGCTTTTTAAAACTTGACTTGAAAATTGTGATGAACACATTCCTTATGTTTTATTTTTCATAGTAAATGTCTTTCATAAATGCAGCATTAAAATGTTTGTAGCAGCTCTTCAAAGATCAGAGCTCAGAAATAGAAAGAAAGTTTGAGGAAGTGTTTTGATTAGTCTAATGGCTCTAAACTGCTTTATTTGACCAAGTAGAGTGGAAATTTGATACAGTTTAAAAAAAAAAAAAAGCAAATAACAGTATATTTAAATGCTTCTTATGGAAATTTAATAAATAAAGCTAGACAACAATCTTCAATAAGCTTTGTCAAATATTTAACATTTTGCCACATTAAACATAGGTGCCAATATTAAAACACATGTGTAGAAGAAACAGTAGCTCATTTGATAAAAAAATAATAGTTGTCAGGCACCTTCCACCCACTTTCTAGATGGTTCATAAAATCAGCAATCTTTCTCTCATTTCAGTAGAAGGTCACACTGGACATCTTTCTAGGGGCATCTATTGAAATGTCATTGCTTATAAAATATACTCTAATTGTATTGTAGCGACTGATTAGCAACTCCAAAGTATTTGAAATTACATTAAACAAAAGTTATCAGATGAAAATAAGTATGTTTTATGAGGCATTAATTTCTGCTATTCATTGCTTTCATGATTTGAAAAACTTAGCAACTTCTAGTGAGTCACCCAGTTTTTAGCGTAAAATAGGCAAGGTTCAACTGTGCTTGAAAAATTAATTACATTTGTACTTGAATAAGCTTGAAAGAAGAGAACAAAATACCAGTCTGCATGTAATTCTTCTAGTATCAATTCAGATCTTGCAGTTGTCTAAAAAACTTTGATTTTTCACAATCAAGTTTTTCCACTCAACCCTAAAATGAAAAGTGCAATCTTGTGTTTCTCATAGAACATAGCAGTGTAGCAATGAATGGCACTAATTTATCTCAAGATTGGGTAGGAGGAGAAGTGGGCTTACTCCTCAGCCATCTTATTCATATAAATAATAAGGCTGCCTCCCTTTCTCATAGTGTTTTTCTTTTTTTTTTCCTAATCTGAAATACGTGGCAAGAAGCTGAGCAATCTACACCTTGCAGTCAAAAAGAGTTACAAAGAGAAATGGGTGTCCTGTGCCTCCCCTTACTCTGCCATGAAGCAGTCCTGGCCACATGCTGAGCTCTCCCTTGCTGTCCCTCGGCGGGCACCCACCACCCTGCTGTGGGCTCCTGGCAGCAGTGCATCGCCACCTCCCCTGCACCTCACATAACCTCTTGAGCCCCTGCTTATATTCGTGACATGAATGGCTTGGGAAGTGTCTGTGCTGAAGCACTACATGTGCAGATAAGAGACAAAACATCTGCTCTCCCCAAGACCATAAATCCACAAGTGCTATAGAATCAGACTTCTTTTTCTCATCTTAGAAATTTGCTCTCCTCTCTAATTATACATAATAATTCAGTGCAGTCACTGGCATAATTGGCCATCTGTGTACTTTCATACGTGTGAAATGAACACTAGGAAAGGTTACACAGGCTGGTATTTCTAATGCTCATGAAGGAGTGATGGAGACTAATCTTAAGAGCTGGATTTGAGCTGAAATTCATTTTGGAAATGAAATGTGATTTTTCTTGTTGGATTTCAGAGTTATGAAAGGACCAGATAGTATGACAGCAGAGCCTGATGGCTGGTGGAAAAGCAAGGATGGGACCAGAAGGCTTGCAGTTTGTTTCTGGGAAAAAGACAATTGTGTTTTTCATACTTGCTGCTCAAGTTTTAATTTACTCCTTGACAGCTTCCATTTTCAGTGATATAAAGGACAGTATTTCAAAAATGCACCTTCAAAGCTGCTTCTCTGAGAAACTCCAATAACAGGCCTTATTTCCTATTCCTTTTTCAAGCTTTTCTCAAATTGTAAAAATAACATGGAGAGAGTGAACAGGGTAGGGGGAGATTCCTCATCCTTATTTCAGAAGGCTTCATTGTAATAAGAAATCACTGCACCAGGCTGCTAGGCTTGGAAAGGCTATAATGAAACAGTGATACTGTTTTTGTGAGATAATACTTGATGAATACAAATAGTGGACAATTATATCCTTCACAAAACCAGACATAAGCTCCCTGTTAAAAAACAAGCCTTCCCTTAGGGGGGAAAAAAAAGGTCTTGCAAAAGAGACCAGTTTCTCTTTTAACATAAGGAACAATATTGCTCAGGTATAGGGGATATGAGAAGTTGAGGTGGCTGTCATAGTTCTGCAGCAGAATGAAGATAAATTTTTGAAGAGCTGCTTCTTTGCTTCTTGGCATCCTCTGCTTGCAGTTTGCTTGCCTGCACTCCCAGGACCCCAACTCAACTCTGCCAAAGGTTCAGAAGGTTTTACTTCCAGCAAGAAAGCTTTTCAAAATGTTATTAAATGGCACAGAAAGTAGTGGCCAGGAAAAAATTGCTTTAAAGCAGGATTCAGACTGGAGTAACGCACCAACCAGGGTGTCTGCTTTTTGGTCCTGCATTTATCATGATCTCTCAAAGCTTATGTATGCATTACATATATTCATATTACTGTATACATTTACTGAATCTCACTCTTCTTTGAACATTGAAGTCAGAAACGCATTTTGATATTGAAGTCCAGGGAATGGGGAGGCTGAACTCATGCTCACACACACACACATACGAACCAGTTTCACACAGAGAAACAGTGCCTTACCAGCATCCACAAAAACACGCAGCATTCACCAAGAGCACAGACTGCCCAGTACTGTTCCTCCTCTCTGGCTGATTCAGATTGAAGTCCACTACTGGAAATTGTGTTTGTATATTTATTATTATATAAACACATTCTGGATCATTCTAGTAGCAGGTCATCGATTTCCTGGTCTCCCCAGGTTCTGGAACTCAGGTGAACTAGGTATGGACTTTCACATTCCTGCTCTTGTTTCTGATACACCCATCTCTTATCCTGCTTGTTTGCAAATCCATCTTGAAGCTCACTAGCATTCAGACATTTCTACTAAGAACAGATGACCATTATAAATAAGATTTAACCAGAGTATTGGTTGGACTGTAGTGAGGAAGCACAGGGCTCAGTTGGGAATTGCATTAACAACCTCTTTACACAACCAGTTACTTTTGCCCCCATTTATCTCTATTTTCACTTGCTTGCTCCTCCCCAATCTACTTTGAAGCCTTCCTTTCTTTGACTTTGTTTCATCCCCAGTATATCCCATGTCTCATACATTCCCACAGTCCCCTAAAAATCTGACATAGTAAGTTGCATACAACACCCAAAATGTCCTTGCCAGTGTCCCGTAGTGAGTCCTGTGCCCTCGTAGGCAACAGCCACTGGTAGTGTGCAAGGTCTTCTGGGAAGACAGCTTCTTTGGTTTACTCATCTTGGTGGGTTTCACACCAGACATGGTGGGTGAATGCTTCTCCCTGGATAGTATTCAGAACAACCAATTCAGTGTGTGCCCTTTTCCTGGTTATTTGCATTTCTAGGATGCCTCTGTTCCATTGTCCCTCTGCTCTTTGCCACACCTTTGTGATTCTGGTGATTAGCCTTTAATCATACAAGTCACAACCATCTCCGTGCCAGAAAAGCCTGGAGCATCTGATTATGAACTGGATGTGAAGATGATAGCAGTCCCACAGTGCTGCAGAAAGATGTGCAGAACCTGAGAGTGCTGGTCTTCTTTTTAAATTAGTTTTGATATTATGCCCAAGTACAGTGCTGATTATTCCCTGGAGCTGCAGTTTGGGGTGAAAATGACTGAGTGAGTGTAATGTGACAACAGTGCCATTGTCCTAGTAGGTCTAACTTGGGTTAGAGGAGATAGATGCCCTCCCGAAGTTCCAAATTGGATTACTATATTGTGCCAGTGAAATATGTTCTCTTGTCTTACCGATGAAAACATTATCCCCCCTTTTCTAAATGCTAGCTCAGGAATTTATTAACCATCTCTCACATTTTACATATCCTGATGGGAGACCGTGGAGGTGGAGCCAGGGTCTCCATCACCTTCTTGAGAGGCAGGCCAGGAGCCCAAGCATACAAGGTTCAGGGTGAACAGAGAGGACTGTGCTGCCAGAGTGCACCTCCTGTAGCTTAAGGCTATCCCGCAGCAGGTAACACCACTGTGATGTGCTTGGCAAGATGTCAAGTCCCAAACTGTCCTCAGAAAACAGCAGAGGTGGTGAAAGAAAGACCAGTGATGGTGAAAGGAAAACACTTCTGTCTTTCCTCAGGCAGAAGCAGTTACATATATTCTTAAATACATCCCTTCTACTTGGGTGCCACCACTGTATTTGTCTCTATACAAACCTGTGGTAAAAACTTTTGCTAGTGGAAAAATACTGCACTGGCAGAATGCTTTTTCTGTGCTAATGTGGAATACTGGGATATGAAAGCAAATTATTAGTTAGAAATTTGTGAGACAGAAGTGACAGTGCTCTTCTCAGGTAATAAGCCAGAAATGGAGCTTGTAAATCAGACTGGATTTTCAAAAGATATTTTGGCAATAATTTCCAAACTGAGTCCTTTTATTGACTCACAAGAAGTCAGATTAGAGACACTGAGAAAAATGGTTCTTAAAACACTAAACTTCACTGAGAGAGCACTTTCTTTTTAAGAAGCCCTACAGAATTTAATATTTTGAGATTACTGGTTTACTATAATCTTTTTATCTTGGACAGGTGTCCCTGCTCACAGAGAGTTTGAACTAGATTACCTTTAATATCCCTTCCAACTCAGACATGCTCAGATTCTATGATTTATATTGGCATTTTTAATTTATTTCATCTATTTTAATGTAGTTTAAAACAATGTAGGCTCTACCTCTTTAATATATGTAAGCCATTTCAAGATTTTTTTTCAAAAAATACCCCATATCATGACCAAGGGACATTATAAAAGTATATGGCCAGTGTTTGTGGCTCTCTGAGTGTCCTTTGGCTATGGAGGAGATTGCTTTTGACTACCTGCACAACAGTTTTTGCTCAGGCTGTGCTTGGCCCAGGCTCTTGACCATCCCAGGACACTATAGGTACATCAGAATCACTGTGCTGAACTGCAGGCACATGCTTGCAAACACTAATGTAGGAAATGGCAATTCAGGGCTGTCACCAGAGAGGTAAGCTGAGGTCTGACCTACTCTTCTGCCAGTAGTTAGAATAGGTCACTCCGTGAGAGGGACTCAGCAGCTTGCACTGAAGCATCATGTCATGGCAATCACTCTTGTTCTCTTGCACGTGTCTTGCCCAGATTCAGGAACACAGTGTTTGAGCTGAGAGATGTTTTATTCTGCATTATGCCAAGGTTTTGTGTGCAGTCAGCTCTACTCGAGATCACTCATTCCTTTTTCCTTTAGAATCATACAGTAGGTTTCTTTGGAAGGAACCTTCAAAGGTTGTCCAGTCCAACTCCCTTGCAATGAGCAGTACATCTTCAACCAGTTACTCAGAGCTCCATCCAGCCCAATCTTGAAAGTTTACAGGGATGGAACATCTGCCACCTCTCTGGACAACCTGTTCCAGTGTTTTCCCACCCTCAGTGTAAAAAACTTCATCCTTTCATCTGGTCTAGATCAACCCTCTTTTAGTTTAAAATCATTACTTCTTGTCCTATCGCAATCAGCTCGGATGAAAACTTTGTCCTCATCTTCCTTATAGGCCCCCTTTAAGTACTGAAAGGTCACAAATGTCACCTTCCTATTTTAGAATGTTACTTAACATCATGCCAGCTGGAGTTTTAAATATTTCTCTAGAAACTAGATCAAGAAACCAATGCACCTTGTGATGAATAAATTAAGACTGCAGAGCTGCCACTTTGCCACATACGTTGCCACCTAACAGAACGATTGCACAGATGCACCACTAGAGCTGAGTGAACAGTCTAAACACATCTCTGTAATTATCTGAAAATGAAGCTATAAGTTCATGACACTCATATTCACATCTAAATGAAGACAGGCTATTAAGTTGCTCATTCAGTCTAGAGGGATGTTTGGCAACAAATTTTCAGTCGTGTATTTATTGATGGCAGTGAGAGCTTGTTATTTGCCTTCTATTGTGTTCTCTAATCCTGAGGCAAATCTAGCAATACATGGATTACTCAACCAACAAAGTCCTTTGTTACAAAATACTCACAGGCTCTGCACTTGGGAAATGTTTTGCAAACCAATTTGAAAATAATTTTGAATAATGAGCATATCTGAGGATGTCATAATCTGCCTGCACACATTTCTCAAACAGAGGAAGAAATGAGAGGCAACCATTTATACATGATGGTTGAAGAAGGAAAGTGTCAGGATTTAACTTGCCTGGTGATGTGTATGTCTGTAAACTTTTAGGAATATCTCCACTGCTGACTTTGTGCCCTGATAGGTTGTGATGGTGAATTAAATTTAAATACTTGTTCCTGTCCTTAAGCAGGCATGTGTATTCTGGTTTCTGAATCAGCTCTTGGACTGATAAAGATTCCAGAACCATGTATGAGGATAAACCAAAACGCAAACTTGTTTACCTTCATTGCTCAAAACTGAAACAGATGAGAAGCTCCTGTGTGGGGAACAATGATAGCCATGAGAGAGAGGGGTGGATGTGGGTAAAGCACTTTGAGTTGACCTTGCTGCCTCAAGTACAATTGGGGCCATTTGCTTTCTCAGCTCTTGCCTCTACTCTTCCACTCATTCACTCAAGAAGTGTTTTCACTAGATGGCACAAATATATGTAAAACCTTGAAGCCAAAAATTGCTTTTATTTGGACTGATGATTCACCCAATTTGCTGTTGTGGGCTAAGTCACAGAGGTGCTGATAACACCCTACCTGCCTTCCCACAACTCTCTTTGTAGCCACACAGACAGGCAAGTTCATTGGTGCAAAAACTCTCTTTATGGCTGTAGAAATAAGTGCAGACCAGTTCAAGTGCTACCAAGAACTGCCTTCTTGGAGAGGGCTCATGGACTGAGAGGTAGAAATGATTGCACTGAACTCAATGTAACCCAAGAGCTTATGCTCTCCTCTCGTGTCCTCCAAAGGCTGGTAGCTGATATGTAGACATCTCCAGTTAATGCCTCAGGTTCCAGGGGTACTGAATTGTCTTCCTGTGACATCTTCATGTAGCCACTGACACAGGAACACAGAGCAGGTATCTTAGGTGGTGCAGCTGGTGCCTAAACTGAGATGACATGGATCTTCCACTGTTCTGTCTCTTCCCATCCCCAGCTGCCATTTGCAATGTCTTTACATATATATATAGTGGTCTTCTATAGAAAACAATGAGATATAAACTCAAAGAAAAACTAAATCAGGCTGAAAACCCTTTTGTAACTAACACTCTGACAGAGATAAGAACAAAAGAAGAAAGGCCAAGGGAAAATATCTGCAAGTGGTGCCAGGGAGATGGAGGAGGGAGTCACATGTCTACTCTTCTATTGCCAAGCAACCAGGAAAAACTCCATATGATATATCACTGGTATAAGGGATTAAGGCTTTTCAGCTTTTCTGTTTTGCTTTGGATAGGACGCCTGCAAAATAGCAGTACATTTGCAGGAAAATTGAAATCTGTGGCATATACCTACAGAAGGAACATATAATTTAGGAAGATATTTTTAAAAAGCCTTGGTGCAAAAAGTTAAGAATATTATCTATTGGGCAAGAAAAAAGATCTGAATATACAAAGAGTGGAAATCATCCAGGAACAAGCAGACAATCCTTTGAGTTAATCATCTACAAAATCATCTACTAATATAATATAGAATTCTCACCCATCGAACAGTATTGACAAGTGCCATTCCACCCTGTACAGCTCAGAAAAATCCCAGATTGCAATCACTCTAAGAGGAAGAGATGCCTTGTACCAGGACTGTGTTTGACCCCCTCTGCTTCTTTCTATTTTTCATTAATAGTGTCAAACAAGAGAATAAATTCTCTGTGTATACTTTACAGTAGATGTAGAGGGTTTCTATTCATAGTGTATTATGTCAGTGCATAATTTGTACAGTGCAATATGCTTTATTTATTATTCCTGAAACCCAGTCCCAGCGTATATATCAATAGGTTTCTTTTGCATATCTGTGCAACGTAAGAAGATTAAATATATTTATTTAGGACATATATCCTGTCTGAACTATTCTTCAACCCTTTCGATGAGAGAGACTGCTCAGGCAGTATTTATCAGACAGTATTCTTCCAGGTTCCACAGCCGCTCAGATATCTTTTTTGCCCTGAAGTGTAACTTGAGTCATCAGTTGCAGCTTTGTAATTTCTACCATACAGGGCAGTTTACATCTCTATTATTATGTATTTCAACAGCTGAACTTAATTTTCTTCCTTTTACCATACACATCAAAGTTTCTACCCACCTGATTATTCTTATTGCTTGCCTTGAGAGCGATTACTTCCTTGAAGAGTGGGACCTGTTGCAAGAGATTTGAGCTCGCCAACTAAGGATCTTTCAAAGCAGAAGAGACAGATTACTCCTTGCTTTTTGCAGTTTAAGTGCCAGTTCCACATTCTCAATATGGTACTTGCCCATTTCTCAACAATTACATTTTTTCTGATATACATCTGTTGTCCATGAGGAGCTGTTAAATTACATCTTTAAGCTCCAGAATATAACAGAAGGGCTGTTTACCAGGAAGAGTAACCTTCATAGCTAACTTCATGAACTTGGCATGGTAAGCACGAAGACTTATAGAGTACATTGTGATCCTGAATGTCAGATGTGTGGTAGGAGAGAAAGTCAACCAAACAAACCAGTGTTCAGCTTTGTTCTGCCTTGGATTGTGGTATTTTGAGCTATTAAGGCTACTTTTAACATCAAAAATATTGAAATAATGCGAGGTAGGTTAAAAAATTAATCCATGTTTCTTATTTCAGTGGGTATTTAACAGGATAAAAAGCAGACAAAATCAACGTGATTTAGAATTGGCTTTTCCAGAACTCTTGAAAAATGAATCCACCAAACAACTGTCCCTGATTTTTGTAAAGTCTGAGAAGTGCTCACTTTTTCTGTCTCACGCTTTTCCTTATACTTCCATTTATTTTTCCTTCTGATCCCTCTGAAAGCAGCTCTGCAGTTAGTCTTTCCTTCACCATGCTTCACCACCCTCTGACTTTACTACTGATAAGATCTCCTTTCAGTAAACACCTCAGCTGCTTTTAAGCCTTCTCCTGACCTTACAATCCTTCCCCAGTCCTTTTTCCTCTTCTCCAAGCCATCCATACTACTGACTTTTTAACTGTTCTTCTCCCCCAACTTGCTCTCAGACAGCTGCAAGCCCTCTGTCCAACTTCCACTGCCTTGAGGCCATAGTGCCATCTGCCATGCTACCTGTCAGGTCTGACATCTGGATTTCCTGTCTCTGATCCTCTGCTGGAAGACAGATTCTGGTGACATCACTGTGTCCCTGCACTGTCCCTTGCTGCAGCAACACTGGGTAGCAAAAAGCTAAATAAGATGTAAATTTGGTAGGAAGTTCTTTTTTTTCAGTATATATAACACTATCATCTTACCTTAGAAAATAGGAGGGAGAAGCTTAAGCCTCGCTGTATCATCAGTCTTAGAAGTCTGAACACTACTAGAGTAAAGAAACTGATTCCCTGCCTGCATTTTTATGGCTCAATATCTCTGAAAATCATTCCAAACAACAGTGCTTGCCAAGAGGTTATACCCCGGCAAGCAAACAAGATGCTGCCAAGTGTGAATAACCTCAGAAATGAGGACCTGAAACTAAAAACTCAACTGGCCATCATACATTATAAATAGTATCTCTGAAAAATAAGAAAAAGGCTCAAGGACAAAGAGCTCAGAAAACTGATTTTTAAACATTCCTGGAAAGGTCAAAGATGAAAAAGAGAATGTGAGAAGGATTCAATACTTTGATATATCATAAAAAACGTAAAAATAAAGAGACCCATTTACAGGACATGCAGTGGTTCCCACCCCAGAGACTGTTTGCATATACACGTTTCCTAAGAGGGTGCAGAGGCAGCTTGCCACAGAGTTAGTTGATGCTCAACAGCTGTGCCTTTCCTAGGCACAGATTAAGTGATTTGAAACAGGAGAGTCTGATTCATAAAATGTCTGATTAATTTGAATTTTCTGAAGCAGAGACCGTTAAAAACTCGTTTATGACAAAATAGTGTTATCAATCTCTGTTGTGGTGACAGGGTTAAAAAAAGATTGTCAGTCTAGAAGTATAACAAGACTGTACTGAACAGCAGAGAAGTGGTGAAAAAGATTTATAAGGATATGACTATAGGATATATAAGTTATGAAATTTGCGCCATAAGCTGTGTACTTTCATCACACAGGTTTCAGACAGGGCATATTTAGTAAATACCGAATTGGGGATGTCTTGTGCAGGACATGGAGTTGGATTTGATTATCCTTGTGAGTGCCTTCCAGCTCAGGACATTCTGTGATAATATGATCCTAACCCAAATCAGCACCTAGATGATAAAACTGAAAACATATTGTCTTGAGACCTTTGTCAGACAACAGATTGTGTTCAAACTTATGTAACCTGCATAATTTTTGCTTGGCACATCTGAGGCCCAAAATAGCAAACAGGCAACATGGTGACTTGGATGAGAGCACATATAACAAAATCTCACAACATAGCTGCTTTTGCACTGAAAGTCAAAGTCAAAGTAACTGCCTGATCAACAGTACACAGTACTTCCACTGTATTGCAATAAATGTAGTAATGTGTATTCATAAGACCTTTAGGGAAAAGCAAAAAAATGTTCTTAACCAGGTCATGCCTCGGTTTCCTGTTATTTGAAGCAAAGCAAAAATTGTGTGCTTAAAATTTAGGAAATGACTAAATGGAGTTACTGCAAATTTTTGGCATTAGTGATTTTCTTATGACAATGACGTTACCGTTTCCCCAGATATAGTGGGTGATATTAATCATAAATTAATAAGACAAAGAGAAAACAATTTAAAAAATATCCCTATAGAAGAATTTTCGAGTAAATTAAACCAGCATAATATTAACATATCCAAATCAGTTTTGCACAGTCATTCTCAAATCTAGCCAGAATCACTGGCTAAAATGTAGTGTTATACAAACATGGAGCTATTGAGACTGTCCCCATGCATTTGTAGTGCAGTTTTTTACCGATGAGTCCTCCTTGAATCAGGAGCACAGAGCAGGAGGACTTCACTTGGGCAGCACTCTCTAAATTACCTCATTCAGCATTAATGGAAACAGAAGAGAATTTACCTGAGTTTATTTTTGTCATTTTGTTGCCATCCACAAATTATCAGTCCATATTTGAGGCATATATGGTGACATTTTCATTTCGCTAGATTCTTCTGTCTAACCTGAGCAGTGATTTGATTCTTTCTTTGTCTGCACAGAAAGACGCTGTTTTCTTCCATTTCCTGTCTTTTTGAACTGCTGCTTTCTGCTGGCGGGACAACTCCCAACTCTTTGCTTATGTTAGGTCCTCCACTTTCTCTCTTTAATCAGCTTGTTCTTGAAGTTTCATCATTCTTGCCAGTCAGAGCTTAGATGTTTTGAGCAGGATCATTGGCATGCAGCCATCTTTCAACTGCCTCACAAACATTTTCATTAAATTTTTTTGTCTTGCCTCCATTTTCTGCAATGCAGAAATGAAATCTCAGTTTCATTTTAGGCCAAAATTTCAAATAATGAAAAGGCAAACAGTTGTTACAGAAATTAAGCACAAAAATGACCATTTTGCTCAATCTCTCTTTGCAAAACGGCATATGAAAGACGTCTAGGATGTGCATTTCTGTTCACAGCTACACTGGTGAAAGCATCTTTCTGTGTTAGCTTATTTGGGATCTCATCTGTACTCTGTAGCTTAATGGATGTTGCTTCCTAAGAGACGAATTTGTCAATCAGGAACTTCTACATTACCAAGAGATTGTTAGCTCATCAATATTTCTTTTTTAAAAGTTTAAATAATCACTATATTAGCTGAAATCTACTTTTTCACTTTTCTGAGGACCTGTAATATGGCAGAAAGCATGTTAACAATGAGATTTGGAAAGTATTTCTTATGGCTGCCTAACAAAGCTACTCAGCTTCTGACCGATTTACATTATCAGACACTCCAGCTCTTCATCACCTCTAGTTTATCTAGTTTTTACCTTCCTTTTGGCTAAATTCTTTATTTGCCCATAGCAGGCTGTTTGCTGTGCAGTTTTGATCTGTTGACAATTTTGTGTAGCAGCATAAGACCACAGAGAAGCAAACCCATGAAAATAGTATGTAACTTAGACAGCAAAAAGTAGGTTTTATACTGTAAGACTTTCCTTTATGAATTTTTAGTCCTGGCCTAACCAGAGGTTATGGTCGGGGGAAATCAGGGAAACTCTAGGACAAGCGGTTGAGTACAAACTTTGGTGTTAAGAGTGAGGAGGCAATGTATCATACATGCTGGTGGTCCTGCCAAAGCCAGAGAGCTGGTAGGCCTGGGAATGAAAACTTCAGAGAATAACTCTACAGATAGTAACTAGTACTAACACAAAAAAGGAGGGGCCAGAGTTTGCTGGCTCAGAGAAAGAAATATAGGGAGACTGTGTAAGAGTGCTTTTAGGCCATCCAGAGCTACAGGTGAGATAGCAGAGTATATATAGCCTATTTTGAGACCTGTTTTCTCAAGAAATAATACTTGGAGACAGTTGGCTGGGTTTAATTGCTCTTGTAATTACACCTGGAGGGAACAGAATTGCAGGCACTGAAAATAACTCAGCCCTGCCAAGGTAATCACTGTTAGTGCTGCTCTGTGGGTTTATCAGGTGACTGTGTGAAGGTTGTGTGATGGTGAGAGGGGTAAGCTGTCCTGAGAGCAGTGCTCAGAGGCCAGTCGGTAATACCAGCAAGGTAGGCTGGACCGCAGTGCTGTCCTGGGCATCCCTATCAAGGCAGCATGGACATTTGCAATTTGATTTCTAGAATACCCAGAGACCACTCCTAATTTGTCTTTAAATGCCAGAACTGAGGCACAGTGAAAAGTCTGGCATGTTTCCTGACCTGTCTCAAGCATGTCAGGAGGACTTTTATACTTGGGTGCCCTACACATCCGCCACTGCATTAGGTGACGTCAGTATCCATCCCAGTGACAGCATCAAAGTCAGGGTAGGAAACATTGAGGTTCATACCAGCCTCTCTGCCTCTAGGTAGTCACTAGGTGTGTACTGTGGCTTGTCTATACAATATTTGCCTGAGTTTTCTCTTTCAGGACTGTCAAGAGTCACCTCTAGCCTAAGTCCACTTGTGCACTTGCGCCACCGTGATGTTATATCAACATGAGGTAGTTTCTTCCTGCTGCTCAGACTGGAAAGGAGACTGAGAGTGCTGAGGTAGACAATATAAGGCTATTCTGGGAAAACCTCTGAGTGACTCCCTTGTACATTATCAGCCACAAAAGTCTAGTAAGCCAGTCTTTGGCATGTGCCGTAACCACGGTTATCTGGGGTGTCATGGTGGTATTTCCAGACTGTGGGAAGTGATGAAGCTAAATGTGCACTAACAATTATGGAAAGAAGTCCCTCCTTCTCCTTTTTCCCTGGTGTTGTGGAGCTCATCTTGGAAAAGGCTGATGTCCAGATGGGATAGATTTGTTGGAACTGGTACTAAGTAAGGATTGGCCTGTTTTTGAAAGTAGAGGAAAAAGAAGTAAGACTGACCTGATAATTGTGACAGATAGTACTTATTACAGGACTTCTTCTGTAGCCATTTTGTAGCATATTGACTAAAGCGAATAGTCTGTACAATTACAGTAATTTGCCTGCCTTGGTACCTGGAAGCAGCAGGTTTCCACTAGGCTGGAGCTCCAACTGACTTGCTTCCCCTTGAAGAATTCAGTGCTGTTAGAGGCAAACACTTTCTGAAACTCAGCTTTGAGGGAAAATTTTCCAGTGTTATTCCTCAGTACAAACCATTCAAATTCATAATTTCAAAATTATCTTTTAGATAAGGTCATTTATCTGAACATAGGTAAAACCTTTGACACTGTTTTCCACAGCAGTGTCTGTCCCTAGAGACACTGTTTGCTTGTGGTTTGAACACGTGCACTGTTCAGTGGGTTAAAAAATGGTGGATGGTTGGGTGCCAATGTCATCTGGCATCTGAAATGGTGTGGCCAGCAGGACTGGGGCACTGGTCATCCCCCTGTACTTAGCACTGGTGAGGCTGCACCTTGCATCCACTCTTCTGTTTTGGGCCTCTCACTACAAGAAAGACATTGAGGTGCTGAAGTGTGTCCAGGGAAGGGCAATGAAGCTGGTTAAGTGTCTGGAGCACAAGTTGTATGAGGAGTGGCTGAGGGGGCTGGAATTATTTGGTCCAGAGAAGAGAAGACTGAGGGGGGGACCTTATCACTCTCTACAGCCACCTGAAAGGAGGTAGTGGCAAGGTGGGGATCAGTCTCTTCTCCCAAGTAACAAGCAATAGAACAAGATAAAATGGCCTCAAGCTGCACATGGGGAGGTTTAGATTGAGTATTATGAAAAATTTCTTCACAGAAAGGGTTGTCAAGCATTGGAACAGGCTGCCCTGGGAAGTGGTGGAGTCACTGTCTCTGTGTGTATTTAAAAGACACGTAGATGTGGCACTTAAGGACACAGTTTAGTGGTGGAGTTTGAATTGCTGGATTAATGGTTGGAGTCAATGATCTTTGAGGCTTTTTCCAACCTGAGACATTCTATGATTCTGTCATTTAAAAAAATACAATTATTAACATGCTGTTCCTGCAGACCGCTATATCTACTTACCAAACTATGAGTTTTAAGAAGCTGAAATTGAAGCAGAACACTGTTCCACTGAGATGATTAATTCTTTTGCATAAATTTCCTCCAGGAAGAATTTCAAACTTTTTTAAGGTATAAAGTGTTTATAATTCAGAAATAAAGTAAATTTTCAGGATTTCAATTTTCTCCATATGTCAGGCTTTCTAGTCTAGCAAGAACAGGTGTCTCAGATGATGAAGCAAAAATGTGCGCCTAAA
Source organism: Formicarius rufipectus (assembly GCA_013399695.1). Taxonomy (NCBI): domain Eukaryota; kingdom Metazoa; phylum Chordata; class Aves; order Passeriformes; family Formicariidae; genus Formicarius; species Formicarius rufipectus. Next base: position 2,247,663 of record VXAU01002296.1, on the reverse strand, counting down.
TTAAATAGGATCCACAACATAGTCCCTTTCTGATGTATCTGCTTGATACTGTACAATGAAGTTAGCTGGGATAGCTTTGCTCCACTAGCTATCCAGGGGTTAATCTTCTCAGTAATCCCTGTTTAGCCACATCTGATAAAGCAGATCTTCGTGCAACCTGTCATGGCTGTTGGTGCCAAAGCAACCTTAAGGAGGAAGAATGGCATGATTGAGAGCACCCTTGACCATGAGGTGCAGCAGACTGAGCAGTGCGTATCTCTTGCATTGCAGATCCCAGGTTCCCATAAAAATGACAGGATAAGGATATGTTTGATTTCTTTGTGCCAACCACTGAATAGCAAAGCACAACACCCAAGCCAATGTTTTTAAGTCCCAGACAATAATGTTGATTTAAACAAGAAAAAATGTACCTGCCTGAGCTGTCAAATGCTGCTGTGGATATTGAAGTGTAAGCTTGATGAAGCTTTTCACTGGGAAGTTTTGCATTTACAGCCACGCTAAAGAAAATAATTCAGAAAATAATTCAGGTGTTTTCAGAAAATAATTATGCTTCAGATCCTCATTTTGTCTCTGTCTGGGTGCTATACATACAGTGGTATTGTCTACATATATGTCTATGTCTGTGATTATCAAGCACAAACTAGATCCCTGTAAGTTTTCATACAAAAATCACATTGAACTGAGAGCAACCTCTTCAATAACAATTCACTTATATTACATTCAGGATGGTGTTTGAGCAGGAGGCTGCAACTAATGACTGCATTAATAGGCTTAGCACAAACAGAGTATGTGTACTTTCCTCTCCATTTGCAGAGCATCTGGTAGCAAAATTAACTGACCTTCTGTGGTTCCTATGCATTGTCAGTGAGTGCAGTACCAGTCTGTCACTTCCCTTATGCCTTCTGAAAGCCAAACAGACCTACTTATTTGTAGTCATTTGCTTTTATACAGAAGGCAAAAGGTAACAGTAAGATGATATTCACAGTATCCCAGAATATGCTAAATTTAGAAGGGACCCACAAGGATCACTGAGTCCAGCTCTCAGCTCTGCACAGGTCCACCCCCAAGAGTCATACCATATGTCAGAGAATGCGATCCAAACACTTCTTGAACTCTATCAGACTTGACACTGTGACCACTTCCCTGGGAGCCTGTTCCAGCACCCAGCCATCCTCTGGGTGAAGAACCTTTTTCTAATATTCATAGTATTCAATATTTGATTATTAGACTACTGCAAACTTTGGGTTAAGTTTAATGTATGAAGCTTCTTTCAAGTAGAAATATGAAATGAGAAGGCATTATTCCTTCATGAGAATCTGATGTTGTTTTTCAGCAACAATAATGTCATAGACAGTAGTTCTGTAGCCACTCTTAAAGAAATGTCCTCATCTAAAATTTTAACCAAAACAACAAACATTTCATAGTATGAACATCTTGTTTGTAAATCACTTTGAAGAGTAATATCTTGGCTCCATTGAATTCTCTTGCAGAAAATCATCAAACAGGTTTTCTTACGGTTTTTATTTACTTATATATGTATGTATGTATGTATGTATGTATGTATGTATGTATGTATGTGTGTATATCATTCAGGTGGAGAAATGATCCCAAGTCACTCTAGCCACATAAATCCATGAAGTAACTGGAGAACTAATTTTCACTAGAGCAGATAAAAAGCATTACCGTGAAAAAGAATAATAAAATATGCCTGGCTCCAGCAATTAGATTGAAATAAAACACCAACATGTTTACAGAGCAGGCGGCATCTACTTGTTCTTGGGAGAACCAGGCAAACTTTGAGCTTCAGTGTCCAGCCTGAGACATGGAAAAAGCTGCTGTATTACTGGGAAATGCTTATTTGAGTACAGACAACAGCTAGAAAAGATTAACAAGTAAAGATTAAACTTGGAAAGCTTAATGTTTGCCATGTGCAATCACTTAATTTTGCAGCTGTCAAAGAGAATCTGTTTCTCTTTTATTTCTGGAAAACAAGAAAATCTCTGGACTGTTAGCTTTCGTGGTCAGCCGACCTTTTTCTTTGTCCCAAACTTTATTTCTTTATATTCTTCCCTGGAAGGAAAAAAATAGTCCCAACATATATAGGTACCCATCACTTTCACTGAAATACAAGCCCTCAATTTGGCCCTCAATCTCCTTCCAGGGACACTAGCATGGATTAGATTTTCCTTACCTCTCGTCATTGCAACTTGTTTACCTCAGTATAGAACTGGTAAAACTGAGGAAAGACCAAAACCTCTGCTCAGGCAAGAGTTTTCTAGATCAGAATTGTTTCTTCAGCTCTGTTGTTAAAATTGGAATGTAATGTCTTCCAAACTTTGGGTTAAATAATGATCAGTTTTTAAGGAACCCTTTTTTCATACTTCCAGATTTCTCACGGTTTAGGTGCCATCTCTTTCATGTTTTCAAAGTTTGCTGAAAGGGAGCATTTAGATCTAACTTTATTTTTGTCATGGTTTTTTTTTTTTTCTTCTTGTTTTTCTTATTTTAGTTTCTTTTTGTCTTTCCTTCTTCAATAAGAAAGGTATGAAGTTTCTTAGTTTAAGCATCTGATATTTTTAGAAAGATGTGTACAGCTGTGAAAGTCCACAAAACAGTAGGAGACAGCCTTTTTATTAGTGGCAGCAAGGAAGGCATGAGTAACAAGACAACATCAGAAGCAAAACTGGCAGCAGAGGAAATTGGGAAGGGCAGATTGCAGGAGGAAGTAGCAGGACTGGATCCCAGTGACAGAAACAGAGACTGCAAATATTTTAAAGATCCTAAAGGCCTTTCTCTGAGGTTAAATGGCACAGAAGAGCCTGCATCCATACTTTTAAACTCTTGCTCTCCAAAACAGGGTAGCAATATGTGTATTGTCTACTGCAGGTAGTCTCTGGTTTGTGCTGGTTCGTGAACCACACCTGGGAGAACTTTGAAACCCTTGACTTGTTTGTGAGTTATAGTTTACACAGGCCAACCTGTGTAAGGGATGTGCGAAATAAGTCTCAAGTCAGCCAAATCTCTGGCTTCACCTCATTTATTGATACTGACATAGCAGAAATTCTGGGGCAAAGGGGGCACCTGAAGGTAAATGCCCATATTGTTGTTTCTATCTACTAGTACATGTCCACCAATCTAAAACTAGGGGAAGGAGGACACAAGTGGTAGATGAGGAGGTGTTTAGTGCTTAACACCAAGTCCGGACCCTAATATGCATTAAATTCTTTCAGAGGACCATTTCAAGCACAAAATGGGAGGTGCAAAGTCTCTGATATCCTCTCCATCCACATCAATGTGATTAACAGCACATCTGTTGTTGTTGACTAGACTTCGCGAACGAAGATTTTGGGATAAGCCTGCGCAATGGATTTTTTAGGTGAGGCACAGTGTGCGTGGAACTGGCCCCACCCCCTTTACTCCTGAGGCTTATCTGCCACGGCCGAGCACGCTTGGATGGTGACAGCAAGTTCCTCGAGATTCGAACGGGCGTCCTCAGAGGAGGAGCCGGCTCCACAGGCAGGGGCCTACGCCACTCGGCCAACGCCCGCTGCCCATTTCAGATTAACATTAAAGAAAAAAACAGCAAACAGAAAAGCAATAATGTCAGGTTGTTGAGCAATCCTGGGAGCCCACGTGGGTCAGAGCACCAGGGGAAGACCTCACCTTATCCTCTCTGCCACCGAATGACACAAACGTGGCACTGCAGCCACGCCTGCAACACAAGCTGGGACATGAGCACATCTAATCAGCAGACAAGGACGCTACCATCACAGCTGTGTTCCCCCATATGGACTGACAAGTCACTTGTAAAAATTTGCCAGATATTACAGAAAGGTTTCACATTCACACTTCAGCATGGTAGCAAAAACCACTGAGGTTTGGAAAGAGGCTCTCATAGTGGTGTGAGAGGTGACAGACTGAAGGCTGCTGCTGCCCTGAAGTAGGAAGCGAGGTTGTGGTGTCATGATACAGCTGTTTTGGAACCATTTGGGGATGTTTTGAAGTTCATTGTTCTTAGTGCAAGCTGTTGGTTGGGTGTAACAGGGAGGTAGGACATCACAGCAGGAACTGAGCCATGGGCTGGACAAGGACGCAGGAGCTGGCGTGGCTGTGGATCACTCTGCAGTGTGAAACCACACCTGAAGCTTTCTGGAGGGCACAGACCTCTCTGGTCATCCCAGCTGCCCAGTCAAATAAAGAGTTGAAAAGTTTGCTTTTACCATTAGATACAGAGTCAAGAAGTGTACAAATACAATTTGCCTTGATGCAAAATACATACTACACAGCTGCTGCCTCCACCTCTGGTGGTTGCACGTAGGAACAGGGCAAAGCTTGGCTATCCAGAGGCTGTGCTGGTTGCAGTCCTCACCAGCAGCCTCCTAAACAAATTGTCCTGCTGGGACAGCAACCTCAGAGGTGGAACAGAGGATCACCTCTGTTTGCTCTCTCCATGGTCACCCTCTTCATGTTGTCCTTCCCTTGCCTTCATTCTAGCCGTTTGCCTGACCTGTATGCAGATCTCTCAATATTACTACACAGTCCATTCCTGAGCCTCTTTGACATCTGCACTGTGCTGGCAGTCTGCACCCTGTAACACACTCTGCATTCGTTTGACTATTCATCTCTCTCCCAGTCCTCTGAGATTGTGAAGTCATATCTTCTGAAAGAGTGCTTTTAGCTGCAGCCAACTGGGATTTTTTCTAACAGTTGGGCCTTCAGACAACCAATACTAGACTTAATTTTTAAACTCTTTGGAGTTTAAATGAGCTCAGTATGGAACAAGGCTAATTGGCCAAAAGGCTAAATGTCAGAAAAGTGGATGTGAAATGTCGAGCAACCTAGTTGAAAGAAAAGGGAATTGTGCTCCAGAAGGGCTAGAAAATATGAGTCTGGGAATTATGAAATGACCCTGGGAGTGGACAAAACCCTTTGCAGCATTAGCAACATCTGGAATCACAAACAGGACAAAGGACTATTCTGTGAAACCTATTATCAGCTTTACCTTCCTCTTAACCCTGGCTTCTGTTGGGACTTCTTGAGATACTGTGATAAAATCCAGGACAAACTTGTTTATAAATAAGCTGTTTATAAATAAGTGGCTTTGAGAGTAAAACTGACAAAACTGATCATTCCCTTCTAGTCATTATTTGGAGTATTTATTCCAGTGCCAGTCCCCTGCATACAGGAGAGATTTTCACCAGCTGGAGCGAGTTCGATGGCTGAAAGATGATGTGGTGGGAAGAGGCTGAGGGACAAGGGCCTGCTCAGCCTGGAGAGGGAAAGATTAAGAAGGATCTTACTGCTCTTTTCAACTAAAAGGAGGTTGTAGAAAAGACAGAGCCTTGAAAATGCACAGCAAAGGAAGAGAAGTCACAGTCACACATTGGAGGATGGGCTGTTCTGACTATCTGTACAGATGAAAAACATCTTCACACTGAGAACAGGTAAGCACTGAATCACATTGCTTGAAAAGACAGTGAAATTTCTGCTCTTGGAGATTTTCCGTATGTAGGTGGGGAAGACCCTTAGTAGTTGCTTGAGGGTGACTCTACTTTGAGGAGTGATTCTTACAAGGTGACCTCTGCGGTCCCTTCTAACCTAAATTATTCTGTGACTAATCACAGCCTGCTTGGCAGGTCTCCAGTCTTCCAACTACCTAGCCACCCTGTGTATACCAACATCTTGATCACTTTTTGGAATTGTGCCACCATTCTCCTTGCCTTTGTAACACTACCCACTCCTGCACACTGGACAGAAACTCGTGTTCAGTAGACAGCAATACCCTCTGCTTCAAACCCAGAGCAGGCTGAAGTTGTGGCTGTGGGCTCTGTAGTCACCAGTATGTCCACAAGGTCACTTGAAGCCACCACCACAGGCTTAAGAGCAGGCTGTTCTGTCTGTAGTGGCACCTGGAGGGGACCAGGTGTGCACAGTAGTGGAGAAAATGCTCCCATGCTTGTGGCAATCCCACAGAACCTGATTTACAGCATTCAATGATGGTGCCTCATCTGGGAGGTTTGCCTCCCTGTCTTCCCCATATGTGCAGTAAGGGACAGCAGGCACCTCTGGGGCAACTAAGAGGAACCATGGGGCAAGGATGTTCCTACCACAGGTATCTTGGCCATGTGCTTGAACTTTCAGCATCTGATCAAGGTCTGTTATGCCCCAGCTGTCAACTGGAGAGTGGCACTGTAATCATACCTCTTCCCTTCAAGATATCTTGCTCTTCAAGGATAAACCTCAGATGCTTGTCTATATGGTGGCTCATCAATGAGCCAGCAAGTAGTTTCTGACCAGCTTGAAGATATTTCAGAGGGCCAGGAGCAGCAGCAGATGCCTTGCCTGACACTGCAGCTGCTTTCACAATCCACAAAACAGACTTAGAATGTCAAAAATGTGTCATTGTCTTAAGAGGTGAAGAAACTGATGTTATCTACAGTGATAGGATATTTATTAATTAGTATGTGCTTCAGGCCTCAAATGCTAGAACAGAAAAAGGAAAGGGTAAAAGCAGAAAAATCACACATTAATAAGAAAAACAAAGAAGTAAATACATAAAAGATGGAGGTCAGGGTCAGAAAGAGGCAAGAAAGTACACTAAGTTACCCATAGCATTCCTTTAAGCAGGGTCTTGGACCACATTAATCCCCATAGACTTTTATCAGCCAGCATTTAATTCCTCCAGTGATAACAATAAGCCACCTCACTTGCCAGCTGCCTCCCTGTCTCTCAGGTCAGCTACCAAAAGCAGGAGCAGGGCTTCTGTGAAAGTGTGCTTAGGGCAGCTGGTTTGGGAAAGATGAAGACCAACATGGTTGTCAGCACTGCCCAGCCTTGTGTCCTGGCAGGCACTACAGCTCCCCAGATGTGCAGTCATGTGCTGCCTGCACTTCTCCCCATGCCACCACCAGAGACAAACACACTCTGCTGCTTCCTAAAAGTCCTGGCATGGCTGCACAGGTACCATGTAGCTCGAAGCAGGGATAGGCGCCAGCAGCTTCTGTGCTGTCTTTGGGAAGGGTAGAGGCAAAAAAACCATTGGTCATCATCAGAACAAGCCTGTTGCCCTCATTGAGCCCCATGGGAGCTGCACCATCGTGTCCTGTGGACATTTTATGGTGCTTTTAAGAGGTGGTTTCTACTCTTTAATTCATGTCAATTGTGTACATTGCAATCTCCTTCTATGGTTGCCAATCATTCACTTTTTTAAGGAGCAGTCAGATCCTCAGGTAGCAGTGTGTTGTTGTGCTTCCAGTTATTGTTATTATTACTTACTGTTTTAGTTGTTAGTGTGACGCTTTAACCCGATGAAATATTTCCCAATAAAACCTGCAAACAGTGAACCTATTGAAAAGTATGTTGCATAAAAATGAATCCCACTTCAAAGGCCTTATTCAGATTAATACTGCTATAGCTTAGAGCAGAATTTAGTCCCATGTTATTATCTCTGGAGGAAGATTAAGGCTCAAGATGCAATTAGTTTCAGTTTAGTGGAGAGGGCAGGATAGAACAAGTATGCTTCCAGTAGAGTATGTTTCAGAGGAGACCAAGGAACCAAAGACCTTTTCTGCTGGTGTCTGAATTTTACATGTCTCAAAGTTTTCTGTAAAACTTTAAGAAACCAATCATTAGACAAACAGTGCCTTTGTATTTCAGATGATCTTTTGCATACTGATATAAATACCTCTGTAAAATTCCTGGCTTAAACATAAGAATACTGGTATGAAAATGTTTTTAAGAATAATGAGCTCTACTTATATAAGCCCACTGATACTGAGTATAAACACTTTTCCCCAGATACAACTAATGCAATTCAAATCTTGATGTGAAACAGAGCCATTTTCCTAATCCCATGTATCCCCTTCAATCAGTGTGAGGAGGAGGAAGTATACAAGTCACTAGAACTGTGTGTTTTGCTCTCTGAAAAATATAGATTTAGGAGGGCTAAAACCTGTATTTTGTGTCAACGCAGTGCTGTATTCTGGCCTGGCACTCTTTATTGAATAATATTGTCTAAACCCCACAATTTTATAATACCTTAGAGCCAGAATGAATCAGGTCTATTCTTTGGCTTGTTGTCTGCTACAACTGATCATTTCACAGTGGTCAGTTTCCCTCTCTCCTTTGTGTCAAATCAAACTTAGAGAAAATCTTGCAGTGTGAGAAAGATTTTAATGATTTGGTCATATGGACTGTACTCTTCTTTAGGCAGGGACAGAGCCACACTATAGGGCAGCTAAATCTTTCATCTCTGAGTGATGACATATTTAGTTGGGATCTCTACACATTACCATAGTATACATGTTACACATCAAATGATGGTTTGCAAATCACTCTGGAGGGTATTTCTCTTTTTTTTTTTGAGAACTGACCTTCATGGAATAGGCTAAGGAGAAAGTAGGAATGCTTAATAAGAAAAAGAAAAAAAAATTTTGAGAAAGTTTTATTTTAGACATAGTAAATATAATAAACTTCACTGCCTGCAGCAAGCAATGCTTAAATGTAACTTCTTATAGGCACTGTAGTTTGAGAACGGGCTTTGGACTTGCTAAGACAGTAACTGGTTGGGAGTAGTAAAAGCAATAAGGAGAAAAAGTCTTTATCAGAATAATGTCTGCAGTTTGAAATTCAAGCCCTAGCTGCTCTAGAAACCAGAGCTTCTCTTTGAGACTTTAAGGCCTCCAAGCACCCTAATTTATGAAAAATAAAATGTTTTCCCACTGGTCTGTGGAGAGCATAAAGACTCTTTTCTGGAAAAAATATTTGGGAAAAGAATCTTCCATTTTCTCAGAATCACCCTCTTTCTAATAGTAAGGATGTGTCTGCAGGCTGCCTGGGAGCACAGCTCACAATTCATGTGCTGTAGTGGGTTAAGATTATTAATTATGAAGAAAATTGCTTGACTTTCTTGGTGTGTGGGTGAGGACAAGAAAGACTCTGTAATCTGTTCTTGTGTGATTTTGTTTACGTGTCCATTGCAAAGCATGCAGTCATCACCAGCTGAAATTGGCAGCCAGTTTTCAGCCTGTCCCTGGAGACTGGAAAACCAGCCTGGATTGAAGTCAATGTCAAGTTCAAGTTCTCTGAGTTTTGACATGTGCGACAGAGGTTCCAGTATGTCAGTACAAAGCTGAAATACATCCAAAAAAAGGCCTAAGATTTTGATAATGCCATATCAACCATGGTCTTTCCCTCTATGAAAATAATTCAGCAGCCTATAATATTTCCTTGCATTAAAAACAGAGTAAATAATACTTCTGATTGTTTTGAAAAATTAGAATAACTTTTTTCATATCCTCAATGACCAGGCATACACTTTACTGTATGGGATTCTAACTATGTGAATGGGATTTGAATTAGGTGAAAGCATAGCTCTCAATTTTCATATGCTTGTTCTTTTCATATACACTGGTGCTTTCTATTTAGCTCTGTTTAAAAAAATAGTATTTTGCATAATGAAGTAGGAAATCAGATAACAACAACATAATCATTCAAAGCTCTTGAGAACTTTGCAATACATCATTTATCATCACCATGGATGCAATTTGTTTGAGAGGCCAAGTGGAAGTATTTATAACATTACAGTAGTTCAAAGCCACACCAAAGAGTTGTGTTAGATACTCCAAGATGAAGCTTGGAAAGCCAGAAGCAGTGGTTAGCCAAAAGCTTTCACAGACCTGAGAAGATCTATAAAATTACATACATACAGTCTGAAAATCACCAGTGGAATATTTGGTACAAAATCTGGAGCCTTAGCTGCTTGCAGTCCTTCACAAATGCTGTTACTTATTTATTAGTTACTTTTGGTGCAGCTGTACCTAGGGACTAACTTGGGAGCCCATTTGAATACAGAATACATAGACTCTGTATTAAAGGGTCTTAAGAGAGAAATAGATGTAGGGAAAAGACATGATGTGAAAATTGACAAGGTAATGCTTGTGTGTCATTTAGTTCTCTTTAAGCACTCACTTTCAAGTAGATTTCAGAGAAGAGTAACAAGTAAATGGAAACAAAAAAGTGTACTGGGTAGAAAAAGGCAGGGAAGAACAGAAGTGTGGTTGTGATGGATGTACAAAGCTGTGAGGTAGGGAGGAGTAGAAGAGAACAGAGGAGGTTTGTGGACACACAGACCACTCCTCAATATGGTGCAGTAGGTCCAGCATCCCAGCATAGACACATGTACCAAGCCTCCAGGTGGGACATGCCAAGGGACTTGCCTTTCACTATCCTTATGCATCTCTTCTTATCCTCAGCACCTGGCAGGGTGGAGGCCTTCAACCAGATGCAGGCAGGGAGTAGAGTTGGGATGGTGACTTCTCCAAGCAGCAGTCACACCTTTGCAGCATATCCCTGCCAAAATCAGCTTGGTTTGCTCCCATCTACAGTCTTTTGTCATCATGGCATGCTGTGAGAGAAGGGTAGCACCAACAGAGACTGAACATTTGCTGACAGATTTGTCAGTGCAAGCAGGTGATGGGGGCTGAGTGCAGCAGCTCTTGCTTTGGGAGCTATTGTAGATGCACCAACCACCTGGACATCTTGTACACAACATGAAGTGCACTTTCCCCACTGCAAAGCAGAGGAGGATGCATAGCCCGGTCCTATTAAGAGTTACTGGTGCTGTCATAGATTTTTCTTGATTTTTGCAACTAAATAGTCAGTTGTTACAGGTGGTTTCACAGAACACAGATGCAAATCATCAGTGTTAACATGATACAATTTTCTTCAGAAACACAGTTGAACCTTTTACAGTTATTTGAAGCAGCCTTTGTGTGTTAGCTCAGTTTAGTATTTTGCCTACTGCTACAGAAGCCCCCCTCAGGAGCTGGGAATATCTTGCAACACAAATAAGAATATTATAAATACAAATTCATTACACAATTGGATGTCAGAGGGATAAGAAATAATAAATGCATGTTTGTTGAAACATAACCCTATGGAAAATTCAAACTTGTATAGCCTGCATGCATTTGTGTCAGCCTGACAATCTGAAAAATGCCCACGTCAAGAGCTATTTTATAGAAGGTAGAATAGTATACTGGCAGTCCAGATTTAAATTCAAACATGGCCCTAGGCTGATACCTGCAACACACATTTATGATGAACCTGGGAGAATATTGTATTAATGAATGCAGCTTATAGACTTCTGAAATAAATTACGTGCCACAGATGGAGAGATCATGGTGGGATCAGCTTGAGATGCATATATTTTTCCATATATTTTTCCAATACATTAAGCCATGGAACCAACTACAGTGCAGTTTCTCATGCTGAGGTATTTTTGACATATTTTTCCTTCTATCTGCTTGTAAAGACAGAATAAATTGTCCTTGACATTCGTAAACATGTATCTTCTCTCAGTCTGTGCCCCTTCCCTCTCTATGTGATACCCCATGGAAACAGTGTGTGGGGGAAGCCATGCTTAGTATTCTGCAACAGTGAGTGCCTGAGAGCTCTGAAATGGGAAACTCTCCCCTCCAACAAATTACTGCAGGGATAAATAGACCATGCTTGCTTTCAGCCTACAAATATTTGCCTTTGTGAAGTGTACTGCAGTTTGGGAAAACAATGCTGATGGCATTTTCAGGTGAATCTGGATTTCTTATATTATTGAGTAGTGAAGAAAGATGAAGAGCTGGACCATTCAGATTATTCTAGCTAATAGCATATTCCCCGGACTATATTTGTTTGTATCTTTATATATATGCAGTCTTCTTTGTACATATATGCAATCCTGTGTACATTATAAAGCATGTTACAACCAAGAAGCAAAGATCCTACCTCAGCATCTAATCATGCCATCTGTAGTCCAGCTTTCCTCCTTTTCCCACACTCACTTTACTTAAAGACCTCATTTGAGGCAGAGATTGTGCCTGTCCTGATATTGGTCCTTTGCAAATATAAATCCATTTCAAAAATTTGCCAGTATTAATCTGTCACACAGGTCTTTGCTGCAAAATTGCCTGTCAGTCTCCTTTGCAATTCTGTTTAACAAGAACTTAAATGTTTAGGCTGACAGTTCTCTAAGACCCCTTCCTGTCAGCCTGACAAATACTGCTGCAATGTTCCTTAGGATTTCTCTGCCTGTCTGGATTAGTGTGCTGTCTCTAGTCTTCTACTTCTAGCACACGCTTTTTTTTGTTTTGCTTTGTTTGGTGATCTGTACAGATCTTCAGATAAAGAAAGTTGTTCCTTATGCATTAAGATAATGCAAATAAATAATGATAAATCAAAAGTTAATTCATTAATAATACACTTAAGCAGAATCAGAAATTAACAGCAACGCCTGAAGGAGTTAAATTAAATTAGACAAAAGAGAAACAAAATCAGAAAAAATACCCTGGTTTTTGTTTGTTTGTTTGTTTAAAGATGAAGAATGTCATCTGTTTGTTATTTGAAGAATTACAGGATTTTCAGAAGATCCCTAGAGACACTAAGATACCAGAATCTGATTATTTTACTCTTCTCTTCAAGTAACTACTATGACAACAAACAGGAGATTCCTAAGCAGCTGCCTACAGTGATGGTTTTGCTTATTCATCTCTTTGCACTTGAAGAAACCTGCAGAATATAAGGTGCATCTGATGCAGAGGACAGGCATTCTTTGCTCACAAAAACTATCGTGCCAGTATGCCACACGTACAGCTGAGCTGGTCTGCACCCTGTGATCCAGCTCACAGTGCTGAATTGCAGCTAAAAAGGTTGAAACACTACCTTGCCTTTGTGTCCTCCCTTTCCCTTGTTATCCCAGCCTGTACAGAGGCAAAGCAGAAGAGGCAGCACGTGGCTCAGCATTCCTCAATTTCAAAGCCACTAAAAATAACTCCATTGATGAACAGGCAGGCTGAAGCTGGCAGCTGGCATGAGCTGCAGAGCATGGGTGCGGCAGAGCCCGCGGGAAGCGCGGAGGTGTGAGTCCAGAGGAGCGCTTCTCACGGAGGCGTACCCAGGCCCCAGAGGAAGACAACTCAGAACGTGGAGATTGGCACTGCATATTTGCAATATGTAGTCAGCTTAGATTGCGTGGAATGTGGGACCCAAACTGGCGCCACTTAACCCAAAACACTGCATGCAAGATGCCTTTGCAAGCCCCGTTTCCATGGAAATGAACATTAGCATCAGCTTCCCTTGTAGCGTGACTCTGTTACACTGAGTTCAGTAAAACAGGTATTTTATCCCCTTTCAGTCTGGGAGAAGACAAGGATTAGTTTAAAATCTGCACGTGGCATTACAAGAGCCATGTTTTGATTATTCCCTCTGTGCTTTAGATTGGAACCTACTAGGCTGTATTATGTAGGTAGAACAATACTCATTTCAGCTAAGGCTGACTCACATGCATATCTGCCTGCCAAAACCTTATATATAAATCTTACACCATAAAGAGTACAAAATAGATTTGAACATATCTGCCCTCAAATTAAGCTTTATTACTGACATGATTGTCCTTCAAAAAAAGTAAAATTATTCTGATTTCAATAAGCAAATGAGGTGTTTCGGTTGCCCTACTGATTTTTTAAAGGATTGAGTGAATTTCCTGTAAAGAAACCCTCTTCTTTATCACAGCATTAAATTATTAACTCATCTAAGTCAAGTGAAACCCAGGCTTTTTCTGTAATGATATTAAATAATAAGATAAACTCTATCTCAAGCATGAAGGAACAGTGGGATTTATGTGGATTTGGTCTCAATATACCTTACCAGCAACACTGCCTGATCAATCCCTCTCCAAGCTGTCAAAGAAATGGCAAATCTCCAAGGAATATTTTGGAAAGGAAGTTTTTAAATAAACCAAAAGAAGTTTCAAAGCTATTTTCAAAGCATGGTAGATCACTGAAGTTTGACAGAATGAGTGCAGTGTTCACTCAGTTTAAATGTGGCAATTTTATTTAAAGTGGTCAGTAAAAGGTCTAAAACAAATTTTCAGTACTTTTTCACATTCTCTCTTCATACCTGTAAGCACTAGAGAAACACAGTATCTCTGGGAGGGGTCATTGTCCTGGTCCATGGTTAATAAATATGAATCACAAATAGAAACTCAGCAGCAGAATCATTAGTTTCCTTCTTTCTGTGAGAGAAATCTAGCAAGACTTCAGATCCCAGGTCATATTTATGGAGCTTGGTTCACAGTTAATAAAACCAAAGATGATTTGGCCCCTCCAACAGAAAACAATTAAACTTGTATTTAATTTTAAATGTATTTTTGGTTCTTTTGAAGTAAGGTCTTGATATAAACTAACAGAGGATTGCACCTGGCCTATTATGGTCACATATGTTAGCGTGACTCCTGGAGTTTAGAATATGATTTTGTAGCAATAAAGTGAGCACAAGTAAGGGTTCATCTCCTGAAAGTGCAAGAGTGATCTGGTGAATTCAGGAACACCCTCCCCTCCCACCAAATCCTGCATGTGCAGAGCACGCCCATCATCCCACCCACATTATCACCATCTTACAGCCATGCCATCCTAGAGGCTGATTGCAACACATATTGACAGAATTATTGGGTTTTTCTTATTAAAGATGAGGAAATTTTCTCCCAAAGTCCAAATTTTCCAAGACTTTCTGTGTAACACCCATATCAGTAGAGTTTTCAGGTAAACATTCAGAGTCTGTTCCAAGTCATTATTCCTTCCCTTGCAAACCTAGAAATATATAAAAAACCTAAAATCTGTAAAAAATATATCCTTCTGTCATTCTAAAGCAAGTACATAGGAAAAAAAAACTATTTAAAAATTTCACATAAGAAATAGAATTCTTTCTAACACAAATGAGGTTATAAAAGTGTCTTAGTCTAACACAGCTAATTCTGTTGGGGCATAACCTGATCTCTTACCCTGCAACAATATACTGTTTATAACCTGTTCTGTTAAATCAGTTCCTGATCAAATCCATCTCCAGTTCATTAAAAATTATTGTACAAGAGGAGCTAATAAAAGAACTAATTGGGACACAGGCCAACTTCTCCCAGCTTCATGACATAGAGTTCTGACATTTTAGTACTTTTAAAGAAGTTTATGTGCTCGTATTACAGTGTTCAATAAATTGAGCTGTGAAGATATGGAATAAATTTCAGAATTCTTTCTCTGAGGAGGAGACAAATTCAAATTTTGCTTTTGCAACAGATGGACAAAGCCCTCTTACAGTTCTGTTCTTGAACAAATGCACCAAATTTTGGAAGCTTCTCTCCTCCTCTTGGTTTCATAATCCTGCAAAACCTTTTTCTGTTTCTCCAGTTTTTAAAATTTCATTGCCTGTAACAGGAGCATAAAGATGAGGTTTTTTAATTAGTTTTATTTTTGTAGTGATACTGTGAGCAGAGATCTGAAAATGGGAATGAATTCTGCAAATACATTGAATTTCTGTCTTGTTTTCAAGATAATTTCATATTTTCATTTCTTCACTTTTTAGCATCCCACTATGTTTGAGATATAGTTTATTCTTTTTACAACACTTTTCAAAATCTTTGTTCCCATCATCATTTAGGTCAATAGAAGTTCGGCAGTGGACCTCTGCACAATCAGACTCAGCCTGGACTACATGTATGTGCAGACAATAGGACAGATCATGTACAGTTAACAGGAGGGGCATAAAATGACTAAGGACATCACAACAGATGTAGGGATCTTGCTCATGCCCTTTCTGTCCACACATAGAAACGTACTGCTTGACATGCCAGTGGTCCTTCCAGCTGACACAGCTGGAGGATGGGATGAAACTTTGGCTAAGAATTCACTTGGACCAACACCTTCACAGCAAAGACAGATGTGCACAATGACCTGCAGAATGGGCAGCTCATGCCTTCCCACTATTTACTTTATAAGCCAGAAGAAGAATCAAGTCTCTCTGTAACTAAGCAGGTTAGGAAGCAGCAAACAGCTCAGGCCAAGGCAACACAAAGACTTGTCGAACGTGCTGTAAAGTCTCCTGTCTGCCTAGAATGTCTGCAGCATGGCTCTACATATCCAGGTGGGACCCAAAGAGTTGCTCACTTTAGCTAATTTTCAGTACAGTTACAGTCTGAAGGCCAATGTAATCTAATAAATATTTCCTGAATTCAATAAATTAAGTGATTTTAACCCATTTCCACTTTAATCCACTCATTTTGACTGTAAAGCTATTGTTTGACCTTCTCGGCTGAGTGGGTAGATACTGGATAGATAATAAGCAACTTCCATTTCAACCTTATGGACTGGGTCTCTGCCTGCCTCCTTGCCTCTGTAGTGCACATTTGTTGTTTAGACTAAGTTGGAGGAACAGTGTGAAAAATTGGTGCTATGTCTGCATATATCTTTTTTATATTGCTAAGAAATCTTATTTCATGTCCACCATTGCCTGTAGGATACTTTTTACAGGCATATAAGTCAACAAAAGGAAGTTCTCTGACATTTAAGACAGAGCTTGATATAGTTCATATATCAAAGTTTTAACCATTTTTAAGCATTCTGAACAAGGATAACTGTTTATCATTATTATGTCAAAACTTGTAATGAAACAATTAAAAGAAGAAACAAAAATAATGGATTTGAGATACATTTATCTGTCGACTGTTATGTGTCTGTTACCATGCTAAAAATCCTAGACAACAGCCCCAAATTTAGGTTAAGGAAGATGATAAAGCGATTAGTATCTGATCAGGCATCTATAAACAAGCAATGTAAAAAAAAGCTTTTTTCACTAAACCCTAATTACTTTGGGAGAAAATCCTTCTTTGCACACAGAAGGACAGATCATGTGCTAGCTCTCATTTATGCTGATCCTTATATATTGTACAGTAGGGCTATGCCTTATCCCCTGGCTGTCTCTACGTGGCATGCAATTTTTCATAGTACCTCCCACTGATTTTCAGAATCCAGGAGCAATTCAGCATGGAGAATAATGGCAGGCAGGACATGGTGAGTTGTGCCTGCTCATGGCAATGCAATTATGTTCTCTTCCAGCACTATGTCAAAAAGATTGCATATTATCATGACTACAATTTGCTCTTGTTAATGACTGTAAAGTGGCAAATAATTTCTACCTTTCACAATCTACACGTGTCCTTTCTAAATTAATTTTAATCTTTACTGTCTCATCATTATTTATTCTGTATCAACATCTTAAGGAGATGAAGCAATGTAACTTCATCTACAACAGCTACCAGACTTATTCTAACAAATACGAAATCTTTCTTCATTATAATATTTATGTTTATGACCTCTCTGAAGGCTCTGCAAAATCCTTGAGTGATGTTACTGGTACAGTAAGCATGGTTATTTTAGGTATATGTTCATATTTCAAGATTAACACAAGGGTTTTTTTTAATATGGCAGTTACTATAGTGACAGTGACAGTTTCAGAGAGGAAAGATGGTATTGTGAAAAAGACATTGTACTAAGATTCAGCTCCAATTGTCAGGAACTCTTCCGAGAGGGTCACTTACATCTTTTTATTTTCTAGTATTTTTTAATGTGGCAGTGATTTGGTGACCAAGTTATTGACTTGAATTGCAGGAGTAGATCTGTCTGAGAGTTGTTCTTTCATTCAGTAGAATTCTTCTACATTTAAAAATATTTTTATTCTGTATCAAAACAAACCCAAATCTCTTGAAAGCTCTTTTGTGTAAGTAAAATTAACCATCCCAGCAAATTCTAATGCTGAAGACCCATGCTTTGTGCAGGAGGGAGAATTTGTTGCAGGCTACCAACCTGTCCCCAAAAGCCTAATACTGCTACAGTGGTGAGAACGTTCTGTGGTTTACCCTGTTTTCAAAAGGAATTTCATTCTGGATTTGGGAAAAAAACCTTACCTAAAATTTGTCTGACAATAAGTTTGTCATCATTCTTTGATGAATTTCTAATGAATTGGTATTTTTCCAAAGACTTTTTTTCCCCTAAAAACCTCCATAGCTTAAACAATTATGCTGGTCAGTTTGCAGTTATATACATTTAAAAAATAAAATTGATCTGTATTGATTTCCTGAATAAGTGTGTGTAATTCTACAATTTATGAGGCTGAGCTCTAATTCAGACTTGGTCAGAACATGCCTGTTTGCATGTCAAACTTCCATCCGTAACCAGGAGGATAAAGAAAGTCTGTTCTTATAGTTGCAACTAAATGTTCTCCTCACACTTGCCCAAGATGCAAAGATGAAGCTCTGTAGTCCAAACCTCTCCAACACACACCTTGTAAGGGGGCTATCGTCTCACAATGAATTATCAATGTCCATGATAATTATTGAAGTAGCCACAGTATAATAGTATATCAGTGATGACCCAGGTGGTCCATTCTTGCCTCTAAAGAGCCTCTGACAGCTTAAATTTACTGTACATATGGAGTCATTCATGGCTGCTGGCAGCTGAAATGCTCATGGCTGAAGTCCCAGTGACAGCTGAGGCAAGGTTCAGACTGCTGATCTCTACTCCATTTCAGTAACTGATTGCCAACTTAGAGCTGGTAATTAAATACATGAAGCATTGCTGTCTATGGCCTACAAATGCAAGCCATCAGTGGACACAGCCTAGCAAAGGACTGTAGGATGCTGGCCACTAGCCTCAGCTAGGCAGCCTCAGAAGTCACTGATTTTTCAGTTGTCTCCTAAAACAGATCAGCATCCAACTGAGTGAGCTGGCAGAGAAGACTTAAGACTAGATTTTCCTTCAGTTATAATTGAGAAACCCATTCCATATCTCTTCACCTCTTATCTACCTGTGAATACTCCAGGGGAAAGGCTACCAGCACAGCTTACACCACTACGACATTCAATGAACTGTGAAACACTATCCTGGAGGGACTGGAAGTGTCGACATAATCAATTACTGCATCTCAGGAAGCAATTCCAGAGTAATTTTCTAGGTTTACTGAGGTCTTTAGGATAAAGCCTTCCCCAGTACACCCTCCCAGCAAGAACAGTATGTTCCAGAATGTCATGATACCATGTCATAAACTTCTGGCGATACCACTGTATCCAGAAACATCAGGATTTCCTGTGAAGGGGGTGTTGGTCTTTGGTAATATGAGAAGCTTGTTTTCCCATTTTTCTTTGGTTTTTTTCACCTTGTGGCTTAGGTAGTGTTGCCTCTAAAAGGAAGAGGATGATAAACTCTCTTCCAGTGCAGGATAAAGAAACTTATGTTTCCTTATTGATGCAGTGGTATTGGAATGGTGTGATGACAATATTGTTATGTCTTATTTGGAGGTGATTTGGCTCATGTGGGCAGCATTGGCATTATTGCCATTTGGCATGGAGCTGAAAGACCTAAAAAGCTGATTATACTGAAGTGTTTGAAGAAGGGATTCAGGACACAGTCCTGGGAGAATTATAATCCTGCTCAAGCACAATGTCCTTTAAAGCCCACTGTTCCATTTCAGTTGTTTCTTCCCTATGCCTAAAAGACTTCTCTATCCTTCATATCAAAATGAAGGATATCATTTCATATCATATCATATCCTTCTTATTTCGAGTAAGGTGATATGGGGTTTGAAAGAAACATTGTTGTCACCTGAACTTACTCCACATATTAGCTTTTCGATGTGCTACAGAATCAGAGCAAGTCTCTGTTGGTTCTGCAGGCAGAGAGTAAAGCAAAGGGTATTGAGAATATAATTCCACCTGACCTCCCTCTTCAGCTGGATCTGTAATGTTTATTAAGATGAGTTTGATAGGTCACATTGCCTTGGATGAGTTGGTTCATAAGTGGGACCCTGTTCTGCGTGCAAGCTTTGAAATCCATCAACAGAGGAAGACAGATGCTGGAAATTATTAGAGAGTTTACAACAGAGTAGTAACAACAATAATAGTGCTATAATAAACAGGGTTACATCAAGGCGGTATACAGTTCACCAGTGGGGTTCTGTGGGGCTCCATTTTAAGGCCAAAGTCCTTCAATATCTTCATATAAGACTTGGATGCAGGACTTGAAGGAATACTAAATATGTTTGCCAATGACGCTAAATTGGAAGGACCTGTTGACTCCCTCAAAGGCAGAGAGGCCCTGCAAAAAATCCTTGACAGATTAGAGGGCTGGGAAAAGTTTAACAAAGACAAGTGCCAGATCCTGCACCTGGGATAGGACAAGAGGCTGGAGAGCAGTGGTATAGGAAGGGACCTGGGAGTCCTGGTCAGTGGCAAGTTGAACATGAGTCAGCAGTGCCCTGGCAGCCAGGAGGAACAACTGTGTCCTGGGAGGCATCAGGCAAGACCTCGTCAGCCAGTCGAGGGAGGGGACTGCCCTGCTCTGCTCTGCACTGGGGCAGCCTCACCTGGAATATTGTGTGCAATTTTGGGGACTGCAATATAAGAAAAATGTTAAGCTCCTGTCCAAAGGAGGGCAACAAAGATAGTGAAGGGCCTTGAGGGGAAGCCGTGTGAGGAGTGGCTGAACTCACTTGGTCCCTTCATCCTGGAAAAGAGGAGATGGAGGGGAGACCTCATTGCAGTTACAACTTCCTTGTGAGGGGAAGAGGAGGAGCAGGCACTAATCTCTTCTCTGTGGTGACCAGTGACAGAACCTGAGGGAATGGCC
Source organism: Formicarius rufipectus (assembly GCA_013399695.1). Taxonomy (NCBI): domain Eukaryota; kingdom Metazoa; phylum Chordata; class Aves; order Passeriformes; family Formicariidae; genus Formicarius; species Formicarius rufipectus. The sequence continues at coordinate 2,227,165 of VXAU01002296.1, read as the reverse complement.
TGAAGCTGTATCAGGAGAGCTTTAGGACAGATACTAGAAAAAGGTTCTTCCCCCAGAGGGTGCCTGAGAATTGTACAGACTCTGCAGGGAAGTGGTCACAGCACCAAGGCTGCCAGAGCTCAGGATGTGTTTGAACAACATTCTCAGAGACACAGTATGATTTTTGAGATTGTGGACTTTGGTGATCCCTTCCAGTTCAGGATATTCTGTTATTCTATGATTCTGTGATTCTAGCCTGTTAAAAAGGGGGAGGTGAGATTCACAATGGGAGGAAAATGGTAGAGATGATTCATGGTTGTCATGGTTCAAGCTCAACTGGACATTAGGCAGCACACAGCTGTTTGTTCAGCCCCTCTATTTCCCCCCTGACTCTGGGGGAATGGGGAGGACAACCAAGGTAAAACTTGTAGATTGAGATAAGAACAGTTTAATAATTGAAGATAAAATAAAGTAAAATACAGTCGAAATCTTAAATGAGAATAATAATGCTAATAAAAGTGATAAACAAGTGATGCATGATGCAATTGCTCACCACCTGCTGACCAGTGTCTGACCCTCCTTCCTGTACCCAGATTGGCCTTGCCCCATTCCTGATAACTCCACCCAGTTTATGTACTGGGCATGATGTTCTATGATGTGAAGTATTCCTTTTCTCAGTTCAGGTCACCTGTCCCAGCTATGTTCTCCCTCAGTTTCTTTTGCGTACCTCCTCACTGGTAGAGCATGAGACTCCTGGGAGCAGGGATGGAATTGGGTCTTAACCACCAGGACAGAGACTTAAACATGGTTAAGTCAGCACTTCTCTTATTTAGGCTCTTTTTACACCTTTTACACCTTCAGTTTTGGATTCCTATCTGCAAAGTGGCCCAGCTTAAAAATGGAGCTGGAAAATAACCCCACCAGAGTTGTATCGTTAGTGCCACCACCCACATTCAGGAAGTGGATTGGAAGCAATTTAGGTTGAGGAACCAAGTATTTATCCTATCAGGCTGGGTGATTACTGCCTCCCTGTCCTATAATTTATTCCTAGTTTGACACCTATTCCCCCAGGAGATCAGAGGAGAACATGTTTGGACAAAGCCTATGCTTGGGGTTTCCTGTTGATTAGTCCTTGGCATCTTTCTGCACAACATCCAGGATCACTCCATAGTGCAAGTTTCTCAACACCCTACAATTAGGAGAAGGAATTAAAGATGCCATCTGAAGTACCTCTATTTGTTGCACTGATGTGTTTGTCTTTGAATAAATTCAACATCTGAATTGGAAGGCAAGGCTTGGATTAATCTCACCCACATTAACCATGTGGGAGATAGATGCTTGGTCTTGACTAATTTTTTAAGCTCTCTCTAAGTGGAGTTATGGCATAAAGATACCTCTACGGGTCAGTTCTTCTCATTTCTCTCAGATACCTGTATCAATGTGCTCTGATTCTGCCTCTGCAGCTGCCTGTCGCTCTGCAGTGACTTTTTAGGGAGATTGCATCATTATTTTCAACTGGATCTCCTCGTTTAGATGGGTTAAGGTGAGTGGGAGAGAATTAATTTCTACAGTACTATAGCAAAATCTCATCTACTGCAGTCCATGCATGAGTCACAGTGGACTGAATGCTAAAACTACTAGATCGATAGTGCACAGATTCTGTTTTTTTTTTCTGAGAAAGTTTTAGTTAAAAATCAGCCAAAATTGATTATATATAGATATTGGATCATAAAGTCCTGAACCCTGCCAACAAATTCACATTCAAGTTAAATGGAAGTTGAAAGGGAATGGAGAAATAAGTGGTCAGGGATCTACATGTTAGCATACACACAGCACAACAAACAAACTCTCCCAAAGGGGAAAATGATGTGGTTGTGGCTTTTGCAGTGTTTGAAGTTTAAAAGAGGTTATTTTACAATGCTCTTCAGACATAACTATGCATCTATACATATGTAGGACACTGAAAGAATGTAATGATTTACTCAAGGGCAAAGTGATACTCCACTTGCATAAGCTGTTCATCCCTTAGGCAATGTGAGATTATACCGTCTTTTCCACTGAAGCCTTACTTGTGGCATTTAACCAGATCTAATACACTTGCTATTAGACAAACAGTGGGTGCTACAGTACCATAAAGATGTAAGGAAGGCTGCTTAAAGTGGAGGGATCTTATCATATTATAATCGTTGTATTTACTGCAGTTTAGCTCTTTGCATAGTATTTTAGTAATATTATAGTAATACAGTAATATTATTAAGAGATAGTTTTCATAGCTTTAAAGGATATGGAAGGGTACTTTAAAATAAAGATTTTTATATCTGAAGGGAAGAGTATCATGCATGTAGTTTGTGCAGAAACTGTTGCTTTCAACCTTCACTTTAGTTATAAAACAATATTTTTAAGAATCCTGATGCTTTAGACTGGGAAGTTTATGTATTAAAGAGCTTGATTATCTCAGAATAGTAACTAATGGCATAAATCCTCTTCTGGTACCTGAAGGGCAAAAGTATAATTGAGGAGCAGTTTGCAGTGGTGGCTATAAGCCATGTGAGTGCTGCTTGGTCCTAGACCAGCTGTATGGTGATCTACTTTCCAGTTTCAACACAGTAGCCTCAAGGCTGCTCTTGCTCATACCCATTTTCCAAATTCCCAGCAGTGCTGCTGTGATTGCTGAGAGCACAGTGAGACACATGGGACACATGGAGGGATGGAGGTACCCTCACTAGAAAAGCTAACATTCTGGAACCTACCACCAAGTCCTGTGCAGAGGAGCAAAGTCACTTATTGAATTAGACTAGCAAAAATTGCTTAGATTTTACAGGATTTTCACTTTACTGCTAGAGAATTTTTGTATGGATTTTTTTGTAGCACTATTGTGCTTTGTTTGATTCTGTCTGCAGTGAGGTTGTACTAATTAATATTGATCATTGTGTTTTCATATAGCATTCCACTATGATGGGAAAGCTGGGATATAAGTGGTTGTCAATCATTATTGGTGTATTTTATATATGAGATATTTTAAAACTATTGCTGGGATGTAATTAAAAAATTAATAGAAATTAAAGTGTTACTTTCCTTCTCTGAACTCTTTTTTTTTTTTTTTTTTTTTAATGTGACAATAATCAGTTAATTTAGTTTCATGCATTTTGGCAACAAGAGGTAAAATGACTGTTCTGTCATTAAAAGAGGTGGGGCACAGCAAAATCTTTATGCTCCTGGGCAACTATCAGTGATGTTAGTACAGGTCTTGGAACAAGGCTTGTATGTAGGTTATGCATAGATGGAAGATGCTTCAAGCAGTGTAGAAGAATTTCTTTACTGATGCTGATAGAATCTATGAAGCAAGTTTGTATTAGAAATGCCTGGGACATTCCTGCAAAAATGGCAATTTTTCAAATGAAAATATTTCAGAAAGATGTATATATTTTAAACATTAAAGATTTTAGTGGTATGTTCAGTAAAGTACTGACCCTGGGAAGTGGTAGGTGGCCAGTCAAGACCTTTTTATTGCTTCAAGATTATCTGTGTTAAAGAGCTTTCACTCACTTGTGCTTTAAAGAATCCCTTTGAACGGTTTCACTTTAATTCTACTGTATAGTGGAACAAAATTGTAAACCCCCCGTAGGTGCCACAAAACAGATTCATCTTACTTGAGTCTGTTCTGTTTCGAGTGGATGTATGGTCTATGTATGAGAATAATTTGTCTTTCTTGGTGTCATTTCAAAGATGCACACCTCTAAGTCTAAATCATATCTGGTCAGTCTTACAGTTTTGCAGTCTTAGTAAATATGAGAATCATATAGTCACATATATTTTAGTTTCTTTGCAGTATCTGTTTCCAGATAAAATTCTGTTCCCTACAAATACACATAAAAAAAGATATTCAGTAAACTTCATAATCTGAGTAGCAGATTTTCTGTACATAAACTTATAAGAGGTGTTCCGTTATTTAAGTATTTCAAGACTATAGGCCCAGAAATAGCAGCTTTATCCTTCTGAGTACAAAACATCAATGAAACCCACAACTAATTGCTTGCCTAGGTCTCACGATAATGTGTTCAGAAGGCATAATGTAGGTTGTTTTTAGGTATTTTGTGGAGTACTGTGACAGATAAATAATGTAAATGTACAAGGAGAAGTATTTGAAAGCAGGTGCAGTAGCATTTCTAAAAATCCCCTTAAATATTGTGCTTCTATCACCCCATAATATATGTGACATCTCCCAACATCATATGTTCTGCTGGGGGTGTGAGAATTTTGTTCACATAAGTTTTCTATCAGTTACTTAACTGATTCATGGTTTGCCACCTACATGTAGATAACTATGCAAAATCCTGATGATTTTACTTTTGTGTGTCATCAGATAATTTTATACTGAATTGCAAAGTCCTTAATAACTGTTTTTAAAAATAACTATGATGTTATATACGTGCATGGGTTTCCTCTCTTGTTTTAGTCTAATTTTGTTCACAAATGTCCTTGATAGTCACTGCACGAACATCTATCAGTAGAAGTTCTGCTCCAGATCACACAGAACACAATGTGGGAAACTTCTACAATGCAACTGAGCAATTTGTATGAAGATTAATACTCATGTCTAAATCTTGACAGTAGTCTTTTAATCACATTTCAAACAAAACTATCCACAGGATGAGAGAAAGGGTTAATGACAAACCTCCCTGGAGACAATATGGACAAACATAGTTCACTGTATAATTTCATTTTTAAAAGCTAGATGTATAGATTACATCCAACTGAATCTATTATTCCTGTAAATAACTGTTCAACAAGAAGCAGCTGTGTTTTTCCAATACTATTAAAATTTGAATTAATACTAAAAGAAACAAAAAATGAAGGGAGTAAGTGGATTATAGGCATTACTTGTTCCAAATGACATAATTCCACCACAGGCTCCACACTAAGTATTGACGGTAAAATGATACTTCAGCTTTAAACTATGATTTCTGAGCCTTTATTCATATTTACTGTAAACTCTTCTCTATTGAATTGGTAATCACTCTCATGAACAAAAGAAAAAAGCAAACCTCACAATGAAAAGCTTTTAGTTTAAAATGTGATTAATTCAATCTCAGCTCTGTTCCTCACAGATTTCTTTCATGAGGTGATAGCCAGTAGGGATAAGTTTAATCGGTTGGTCTGACCTCTCTCTGCAGACATTTGCTCAGAAGCTGGATTAAAGCACATTTTATAGGAATACACATAATAATTTCTTGAAGACCCAAGGCTGTGATGAATTTACAGTCTCCTGATAGGCTGATCCAATTTTTACCTACCATCACAGCTAGGAAATCACATGTAATTTTAGGGTTCAAAGTTGTTTTTTTCTCCCCTTTATCTTAGGTCCCAGCTACTGGATTGTTCCAATGCCTTTACTTGTAGGACAGTAAGTGAACAAAAGCTTCGTACATGGATCAGATATTGAAAAAAATCCAGCAATAGTCCTAAGTGTTCACATTGTAAATTATGTCTTTCATAATCTGAATTATCTGTGGGCCCCTTTGTACACTGCACTTTCCACGCTGCTCCTTAAATGGGACTGTCGAGGGTCAGAAACAGGACTCCAGTAATGTCACGCTATGTTACCACTTCTGTCTTCAGACACAAAGTGTCTTCCCAGCTTATCCTCATGTTACCCTTGGTGCATATGCAAGTATCTAACTAAATGCTTTGGCCAGAACATTGAAACAGGTTAGTGAAAAACACTTGGATTTTTCTAGTGAATACTTCAAAGGGTTCTCACCTGTGAGAACAGCTGATGTTCTTTGTATGCAAACACACTACACAGCCCTTGCTTGAATTAAAGTACATTTTGCTGGACTGTGATCTCATCATTTACTGCTTCACCCATCTAGGTGATGTCATTATGCTACAGTTGAGCTATATCTCCTATGGCTCATTGATAAAAACATCCAATAACACTGGAACAAACTCTTCTGCAGGTTTCAGGAGACACTGTGGGTGCTGGATCTAGGACTAAGGATGAGGTGAAACACACTAATATCTTAATTTCATTAATATTTTAATAGACATTCCTGAGTGGAGATTAGTTTTTCACATTTCTGTTGCCTTCCACTGTACCTCACTTTTGCTCCTGTCAGCATTTGTAGAAGTTTTTTAAACAATAAAAGAGAAACCCTTTAAAATAATTGGTAGTTAAACTTCTCCAGAACATGAAAGAACCCGTATGTGGTCAAACAATGTGACCAAAATACAGATGGGTTTAGTTCATCTGTGATAGCATAAAGAAGTATAAGGCAAGGTGCTTTAACAAACCATTGTACACAATGCTGGAGGAAGAGGATGATGCTATAAGAGCAGCCAAAAACTCAAAGAACAGAGAATTTAGTTTGTTGGGAAGTTTTACTAGCAACTGCAATGAGGGTGAGCAGAGCATGGAGAATGTACCTTACAAGAATAGTTAATAAATAGTTATTCCACAACACTGTGGGAAAGTGGGGGGAAAAAAACAAAACAAAACAAAACAAAACAACAAAAAAAACCCCCAACAAAACAAAAAAAACCCCAACAAATAGAGTTGCAATTTTATGTACCTGGAGCATACTCCTGTTGAACTTCAGACCCTTGCTAAGTCACCAGGCAAATAGCTGTGCAATGATCATTCAGATTTAGAGTAATGAAATTTTCTTAAGCATGTCAATCCTCCATGTTGCAGGTCTTGTCAGTAATCAGGCAATATCTCTCACTAGGTGGAGGCTGCAGAGTACTGCTGTGATGAAAGTGCAGTGACTTATCAAACAGCCAAAAGAAATAGGTGCACAATGAATGGTGCAACAACAACAAAATATAGGAAAGGATCAAACCTAATTTGAATGGAATGGTTGCTGGAGTACCTCTTCAGTCTCTTTTAGTGGAATGTGATTTAGGCAATTCTTCATATGCACTGCATGGGCTAAACCCTTCCACTCTTGCTAATACTTTGTGCTACTCAGCTTGACCTAAGGGCAGGATTTGAACATGAAGTTGTCCTTGAGGCAGGGATTTTGCAGCCAGAAATGCAGGAATTAGCTTTTTCTCCCCTTTAATATAGGTTTACCACCAACACAGAAGTCTGTGACGCATTTTCCTCCTCTACCTCTAATGACACAGATGCCTGAAGTTCTTAGCCTGAAAACCTGAAATTACCTCTGCTTCTCTCTCCCTGTAGGATGAATGATTCATTTTGTTCCATGACGCTATTTCCAACTGCAAAACTGTTACATAAAGGCATTCAGGCCTTCTGCTTTTCATTCAGCTTTGGGAATTTCCTGTGCTTTACCACCAAGATCTAGGTAGAGGAACTTCAGGATGATTTTGAGTCAGGTGCCAGCAATCCACACACAGAATAATTTTTTATATTTGTACTATTTTTCCGTAATAGTGCTCTTTCTGATGTTTAACAGAAACAGTGATCCCACTTCAATATGTTCAACTCCTTCAGTATGTTTAAACTAAATACTGCTTCATCTTGTTCATGAAAGATATCATTTCATCTCGACATGACATTTATTCAGTCCCAGTTCAAGAAGACTGTCCTTTCAGGAAAAACCTCTGTTTAAATCACAAGACCAGCAATGGCAAGAATGTACACAGATTTAGCTAATGAATAGGAATGTCCTACACTGAGAATAGGTTACTCCACAAAAATAACTCAATTACTTCTTTTTCTTCTTGTTTACTTTTTAAACCAAAAACTGTATATATTTCTTTTAATCCTAAAGTTCCTTGTCTTAATTATCCTCCTGGTTCTCATTAATATTTTTTATTTCTGCTTATGAGCTTTATGCTCATCTATTGATTCAAAGTTACTTAAGTATATATCCTCTGACTAGGCAGGCCCCACACATGGGCAGCATCTGTTCAACACAATGAGTCCTCACAGAGATGAGCACTGACCTATATAGAGATGGGTAATGGGGAGATGAGGTCTTGTCTTGCTCTCTGTCCCAAGTTTCCTTTCTTCATGATTGATTAGGATTCTGGTTTGCTTGTAACACAATGATTAACCATTCCCAACAAGGTGATTTCCAGTGGATGAAAATTTCCAGTTTAATAACAATTTTTTGACTTTGGAAAACTGATAATTAGTGTATGCTAAGATGGTATACCTGAGGCTTTCTACTACTTTTGAAACAGGAGAAAAAAAGCCTGGAGTAATGGAATGCTATTAAATTTAGTTTGGAAAGTGTTGTTAGTATGCTTTACATAAAATAAAGCAGCTATTTCCGTGCACTGTAAGCTGAAACAGATTAAAGGCAATCATCACAGTATTCTAGACATCATACTAGTCTCTGTCAGTGTATTATTAAATAGCATCATAAATATGACAAATGTATTCTCTAAGCATTTAAATGCTTTGTTTTGCTTGGGGAGGAGGGGGAATGCAGCAAAACGGCACTATTGGGCCGTATTTTTAGCTGCTGCAAATTAACATGGCTCCACTGGGAGTAGTGCCAGAAATTTAAAATTATTGTTGAACTTTACAGTAGAATCAGCTACTGTGGTACTTCAGTTATATGGAGGGCTGGGTTGTGGGAAACATTTGAGAGAAAGCATAATAGATTATCTGTGGACAAGCTTTGTTTCAGTGCCAGGTGAGCTGAATAAAACATTTCCACCTGAAAAATACTGAATGTCTGTAATATATTTCAGTACTGGCATTATAAATGTCCTATAAAGGAAAAACTGGTGCATGCAAAAACCTATACCTTTCTAATAGAGTAGAATTGCCTGCTTGCAGGCTCTGAAGTAATGGCTAAAACCCCCTGTTCTTTATAATCAGCATGGGGATTCACATATTCTCTAGTGGAATCCCTGCTAAATAATCCATATGGTCATTACACTATGGTTTAAAGCAAGAGAAAAACTATTATTTGGATTCAATTATCAGATAAGAGGCATAAGATGAAAGAGTTAATTTTATTTATTCATACAGCAAAGTGAGATACAAAACTTGTGTTGTAAAATTGGGTAATATTAGAAAAAAAATCTCCATACAGTTTGGAGCCTACAGTATTTTTTAAATGCTAAGAAGTGAAATGCAATACATCCTTAAAGAAAGGTACTTAACTATTCACACAGTGTGGCTGAATATTAAATTAATCATATCAAAACTAAAAAAAGCAATTGGCACCTGGAGGACAGGTCAGTATAGTCATTGCAGTACAATGTGAGGTCCTAAGACTATAGATGGAACAGACTAGAAAACACAACTGAAAATAATCTAATACTGTGTAAATCAGTCTTTCTTGGAATGTTATGTTCAGTTCTGCTCAGCTTGCCATAGTAGACCTATAAACAGGAAGAAGGGTTCAAAACTGCATCACTGACACCATAAACACCAGTGGAACTCATCACTACCAGTCATCATTAAAATCAAGGAAAAAAAAAAAAAAGAAATAAAAGGAAGAAAAGGATTAATCTTATGGTGAATGAATCATGAAGACCTCCACAGTTATAACAAAGAAAGCACTATCACTTCTCTCATAGAGGGGAAAACCAAGTAAGGAATTAGCAGGGCCAACAAAGGTTCTTGTCAAAGCTTATAAGTAATTTCCCCCTGCTGCTATCAGTTCACTGGTACCTGCCTCACTAGCTGGCTGGACAAGCCCCATCTATGTAAACTAGAAACAGAAATTGAGTCCTTAGGGAGAGAAACAGGTTAGGGGGCAACTGTCTGTTATGTTACACCAACAGATCAGAGCTGAGGATCTGTGAGTGTGTGAGAAAAGATAACACCCTGATCAGCTGCAGTCAGTGCAACACATCTTACCACAGTCCTAGCAAAGGAAAATATTTCTGTTTCTGCTTTCTAACTAAAAAATTCTAACTTTTCTTGTTTATCATATCTGCAAAGTAAATCAGAGGATGAAAGCTGTTTTGCATAAAATCTGATCTAGAAGTATCTTGGGAAGGATAGAATAAGGTTTACAGTATATAAGCAAAGCTATGAAATTTTAAATCCTAGCAAAAGTAAGATGAAGAAGGAAAGTGTTTTGGAAGAGCCAAGATAACAAACATAAAGAAATACTACACTTCAAAACAACTAAGCAATAAAGAATGTAGCACATCATTTGTCATCACATTTTTGCAGTGCTTTCAAACACTCCTCTAACATTGCTCAACATGCAACATTTACACAAAAACAAATGGATAAAAATGAACCACTGTGAAACTGGGGGATACTATCTCCCACATGTCATGGCTAATCTGTGCTACAACTTTCCAGCGATTACAGGGCCCAGGGAGAGTGCCTTCAGAGAGTGCAGGGTTCCTTGGGATGTCTGTCTTTTTTGCTGATTCTGTATACTCCCATTTGCTCCCCAACAGGATACTGTACACTGAGACATCAACACACATTACAAGTGAGCACTGGTTATGTATTAATTGTGTATCAATAGTGTAAAGGAAGAGCAGAGGAGAAAACCTGCTTTATAGCATGGGTAATCTAGAAGTACAAATGAATCTATAGCAACATATGTATTTACTTTGAAAAAGGGTTCAATAGGTCTCCAAAGGCAAAAGATGAAGCTTTAAGGAGCAGTGGGTAGATTGTGATTTCATGTTTAACTTCAAAGACAAAGTTACACTTCCATCTAATCAATATATTTCCTAATACAGTCCAGTACAATCTCTGTTGAATATTTCTAGACTCTTAATGCATCCTACTGTGAAAAACACACATATACTCTGGCCTAATTCAGTATACTGTAAATCTGGACTTCTTTACAACTCTCTAAAACACATTCAGTTAAGAAAATACACAAAAGCTTCGGTGACTTGCTACCAACGTAGTTCTGTTGCAAAACAAAACAAGGGGACAAAGCCGAAAACAGTTGGATTATGTCAGTGCTGTGGACTGATGGGGGCTGTTGGAGGGATAGACGGCAGTGAGGAAGCAAGGGAGTCTCACACTCAGGCTGCTAGTTTCCAGATGCCTCAACAGCTGGGCTCTCAAGCAGAATGGATGGCATGAAAGGAAGATGCAGCACTGGCTGAGACAGGTAGAAGTGCTGGAGTTCTCCAAAGTATGCTTTCAAAATAAAAGCTTATATTTATGAGATTCAGAATAATGTTGTAGTGACAAACAATTAAGGGAAGAAACAGGAGATCTGAAGTCTGCTTTATGCTACTCTGCTCCTCAGTAAGGTGGGTTCTTAACCAATGCTTTATCTTTTTGCCATTCTATAGTACATCTATGGTATGACTGTTATGAAAGACTGATCAAAGGTGCTGTATAAAGGAAAACTGTTGTACAAAGTCTTTGGCTTATCACTTCTCCTATTTTTATATCATACAAGACTGTAATGTTTCACAAGGGAAACCAAGATCAACATACAGTTTCTTTGCTTTATGCTGCGTAAAATGCTCATGTTAGAAAACTAATGGTTTATTTCATATATTGCAAATACCACAATCATCGTATCAATACTGCTTTTGACACAAAGGATTTTGCTTAATGAAGGAGGATGTGTTTGGTGTGTAAGTTTTGTCAGCCAAACTGGTCTCTTGTGAAACATCGTGTACCTTCCCGAATGTTCTGAGAAAGGTTGTGCCAGATACTCCATGGCTATTATTTTAAAATGCAAGTCTCCTTTCTGAAAATATTACTGCTTTCTTAGAAGATAAAGAGTGGAAGGTTAAAGTTAGCTTAAAGGTAAAGTAAGGTCAAAGCTCTTCAGAGTCACCAAATAACTTATCCTGAAAAAAGAATACTGCTAGGCTGAACTGGTCAAAGATTTTGGTTAACTGAACATTGACTATCATGCTATGGCACTCTGTTGACTTTTCAGAACTTGTCAATCCCTTCAGCCTCCCTTGCATTACTGTAGCCATCAAAGAATGACATGCATCAGGAGCTCTGCTACAGCTCTAAATGAAAACAGGGCAAATATTTCTGAAATACTGCTCAGTGCCCTTTAAACCTACGCACTTCCTCAAGCTGACAAAAATCTTTCCAAGCCTAGTAAACTACTTGGAACCTCCAGAAAGTCATGTGGTCTTGATGTGCCTGTAAAATAACATCAGTGGTAAAAAATCCTGTTTCTACCCACTCCCTCCAAATCCTGACAGTTGTGCAGTCTTGGTTATATATTTGTACAAAAGCAAATAGCATTTTTAATTTAGGTTATATATGATCTATACAACTGTGTTTTTCCTAAAAGGGAGTGCCTGTTATCAGCAATTGTTATTGCTATACTGTAATTGCTCCCCTGATGGTTTACAATGAAGAATTTCAATATCAGCTTATGTTTTGCCTTTACTTCCAAGGACCTTCCTTGGCTGCCACAAATCTTTCTGCTGAATGATGCTGAATGATGCTGAATGATGATCTTACAGCTATGCTTCCTTCTCCTTACATGAACTGCAATCAGTTCAACCTTTTTTACAGTCTCTTCAGTTTAATGAAATAACGTCCAGTCAAGTGCTGTACAGCTCAAGAAGTAATTAAAATTTGTAAGAAAGATTGTAGTCAATAGCAAGAATTCTGAAAGAAATAACTAACTGTATTCAGAGCAAGAAAGAACTCCCTAAAAAGCTTCTGCACTCTCAGGGAAACCAGATGGTTCAGGAGTTACACGATGTATAGCTGTGTTGCTATCTGAAAACTAGAGAATTTATATTGCTGCAAGGACAAATCCTGCTCTCGCCAGAGCATAAATCTGAAATAATTCCATTAGCCTTTGTGGATATATGTCACTGCAAGGGAAATCAGGATGACTCTTTGTTTTCCCTGCTTTATGTGATGAATAATGTGATCATCATAAATACAGAGTATCAGGAAAACCCGAGTGTTACATCACAGAGATTAGAATAGATGTTCTTTAATGTGGCTGGGCAGCAGTTCTGACAAATTGATGTTCCTGATGAATACCCATGCAAATGTCCAGTTCCTGCTCATAACACAGTAAATGCAACATTTCTTTCAAAATTGACTTTAAACAGAACTAAAAGAAACCCTGGTCATTTGCAGCCTGCTTTTCCTAAGAAGTTTGCCCCGGGCAGTTTTTAAATGACAGCTTACAAAGTGTAAAGAGACATAAAGAATTTAGGCTGACGTTTTTTATTTTCTTTAGCTAGGTTTCCAATTTTTATGGGACTGCAATTTTGCAACCTAATGATCCAACTTCAGGTGTTTTAAGTTTAAACATAGGCAAAATCATAATTAAAAAATAGGACAGTGTATTAGCCCTTTTTCATCCTTGTCCCTACTCTGAATATTAAGTGATGTTTTTTAAAGTAAAGAAAAAAAGTATTTTATATATGTGAGCCCCGCATGCTCTGGTACTAAATAAAAAGCAGCCTCTCACTGGACAGTACTTAAAGTGGAAGGCCAGGGTTGGTCACTTATGGTTTGGCCATTGGAAGTCTAAAATCTGATAAGACGGTCACGAGGATGGTCTCCAAACCAGAAACATCTTGATGTATCCAAGTCTGGAAAAGCAGCTGTGAAAGGATTCAGCAGCAGAGGGGTGGTGAACGTCAGGCCCAGGTTTCTATCTCAGCATGTTACAACCCGCCCCAGAAGGGGAGGGTAACCCAGGTTTACGTTAATAAATCCCTTGGGGTGAATTAGAGTGAAAAGACACTGAATAATCAGTGTTTGGAAATATATATATGTAGGGTTTATTTTAGAACAATTTTGTTTCAAAGGTAAACAGGTATGTTGCTGATTTGGATGTTATCACCTATAGTAATACAGCAATATTAAAGCATAAAAATAACATTTGAGGAATTGTACAAGGAATATAGCAATATTAAGGCATAAAAATATCACCTAAGGAAATGTATAAGGAAAAGGTAAAGAAAGAAAAAAGAAGGAGGAAAGAGATATATATAGAGAGAGATGCATACATATATAGTCACCACCCACTTGATCCAGGGATGAAACTTTGTACTTGATGTCTGTTGACTGAAGCAGTGGTCTTGATTTGTTGTGAGTGGGAACGCCTTGTATCTCCTCTTGGGCAGGGAATTTTACAGTGGATAGTGTCATGGGACATGTCATGAGTTTCTGACACCTCCTAAGATGTTGCAGCTGCCTATTATGTCAGCATCAATCAAGGTCCTTCATGGTCCAACATTTGAGATGAATAGCCCAGGCAGATGCAAAATATCTTCAACGTTCCCCAGACGAGTTTTTACATCAAGTCATCATGTAAGGGAGAACACTGTCATGACAAGAAGGATTATCCCACCTCTCAGGATTTGCCTCTTACTAGCCTCTTCCCTTATCTGTAAATCCAGTTTGTAGCTTCAGGTATGCATACCCTTCTACACCTGGGATAGCTGGACAATGCCACCCACTTACCTGATCTGAAGGTCCTTTTGCCGTAGGCGTAATCAGAGAGGGGTAGTCTCTGCTGGGTGAGCAGCTGTTTCTTTTCAGTTTGCTACAGTGTACAGAGGTCTTGCTAATCTTAGAATGTTTAAGCCATTAACTGTCTCTGGCAGGTCTACCTAGGCTCATGGGTCTCCAGTTTCTGACCCTGGCCTAGAAGCAAAGCAGGTCATCCCAAGACTGTGCTAAAAGTGGTACTTTGATTCACAGAGTGAAGCAGGTCACAGACAAAGATATTTGGCTCTCAGCCTCACGGTGCTGCTTCAGAAGCTCTGTGACCTGGTTCAGGGAGGAGCAGGGCAGTACGGAGAGATGCACGTGCTGGTTATTTTAGAACATCACAAAACATGTAAAGGTTGTTACCACCAAATTATTCTGATCTCTGGCTTTGTGTCTGAATGTGCAGGAGCTGTGAATCATTAGAAATCAGTTCATAAGTCAATGTGATATCTGCTATCTGTCAGGCATGGAATTACTGGGCAAATACAGATTTATAGCCTTGTATTAGCACAGCATGAAGCACCAAAACCTCTGTGATGCGCTGTGGAATAGGCAGGTCCATGGTTGCCACCCATTTCAGAAAAACCAGGGACGAAAAGGAGATGCATTGCAGGCAGTGATGGTTTATGGAAAGATGACAGGTTGTGGCAATAGTATTCTGAGGGCCAGACTTCTGCCATAGCAAAGCTGTGGATGGGAATGTCACAGCACCAAAACTAGGTCTCACACTGCACTGACCTCATGAGAAAGGGTGTAGAGGTTCCCATTCTCCATTAGGCCAGCCTGCAGCTTCTTGCCATAGATGGCATGTTCCAATGGAAATATTTTACAGTTTCTAATCTAAAGCATATTTCTAAAGGTGTATGGCTCATTGCTTTTACTGATAATCATTTTTGTTGATGTCAAAACAGGCACTAGAGTCAAAGGTACAGCTCCCTGATCTAATACACCATTCTACGCTGTAGTATTAAGCAACAAAAAGAAAGTGAGACTATTTTTATATCCCATATCATGGCTGAAGCAAAATTAAGATAATGCTGTTGGTGGCATACGTAAGTTTCCTTTTTTTTTCATAATAAGAGATTCACACCTTTACTTTTTAAATACAAAGAAGACTCATATTTTTACAGTATTCATAAAAATTCAGAATGAAATTAAGCAGTTAAAATCTGGATGGTACAAAATTCATAATTTGATGAAGTTCAAAAGTGCCATGGACTTCTAGCTTTTACTAAACATGTCTGAATGAATTAATGTGCTGATTTATATTTGAGAAAATCTGCATCTCCAATGACATAAGGGGAAGTTTGTAATTTGAAGTGCACAATCATTCTAATTCTCTGCCAAAAGGCTTTTAAAATACAACACCTTTATCCAATTGACAGGAGTTTGTATGGGCCTTAGCTGCAGAAAATGGACACAACTAGAGCTAGAGATTTCATGTGATTAATATCAGCAGAAATTTATGCTCATCTGAAATAAAAGTTATTTCTTTGTTTAGCTGAATTTATTTCCAGACCTGACAGAAATTCAGAACAAGCTTGTGAATGAAAAAGAGACAAATCTATGAAGCAAAAATGTAACATCTTATTCCAAGCTGATTCAACCTGTTACCCTATGTATTCAAAATTGGAGCATTCTCATGTTAAAAATCCACATGGACTAAACACCTTTTGAGCGTTTCCATTGTACTGAATTTCCAAGGGGGAAATCTTCCTTAAGCTGCAAAAACACAGTATAGAGCTGTTAGTATATGCACAAGAGGATTACAAACGAGATAAGCTTATTTTGAATAGGACATTTCACACACTTTTTTTCCTCTTAGTAAATTATAAAAGCCCATTCTATTTGCTAGAAAAATCTTAAACAATTGAGGAAACACACTTCAGAAGAATTGCCTGATTAAATGTAAGGTCTCAACAAACCTGAACACACCTTTGAATGTTACTTTCTTAGCTATTTGAATGTGTTACCTGACATATTCCATTTGAATTATCATTTAGAGAAATGTCCTTCAGTAACTCTAAGTAATAAGGTGATAGAAAGGTGATCACCTATTAAAGTTACATTTGCATGCCTGGAAAAACTGATTGCATTTTTACATCTCTATATGGAGAGCCTAAATTCTGCTCTGCTGCACACTTCGGCAACAAATGGGTCTAAGAATCGTGATGACGGTGATGCAATCGGAATTCAACTTCTATATGAACAGCAGTCTGAAATGGCAACCTAGGTCAATAAATCCATTTCTCTGTGCTAGCAGGCAGTTGCAGTCTTGAATAGCCTAATAATTCCTGCTATAATACTGCCTGAGTTGTATTTGGAACAAACAACAATGACAACAAATAATTTACAAAAATTCTATAATGATCTACAGAAAGCACACAGGACAAATCAAGGATATTGCAAACATTTTAAGCTCCAGCATATCAGGATTTTTTTTTTTTATTTGCATAGTCACAAGATTCCTAGGACAAAGACTGTGCCCTTCCATATGGAGGAACAAAACAAAACAAGCAAAAGAACCTTTTAACCATTCCACTTGTATTAGGGGAAAAATTCTTCCTGATCCTAAATCTGGCTATCAGCTTAACTATAAGCTTACTTTGGGTGGTACCAGAAGCATTGCAGCACTGTGCTTTTTTCATCCTTTCTACACACATGATCTTGGTCACTAGAGGAACAGAAAGTTAACTCAAAAGTTAAATTAAAAGTTAAATCCTAGGAACCAATTTATACCTCATCAGAAAAAAAACCCCACATCTTTCTTGGCCCAAAGGCAGTCAGTGAATGTCCTGAAGAAGAGAGTTAATATAATATGATATATGTCACAAGCAAGCATTGATCCAAATTCCTTTCAAAACTGCTTGGAGACTTGAACCCAAAGAATTACATCTGTCCAACATTGTTTTGGGTATGGGAAGCCATAGGCATCAAAACCAGTTTTCTGTAAGTATAACTCCTCACTCTAAAAAAAAAAAAAAAAATAAGCTTTTATCTCTGTTGAAAAACTACTGATCTAAAGAGACATTTCCAAACCTGAAGACAGCAAAATAGGTACCTTGTTCACAGAACCCACTGGTAGCTGGCCATTTGCGAAATGGAGAAGGAGAGAAAATATGCAGGCAAAGAAACTGAGAGCAAAGGTTTCACAGCTGCATGCACAGTGTCCTGTAAGAGCTTTCAACAAAAGGTACATGCCATTCTGTTTCCACATCACATATTAAGATTCATTGCTTGGACATGCTATTACTCAGAAGACCAGCACATAAGATGTACAAGTAGAACTGGGTGCTTCACTGGATTTCTGTGAAGACTCGTTTCATGGTACTTGACTGGATTTCTGGGAAGTCTCATTTCATGGTCTAGACACCACACTTAAATTCCATAACCAGAGGTTTTTTACATCAGTAGAAAGAAATAAAATTGTGGTGATGGTAGTGGGAATTGTATGAAAATGTGACCTATACATACCTGGGGACATAAGAGTTTTAGTTTATTTATCTAACTTCTGAAGTTCTTTTTCTGAGGTATTACTTTGCTTTTATGGTTTATTAAGTTATCTGTTCCTACTTGATTACACAGGTTAATCAAATATAGAACCTATGGAACATGAACGCATTACCTTCTTCTAGACTAATGTATGTGTGTCGGTATTTAGGGACAGAAAGAAAATTTAAAAATCATTTTTCTCTCTCTTAACTGGGGAAGGAAAATATCCGTTATTTTTATTGGAGGTAAGTTTGTTTGAAATAATATTGTTTGTGTTGCAGTAGTGCTAGAATTCCAACTGGAGATGAGAGCCCCTACTTAGCATGCGCTATACACACCTATATCAAAAAGTGTGCCCAATCCCAAAACCTTACCATCTGCACAGTTAATAGGAGACAACAGTGGATATAATACACCAGGCAGAATGAAGAAGTGGAGAAACAGTTTAGTCAGCATAACAGGCATCAATCTGAAATGAGCCAAAGACTGATCTTACAGTGCTTATGTGTAGTGTTCTCTTATCTTCGTGCACCCATTTTACACTGTGTAGAAGGAAAACCCTTCTTTAGAAAAGTCATTCCCCTTTCTGGCCATCATTTTTTTGTCAGTGATTTCAACAACAAAAAGAAGACTATTACTATTTTAGTATATACGTATTATGAAGAGAAGGGCTTACACTGATCCACATGATCATGACAATTAAAAAAAATGAAGTGTTCTTGTGCAAATAATATTTTAGGTTTCAAAAGACAGTAATGCAAATGGCAGTAGAAAAGCACAGGAATTTCAAAGAAAGAGGGTGTGCAGGCAGATTTACTAGCAAATTAATAAATGTTCATTTCCACTAGATAGGACTAGATAAATCAAGACCATGATAATTTTCTTTATACATATTTAATAACATCAACATGAATACTGTTTAGACTATTTATAGGTAAAAGTCCCATTCAGTGCATAAGATGTGTAAGAAATTTTGACGGTGGTACATTTTTATTTAATTCCTTTTAATAGCGGATATTGTTACATCAAACCAATGTCTAGCATATGATTTTCATGCTACCAAAATCAAAACGACTGAGCAGATATGGTCCCTTGGGTTGTACTTATAGGCAATTTGGCAGTTGCCAACCTGTTGAGAGTTGCATAAATTAATATATTTTGTGGTAAAAATTCTTTTCAGGTAAGAAAAAAATAATTTGTAAAAATTCACAACCTGATGACACACACTTTTAATTTTGAATGCGTTGCATTCTTGAAAAACTAGAAAAATAAGACTGCAGCTTCTAAAAAATTACAGCTTCTTCAATATTATAAATCAAAAAATCTCCAAATATATATATCAATAAAATACATTTTTCCTATGCATTTAATACATAGCTAGTGACACATGAATTATAGTTCTTAGGCACTGAATTGGACAGCCAGCATCCCACAAATTGAGAAAATGCCTTCCCTCTCCTCTGGACAACCTTTTCCCAGGGCCTCCTGATAAAGGAGAAGAAAAAAGACTTCACAAAATATATTTTTCCCCCAGGTATTTGCTATATATTTTCACTGAATTAATGATTTCCCAATTGCTACAATGAACCGCAAATTTCTCTAGCATTAGTACCACAGGAGTTGCATGCTCCCCTTGTCCTCTTTAGGCTATCTTGATGCTCAGCCTGCTTCTTCTGATTGTCCCCACCTACTGAGTCCCATCAGGAATGGATCTCATGGAAATGTACTTGGAGCAGTGATGAGGATATAAAAGAATGAACACACTGTCAAACTGAATATTTCTTTTTTTTATTGACTGAGGGAATCACAGGGATTGCAGCTATGTAGTAAAATAGAATATTGTCCACAGCTGCATTCTCAGCAGCATGGCCTCGATACTGGTGACCTCTGCCTGTTCCAGAACAGACACATTAGTCACGTACTCAGACCAGTGCATGTTTAGGATTGTATGGAGGCAGCAGTGGTGGAAGTGTTCGAGGAGTCGCAGGTGGTGGCGGTAGATGACCCAAGATTCAGACCCATAGAGAAGAGTATACAGTACGATGGCTCTGTAGACACTGATCTCTGTACTTTTCTTCAGGTGTTCATTGCTCCAGACTCTTTTATGGAGTTTTCCAAAAGCTCTGTATGCCTTTGCTAACCTGTTGTCAATCTCTTTGTCAATCTTACCATCTGAGGAAATGATGCTTCCCTGATAAGTGAACTGCTGGACTGACTTAAGCTCTGATTCGCCTATGGTGATGTGGGGGTGATGGAAAACTTCCTGAGGTGCAGGTTGATAGAGAACTTCTGTCTTCTTCAGGCTGACTTCCAGCCCAAAAA
>VXAU01002296.1:2188758-2206825 GCA_013399695.1 Formicarius rufipectus | reverse complement strand
GGAGACTTTCTGCTGTGCCTTTTGCAAATGGACTTGCCTATCTCACATCAGCCTTATCAGCCATCAGCACACTTGCAGCAACTGTGGGTAAAACCCTCCCAAATCTTCGTTCATGAAGTCTAGCCATGCTGATGGTGATATTGTTCAGACCTCAACTTATGTATGTATATAACGATCTCAAAACATCTTGTAACCAGCAATCCCATACTTACAGTACATAATATCACAGCATACTGCAGGGACTAGTCTAGGTCCATACGTGGGTGAGGTTTGTCTGAGGACATACATGTGATTACAGAAAGATGCTGCTTTATGGCTCTTTTTTGAAGTTGAAAACAATCCTTTCCAAAATACATGGTTTTGCATATGTATTGAGGAAAGGAAGACATGTGCCATTCATTTGATACAAAGATGGACTAATTATCAGGCAGCCAGATGGCAAAATACAAACTATAATTCACAGGCGAGCATTCAGCACAGATCAACACCTCCCGTATGGCTCCCACACCCCAACAGCAGTAAAAACACAGCACTACAGAAACAAAATGCTGCAAGGGTGTCAAGAAACCATCTAATCCATCTTCTTGCATTCAGCAAGGAAATTTTGAAGCAGTGCAATACAATTCTATTTCACAGAAAGACTGAATGGACAAAAGGTGTCAATAATTAAAAATCCTTTCATATGCAAAATGGACAACAACAAAAGCCCAAAAACCCAGAGCAAAACCTTGAGGAACTCACTGAAACCCAAACCACAAAAACCTCAGAAGAGAGAATAACCACAGCACACATCCTGACTGCTGCAGACACATGCGTTTCTTTAATGTGGTTACAAGTAGAGCATGCAATAGGAACCTTTTATTGCACATGGATCATTCATATACATACTGAGCAAACCAAAAAATACATTTCTATAACATGTGCAAAACCAGCATCTGACAGACTGTAAAATGAGATTTGTTGTAACAGTCTCAGAGAAAGCAATGTGATGGACAAGTTTTGAGAACCTGAATAGAATATAAACAATGTTCACCACAAATCAGAGTCAAGAAAAGGAAGGTGATGAGTCTGCACTGACAGGGATGCAGCTGCCATGGGCTGGGTAGATGTGGGACAATGCAGGTGCTCCTGCCCTGCAACAGAACACAGGCCATGAGCTGTCCTGGGCACTTGCAGCAAGGAAGGGGACCCAAAACATATGAAGACATTTGTCATCATAAAAACTGATTTTAAGGGTCTAATTCCTATGCTTGCTCTGGACTCAGACATATGTTAGTCAGGGGTCTTCCTTGCCCAACTCTTGATTTGTACAAGCACACCTGAGAAATGTTGCTGTGGCAACATATAGTCTATAGTCTGGGGACCAGTTTTGGGTTTGTCTGCCTTGCTGTCTTGGTGCTGGGTGTGCAACATTACCACCTGCTGACTGCTGAGGACATGTGGCAGAGGATGACATCTTACTGTACTTGGTAGGTTTTAATTAAATCTGTATTTCTGTGGTAGGTTCTGTAAGACAGAAGAGATGGTGGAAGCCATCTTATGCATTTGCAATTGTCAGCAGAGAATATTTGGGGATGTCTGCTCTGTGCTCGGAAGAGAAAATAAGAAGTCAGAATGTATGTACTTAATTAGTGCCACTACTGCACAAAACTCCTTATTAACATTCACGGTAGTCTGATTTAAAGAATTGCTGTTGTTTCTATTTCCTTCATTTGCTGGTTGGGTTCTGGGGTTTTTTTCCCCCCTCCCTGAAAAAGAGAAATTGAGTCAGGAATCTTGAGTTTCTTTCCCTTGAAAACATTACTGGTGAACACTGATCAGAGCCACTTCTGTGCTGGGCTGGTGGCAGATGGGATACAGCTCACAAAGAGTGTTGGCTTTTCGGTGCTCTCCCATGTGAGCTGTGGGTGACAAAGTCTGATGGAAAGTTGCAAAGTTGCCACAGCTCAACCTCCTGGAAGCTTGGCATTCACAGGGCATGTGAAGCCCGAAAGAGAAGGGTGAGCACTGGGGAATATCCTTGACTGCAGACTCACATGGGACATGCAGACCACAAGTGCTGCCTGGTTCTGCAAGCCAGTGGGTTTTGCCTGTCACCTTCAGACACAAATCCAGTGCAGTTGCCTGGTCAAATGCTGGGAAGGGGTACATACACTAGAACATTACAACTAGATCTTTACCGAGGACAGTTCTTGAGGGAAGGGAAAGGGTTTTACCTTTGAAGGTCAGCCTTCATGTATTTGCACAACTCCTGTGGCTATCGGTGGGTGTTAGGGGTTTTTCTCCTGGCTAGTACTTTGAAATTTAACTTTCTATATGAATTGCAAATGTAAAAGTCATATAGCTTTTATTTATACTTACATTTACAAACTGACAGGTTTAGAATATTTGGTAACCTAAGTACATTATGGAAAAACAAAGTATATCAATGAACTGGACACATAAAATGTAGGAAATATGTTTGTGTATGTATATATATAGTGATCAGCAAATTTAACTACATTTTCTACAAGAAATACGGAATGGCTGGTAGCAGATTTGTTTAAATTAATCTGGCTATATGAGATATAACACTGGGAAACAATAAGGTTGGAATTGTCATTTACTCAGCTGATATACACTGATTTTTCATATTCAGATTTTTCTGGAATCCTAACAAGAAATTTGAATTTCAGGCCATTGTTAACAGACTAGACTCTGAGAGTTACCACTGACTACCACTATTCCTCCTCTTCCATTCCTCCAGCTGGAGCTGATCTCTGCCTGAGTTCTGCTCTTCCTACTATACTTCAGATGCTCAGGGAAAGGTTGCTGTAAGTCAAGAACCCAGAGGAACAAAAGTAGATTTGTTATACAACATGGAAACACTTATGAAGCATGTAAGTGGGTGCTATGTACTTAGTTTCCCTGGAGTTTCATTTTCACAAGATTACAAAACAGTGTGTTTCAAATAACAGACCAGACGGGCTGTGTTTCAGTGACTGCACAGATTCCCTGCTCAGATGTTCCCAATAGTTCTATTTTCTAAATGAGAAGGATTTTACTGCTCCCACCATGAACTGTCACTGCCTATTTCTACATGTGCAAAATCTTCTTGGAGATTCATTTTTTTTTTTGTTGCAATATTTACATAGTGCTTGACATTTGCAAGGTAATTTCGTAATCTTAAATATATTCAGACAACCATATATTTCTAGACACTTTTTTTTTCTGCAAGAAGCCCTGTAGCAGATCAAAGGGTGTTGTTTTGGGTTTTTTTCAGAATAAAAAGCGCCAACCCATGTAGTAACAGCATCAGAATCATGTAGTCAAATGACCTAAATACTCCAGGATGAGGGTGGTTGCTCCTGGAATTTTAGAGTTACCTCAGAATTTCTTGTCCTTGTAGGAAAAAGCAAGGTAGAGGACAAAGGAAAATATCCCCCTTGCAGCTGACCACTTTGCTGAGAATAAAATAAAAAATGTATCCCACAGCAATGTCTTAGTGACACTCAGTGTCTCATACACATATGTGATTACTGTGAAATCATCTCCTCTGTAGGGCCATTAGCAAGAACTGATTTTGTAAAATCATCTCTATCTATTTACCCAAGATTAAACCTGATCTTCACTGTGACATTATCTTGATAAAGCAAAGGATCCTAAACGGATAAAACCAACATGACTTGAAGACAGGATACTTTTTGTCCAGAACATCCATATTCACATGAATTGTCAGCTAAAAGCACTTATGATGTGTGCCACAATCAGAGTCATGGCTACAGTGGGTAAGAGGCACCAGATGGGAACAGATGTGAGGTTCACCACCTCAGGGTGCTCTGCAGGTCCAGGTCAGACTCTGGAAGAAGCATCTGGCAGCTGAGAGAAGCAAAGAGGGCAGAGACCAGGGGGAGAGAGCTCCAGAGAAAAGAGCACCAGGGGGAATAAAGCAAACGTGACTGGTGAACTAGAACATCCTGCCCTTGTCTAAATACAATAAACAGCTTTGTGCATGGACCTGCAAGGGCTGTGTGTAATCGGTGCTCAGTTAATCTGTCCTATTAAAATAATTTTTTTCTGGGAAGAGAGAAAAATCCCTGAGCGTTTACTGCATCTGAAATTCACTCATATGAACAAAACCTCTAGTACTGCTTTACATATTATTTCATTTACCTCTATTTCATACTACTGTAATCCCAATTATTTCAGCAGACATTTTACACCATGACCTCTGAGGTCAGAGTTGGTCCCTTACAGAAGACTATAAGTATTGTCATCTTGGAGGCAATCTTTCACCTTGTGGGTAAAAATTTTTTTACTGGGAATATTCAGACCATACTTTATATAGAAACTGCATAAGGGTCCATAAATGCCCTCTGGAAATGAAAGTCTGAAATCACTATGCTGAAAGTTTCAAATATTTGTGAGATTCACTATTCAGAGATTGATTAGATGTACAATTCTACTAGCAAAAAGGATTGTTCTCTGTAAATTACCTATTGTTCCTATTTATGGCTACCCCTTCTCACAGAGCATGCACTGCATTTAGTCAGACATTTACAGTTTTGAGATTTTCTCTTTTTATTTCTCAGTTTATAGTATTTGATGTTAAACCAAAATTAGTTTTTGCATACCTCAGTGTGGGAGGTGATTTTGCTGGAATCTTAATTAAGGGGCTCCAAGATAAAATTCTAACCTCTGTCATGCTTAGCTTGTAGCATTCAGGAATAAATATAACGGACACTGTGCATCTTTATAAAGGAACTTCTTTTTCTTAACCTTTTGCATTAGCAACATGGTCCCCGGTTAAAACAAAAGGTCTAAACAGAAAAATTGAATAGTGTAACTCCACTAGCATCACCCCTCCCTCCATCAGTATTGTGTCCTGCTGCTCTTCATCCCACATCCTTGGCTATGTCCTATAGGATGGTGATCATTATTCTGCTAAAAAATGGCCTCTGTAATGCTCTAATGTTGTTAAAATGTGGGGAACATGTCTAAACCCAGCTGAAATGCTGCCAGCTGAAATGAAGACTATTATGAGCACTACACTCCTCGCTGAAGCATATGCATTTATAAGACTCCCCCAGGCACTGCATGACATTGTGAGGACACAATGACTGAAATAATGAGTAGCCACTGTTCAGTAACATGTCATTTTGCAGCAGGGAACCTGTGTATGGTAGGCATGGTGCCACACAAAGATTGATTAGAACCAGATGGTAAGAAATGCATCGCAGTTGGTACCCTGATGAGTTTGCTTGCAGTGATCATTAAAATGGTGGACTGATTCTCCTGAAGCATACACACCTTCCCTAAGGCACTTTTCTGAGTTCTAGATTTTGGTTCTGGTATGGAAATGGTTGTAGTTGACCACACTGATAAATAAATGTAATTCTATTAGTAGCATACAGTATAATACAGAGCTCACATGCCTAGCAAACTGCAATCATGACAAGGGTTCCTACCTCCCCTGTTCTGTTACAGAATTCAGAAAACCTGCATTCAGTTTCTGTCTCTCCTGTACCACTGTAATATCATCCTTGTGGGTAAAAGCCTAATCCAGTTGCTGTTTTGCTGACAAAATTTCCACTGATATCCATGGAAGGAGATTTTAATTCTTAATCTTCATGTTTCTCCTCTAGTAAATAAAGAAGATAATTTCATTTCTCCTAGTACATCTGTTTATCTTTTCTTTATTTAGACTATATAATCTTTTTGGACAAAGGCTCTTGCTAATTTGTGCTGTTCTCTAAAATTAATGTCAGTAATAGTCCATGTAATCCCCAAGTCATGTGACAGCCAAACATCAGTAGGTTTCTAAAAACTAAGCATGCTCACCAATGGGTAGATAAGTACAGCTGACAATTTGCTGGTGGCTTACATGGTCATGCAGTGGCACACAAATGGTCCTGCCCTGTGGTTAGTCATCCAGTGCTTTTCCCACACGTTCACAGTCACCACTACACTGAACGCCCGGAAAGAATAAAGATGTTTTCCTGCAGTTCACTGAGAACCTAGAGCAGCTCATCTGCCCCAAGCACACAGAACAATCAGATCATTCTCCATACTCTTACAAATTCTGATTATTGCAGCACAGCTGATGCTTTTTAAAGTGGCCATTCTCTATTGAGCTAATTGGTCTAGTTCAGAATATTAAATTTAATCTTAGATAATATCTAGCACAATATCTACCTCAGCCTCATCTGAGAGCGCTCTAGGTTACAGTGATATAAATAATACTTAAATAATTACTGTCAGAATTAACTGATATTTAAGAATTTCAGTTTTCTTATAGCAGCACTTGCCCTTTGAAAGCCAAAAATGAAGGGATAGATTCTATAGGAACATTTGATGCTGGTGGAGAAAGAACTGTAATTAATGATAACAGAAAGATCTATTGAGACAAAAAAGTAATGAAATCTCACAGCAAGTTTACAATTAAAAAATATATGCAACATTCACACATAATAAAAGAATTTGTTGTATTTGTTCTATGTGTTCAATTAAAGTTTTAAATATGTAAATGTTGAAATCATTCTTATTGGGTGCAGAACTGCTGAGTTTTAAATTCTATTTGTAGTTCTCCCTTCAGTGTGACAGTCCGTTCTACTGGCAAGAGCATGTATTTTTACAGTCTAGTAATATCTTCTTTCAGTGCAATAGATTTTTGTCTTACACTACAGTACAGTGTGAATAATTTTCCATTATAAGTAGGACTGTTTCTCACTTCAGCAGAAAAAAAAAAATTGCTTCATTTTCATCCCACAAGCATTTAATTCACTTTGGTCTATTTTTCATTCTAGTCAGTTGTGTAATTCATGCCCATCTGTTTCTCTGCAAGCCAAGTGATAGGTTTTATTTTTGAAATGCGTTCTTCTTTTTGTATATTGCAGTAAATCTTAGAGTAATATTTTGCTGACCATTTGACTATTTCCACTTGTTGCAGAAGACATTTGAAAAAGAGCACTAGAGAGTTTCCTTAACATCCATGAGGTTCACAGTAAGTGCAGACATTTTCTTCAGTCAGAGTAGAAATGAAAGCAGGAGTGCCAGGTTTATGCCATGCATTCACAGTCAAAGGCATGTTCCAGTTTCTAAATGCAAATCATTTGATATGGTCTCTCAGCTCTAGAAGAATATAGAAGAACGAGGAACAAAAATCATACCTTAAATCCACATGTCAGCGTTCTGCTCAGGTCATGAATAGGCAGTAAGAAGTAAAGCCCACAAAGAAGGAAAAGTAAAACAAAAGGAAAAGGGAGATGCAGTTACTTAGCAGTACAAATAGTGAAATCATTCTTGTGGGTCACTTATGGAAAATTAGATACTTTAATTTCAGGTGAAAATATGAATGTAACTTGAAACAGTATAGAACACTTTAATTGGCATATATTATACTGTTTTGTAATAACTAGTTCTAGCTGTCAACCACACCAATGGGAAAAGACTTCTTCCTGACCTTAGAAGCACTTCTCAGCTTGAGCTCCAGCTGCAAGGTCTCCCTACCTCATTCCCTTCCCATTCAGCAGAGACCAAAGCAGCTACTAGATTCTGATATTTGCAATAATTTTCCCTGTCCCATATTCAAGGGGAGGAAGGAGAGCACAGTGTGTCAGAAACAAAACTATTGGAGATTCATGCTCCTGGGAGGAGTAGGTTATCCAGTACACTTTGCCCTGAGCTTCCCCTGAAGACACAACCTAGTCTTTGGCTTTCTGGCTCCTGTGGCAAATAATCTTTCTCTTTTCAAACTTACAGAAAAAATCAGTTGCTTTAGTAAGACATTTCAAATAGTATCACATGGTGGTAAACAGCATTGTTGGCAGCAGGTTATCACTTTACTATAAATATAAAAAGTATAGAAGGATTCTGCTCTCAGCCCTCACTTTCATTTGGAAATAAGCTATTGGCTCCCTAAATTTGTGTTTTCTACTTCAAGGCTCCTGTAACAAAGCCAAAGAATCATTCTTAAGCAACTCTGAAGATACACTAGACTTAGTTTTGTGTGTTTTGAGGCACACTCTGTGTTCTAGCCTATCCTTCCAACGACATGAAATGTACAAGATTACACTCTTTGTTTCTTCTTTTAGCAGTGTGGCAGGCCATTCCCCCACCCATCCCACTCACACCTCACTATTTTTCATACTCCTTGACCACTTTTAGGCCCATATAGCAGATGGTTAGAGATCTCAAATAAAAACAAATGTCTACACTGAAATCTACATGCTGATTAAAGGAGAGCCTACTGGTGCTTCCTCTGAAGTAAAGGCAAACAGAATTCAATGCGATTTCTTCCACAGCATCTAGCTGGTCAATCAGCAGGCATGCCCTGACTGGCCAGTTAGCATCCACATTTTACCAGATAGACAGCTAAAAGCAAAAAAAATAGCTTGGTCTTGTACTAAGTGCTGGAGTGGGAAGAGCCAGGCTAGCACCAGCAGGCTGGAGGACTACAGTGGTGCAAGAAAAGAGCATGGAACTTTGGGAGGAGGCAGTGTGTACTGCAGGGGAAGCTAGGAGGATGACAGGTATCACAGCAGCAAGGCAAAGGGACATAAGGATGAGCTGGGTATACTGTGGCACGAGTATTTTAAAGTATATACTTGATTCAAATATACTACACAGACCCATAAGAAATACAGCTTCCCCAAATGCACTTGCTGAGGATTAACTAGTTTACCATAGTTACCGTGCCAGATCTTCAGGAATAAGAAAGAGTCCATGGTCTGGAAATCTTGGCAGAACTCAGACCATTGAGTGTGCAGTATGAGCCTTCCTGCTGTTAAGCAGGCAGGACTGAGAAAGCCCAGTAACAACTTCAGGAACAACAATGCCAATTCAAAGGGATCCCAGAAAGGTCAAATGAAACAATTTCTTTTTATTTACCCTGTTCAGACAAGTTGGTCTGGGACTAGATTGCATACCTTTTATGTTGTGTGACTGAATTTTACCTGGCTCATTGCATTTCCATTTTGGTTTCATGGCTTGATTCTCTGCTATCTTAATTTGTGTAACTACACTGCTCTGTAATTTCCACGGATCTGAAACAAGAACATGGAAGAGCAGAACAGGAAGTGATTTTTCAGTCTTGCAGAATTCTCAGCCTTCACCCACACCTTATCTGACTGAAATTGATGTTTTTCAAAAACATCAGAGGAATCAAGACAAAATGTATACCTTCCTGATGGAGTAGACTCGTGATGTGGGAATTCACACAGAATCTGCATCATCACCTGAACATCCAGAGGAATTAATTTGGAGGGATTCATATCCAAGCTTATAGCAGCTTATGAATGTTCAATCTTTAATATATATAGTGTGTATATAAACATACAAAATACAAAAAGACAAATGCCTGGACCTCTTGTCTGTATAATGTGTGATACAGAAGAAACACAAAACTTGTCTCGCCAGCCCTTTCATCAAGAGCAAGCATTTTCAGTTTTCAGATTTTTGATGCATACATGTATTACCTGCATGTTTATGTGTGTGTACCTATATAAATAGAGACATGTGCATATACAAAAATTTGATGGTGTTGTCGGATGATTACAGAACAGCTAAGTCAAAATAAGTGCTTCTGCATGCAGCTTCCAGTGCAGTGAGGTTGAATATCTGTTCACCTCAGCCATCACTGAAGCCACAGACCTAGGACAAGTCTAGCCTCATGCAGTTAAAGTGCTTTACTGTTTGGGTACTATTTTGTTTTGCAAGTGAAGGTAATCTGTGAGGGCAGCTGAATTACAGAATGTGATGCCAATTCACTCGCTGAACAGGTCTGTGTCCCAGCAGGCTGTAACAGCTCTTGGTTGGATTCATCAGCCAAAAGGGAAAGCAGCAAAATAATTAGAGAGAGTTATATTCCTGCTGAGTTGTACTGATGGGCAGATAAGCTGCTGCATTATGCACATGTCCTCTAATTGATTAAATAACAAAGCAATAGGTGGACATCCCTTCCTTAGAGTTTAAGATCATGAAGCGAAATTACTTGGAAGCATTCCTAGACTTGCAATTATTCTTATTAGGTTTGATAGTATCACAGGATGATGTGGGCAGCCAGCATCTTTTCTGATTCAGTTCAAGTGATGGGCTTCATGCTGTGTAATTTGAAGGAAAGTCATATTACTACTTGCCTGTATTATTTTCCACATTGAAATATTTTTCTCTCAGCACTGTGCATACATGATATCTCAGTGCAGGAAAACATTTGTGCTATCTGCCTTTCAACAAGTCCTCCTTGTTCATGAACAATTCGCTTAAAATGAAAATAGATCAATAAACCAACAAAGCAGTTGAATGGCCATTGCTGACTCCTTGCTAATCATCATCAGGTAAATACACTGCTATGACTTTTCTACAGAAGGAATAAAAAGATAACTCTACAGACTATATGAAAAATTACCCCATCTCCCTTGGAAGAGATCTTGGGCTATAATGAAATAATCACACTTTATCTCCAAAATGATAATATTCTATGCAGTACCCTGGCAATAATATTGCTGTTGCTTCTAATTAGATTGTATAAAGGGAGACTTTTTTTCCCCCTACTAGTACTCTCATTTATCCAGAACTTGCCTTTATATAGGTGGATATCCAGATCCACCTTTATTGCACAGCGAAGAAAGAGCAGCTGCATCTCCATTTGTTTGTTCAAACCTCTGTGAACTTCTGACCACCTGGAAAGATCCAGCCACACATGAATGTTACAGACACATCAATGTTCCCTCTCTTTGAAAAGATCTAACTCGCATTAAATTTGGAACACAGATGAGCATAGGAAGGGAGGGAAGAGTAAGATGAAAGCGTAAGTTCTATTTCTTATACCAGTGTATGTACTAACAGTCTGTGTAGCTACTGGTAATGGTCTCTTCACTGTCTCCAATGCATCTAAGGATCTTTGCTGAAGGAGGGTCTTGCTTTGTATTTTAATACGCTATTTTATCCATCATTGAAAGTTATTATTAGAAGATGGTGGAGATTAGTGTCTTGAGAGAGACATATTAAAAAATTTATTGTAATGGAAATTAATGATGATTTTCTAGCACTAATTCTTAATTTTCTAGTATTCCATTACTTAAGAAGTCAAGTTACTTACAGTAGAGGTTTAAGTGGAAAATACCTGGGTCAACTCAGAGCAAGTATAGTGCAGCACAGTGCCTGTCTTTAGCCTCTCTGAAACAATTCCTCTGTATCTGTTACACCTTCCTATAAAGACATTTTGGTCTGCATGCCCTACGTCTCCAAAGCTATTGGTGACTATCTCTGACTCTCCAGTTGCTTTCCCTTTCTAAAAGTTTATTCTGATGGGAAACCTGTTTTACAATTAACCTTTACTTATCACTTAAAATAAAACAACAAAATACTAGTATGTATTTCTGTTCTTCAGTTTTTTCCTCAGAGTAAGCACTGTCTAAGCTTAGATCATGTTTCTCTTCTGTTTTTAAAATATGGCTTCATCTCTAGTCAGTCCATTCCTTTTCTTCTATATTGTTCTGACTGAGCTTCTTCTGAAGGAACCTCTTGAATATATACCTTGTATTTCAGGTAATTTTATGCTCAGCCAGATGAAATAATCAAAACTCTCAGGAAAAAAACCAAACCAAACCAAACAAAAAAAAAAAAACAAACAAAAGAAACCAAACCAAAACCAAAACACCAAACAAAAAAACCAACCAAACAAAAAAACCCAAACCAAACCAAACCAAACCAACAAAAAAAAAACAAACAAAAAAACCAACACTATTCCTTTCAGACTTGAAAAAATCTGTCCTGAGAAGTGACCATTTCTTTCATTCAATGATATCCCACTTGAATGGATCACCACAGAAGTTCAGAGAGCACATCTTTTCATGTCCATACAGGTTACATGACTTTTCCCATTACATCATGGGACAGGAAAACACAGGAGGCTGAGTAGTTCAATGTTCAAAATGGAACCTATGGTTTTAACACAGATATACAGAGGAACCACACAAACTTCTCCAGACAATCACATGACATTTACAATACCTGCTTTGTGACAGTAGAGCTGGAACAAACATAACAGGGTGAGTTAACTGCAATTCTAACATGAAAAACTTTATCTTCTTCAGTTCCACCCGCATGTAGCAGCTGGAATCACAAACATTGGTATAGCATTTTAAGTGACAGGATTCCTTATTTGCCTTATCTGGAGGGGCATTGGTAGCTGCTTTCCTTCTTCTCTGTTGCACTCACAGACTTTTGCCTTTCTTCAGTTGATTAGCATTTTGAATTTTGCCACAAGATCATTCTGTTTCTATAGTGATCTTGGCACCACTAGTGTAGGCTCGTTTCCTATCAGTAGTGGTTTACTTACGTCAGCGAGCACATTATTTTCAACTATGTTTCTTTCATTCCTGCATCATGTAGGTCATTATATGCAGCCAATGAAACCAACAAGTTTCTTAAATGACCAGAATACTTGGAACAGTCTGAAAAACTGTACTAGGTTCCTGCCTGTTAGTGTGTCATTATGTTGGGAAAACAGTGCATAAATAAACACTAATTAGGAAAATAGGAAGTAAACCCAGACAATTTCAGTACAGCCCTCAGAAACAAAAATCTGAGAGATACAGAAGTTAAAAGGTCAGAGCATGCCAGTTTTATAGGAACACAAATATAGGGTCCTAAAACCAGAGGCATAACAAGAAAGGGGGAAAAAAAAAAAGCTAAGAAAGACTTCAGAAAATCTGTTATTGCTGTTTCTCCTTAGCTGATGTCCTGGCTATTATTTAAGATAACATGTGCATAGCACAGGGCAGATCTCATGTTCTGAACTACCTTTTAAGTAGGTAGATGTAAATCAGACAAATGAGCTTTTCTAATTTTATGTACTGCAAATACTTCACAATTGTCTACACCAATCTCTCATTTTAGCCTTCAACAGACACTATAATGATTTTTTGTTCTCTTGGACCGAGTGTGTATGATGAAGGAGGCCTCTGTTTCCAAACAAGGAGGGAATTCAAGAAGAATTTGTCACTGAATGGGACAGCTAGTAGATAAAGAATAAAAAAGCTTTTCTCAGAAGTGATTTATTCTTCCAGTACAAGTAATACAAAACTTACTGATACAGCTTAGTTATGACTATGAAAACAGGGATGTTGTTCAGTTTGTTGAATTATGTTTGACTTTCTCTGATTTTAGATTATGTTTTCAGTAAAGTATTTGAATTCTAGATTATCTTGAGTTAAGCCTTTGTAAAGGAAAATTAAAGCAAGTAGTAAATACTTTCATGTCAATGGAAGACAATTAGAAAAATGTAAAGTTTTGTAACGATGATGGGTAGATACAAATGCAAGTGAATTCCTTAATGGTCACTGTGCTCTACTTTTTAGTAATATGCATGTAGGGAAAAAGGAAAGGCTAATGAGAATGAGTTTGCAGGGGCAGAAATTGAGATACAACTACTGAATGTCATGTTTCTACTACCTCAGTAAACACAAACCTGTGAAGTAAACTTGAAACCTCAGAGAAAGTTACTTGATTTCGAACTTGAGTACATCTCTAGCTCTGTCACTGGTCTTGCTAGCTGTTTTATTACTGGTGCACCCATTAGAAATAGACCTGAAGACCTTACAAAGCCTTGTCCTGAAGCAACATTTCTGATGAGAAGAAAAATGTTTTTTTCAGGATTTTCAGAGCAAGGGCCAGTTATCACTTGCATTTGTGTTTCTCTCAGTTCTTGGAACAAATTATATCTTTCCTGTTGTAATCCTGCTGGATAAACTGCGCAAGAATGGTTCTTCTTGTTAACTAACGCTGTAACCTCCAGTAAAGCTGTAAGTAAAAGTGAACTAGATGGGACAAGTGGTTTAAGTACTTATTTCTTAGCACTATGGGACACTGAATTGAAATGTTTGACAGGGTCTTTTTTAATTT
Organism: Formicarius rufipectus; assembly: GCA_013399695.1. Classification (NCBI taxonomy): domain Eukaryota; kingdom Metazoa; phylum Chordata; class Aves; order Passeriformes; family Formicariidae; genus Formicarius; species Formicarius rufipectus. Next base: position 2,192,941 of record VXAU01002296.1, on the reverse strand, counting down.
TTATTTTTATTTAGTTTTTCCTAAAAAGCCTCTGAGAAATACTGTTCTGGCTTAAGCAAATTGCAGTTCAGGGTCAGGTCTGCAGCTGGTGAGCATGGGCATTGCTTTATTCTTTTGGTTGTTTATTTTGTACAACAACCAAGAATCTGGTCTCCATTAAGTACAAAATTTTATTACATTAACTCTGACAAAGTTCAAGGACACAAAAAAAAGTGATATCTCTCTACACCTAGAACAGCTCATGTTCAGATTGTCTGAACTCCATAACAACAAAGTGGAACCAAGGCTTCAGAATCTTAAAAAGCCCTGCCCCTGCTTTCTCCTTCACAAAATAATCAGTCTCATAATTGTAAATTCCTAACTCAAGGTGCTTGTGGTGCTGGATTCGGGCACTTCCAAAGCTAGCTGATGGCTTGCTGGGCAATCAGGCAACAGGTTTCTGTGTGGATCTGGTTCTGAGAGGAAACATTGCTGAAGACAACTGAATTCAGCATAACAGTACCACAGACAGACTTCAGTGGAAATGAGATGACGGTTTTAGTTAGAGTCTGTAATTAAATACAATCACTGACTAAGGAAAACTTCTAATCAAAGAATCATAAAACAAATATAACTTACCCTTAATGAGAAAAATTAAGGAAGTAAACAACATATACAACAGTAAATAAATAACTTGAGACCCGTGGTTCACTGTGTCAAATTACTGGAAATGCTGCAAGAAACTCCAAGTAATCTCCCAAAATCTAAGAAAAATTAGACACCCTCAATGCATATAAATAAAATGTTATTTATCTGATGTTTTCAAATCAGACAAGTGAGAGAAAAGACAAACACACTGATCAAACAAATGTCAGGAAAAGAGGAGGAGGTTTTAAAAATATGCATAAGATTGCAGCAGGTAGTCAAAAATCAGTATGACAAATAAAGAACAACGTGAGTCACACTTATTTGTACACTGCTGTGTGAGTTCTGTTACATAAACAAATTGCATTGGTCAGGCTCTAGTACGACACACATCCTGACCCAGCCTGAAATTTGTGGGTGCCATCATGTTGCCATCTTGGCTCCTCAGAACTAAGCAGTGACAGCAAATCCACCTGCTTCGGAATTGCTACCAAAGGAAAATAGCTGCTATCTGAAAGAAAGATCTTCCTAAAGATATTTGAGCAATAGGATGTTATCAATACATGCATTCACATTCATTATAAAATCACAGTATGTTAGTTTCCCCTTTTAAGAAGAGTAATTTCTTCATTTCTCTGCCTTAAGCACGTCTTTGTGGAACAATCTTTTAATTTTTTTAAAATAACTGATTTCCCTAACATACCAGTTCATTTAAAAAGTACACATACTATTAGTAAGATGCAATGCTCTAAAAACAGCATTAAAAAAATGTCTAGATTTCATGAAAGAGTATTTATCCCTATGAAGGGCCAAAGGATAGTAATTTTGTCTCAATTGTGTGTCTGTCAGAACTGTAAATGAAATGACTGTTTCTCATACCTTTCCAACTGGAAACAGTGAAAAGGAAATCTGTCAGTGGCCTCAGCAACTTGGCAGTCGTGTTTTGGAGCTGAGGAGTTTTATGGAGGCCATTGCAACCATTTGATCAAAACGGAATGTCTGAACTTCTTCACTGGAAGAAGACGGGTTCAGTCTTTTTCTGGTTTTATAATTTTTGTTGTCTACCTGATAATTTTGCAGACTAGCATGCTCTATGAGTATATGAAGCAGCACAGTACCAGTCTGACTAGTATTCCAATTTCCAAAGAATCCCATGGCAAACTTGCAGACATAAATATTCATTACAGTTTTCTGCCACATATCCATCTAAAGACATGCAACTCAGGAAACAGACTGGGAACTTTACCCTTCAATACGGGCCTCATCTACAGGTGACACAAACCAAACTGCTTCCAGTACCCCTTCGCTGCATTTCACACACTCTTTGCACATAAATTAGTGTATTAAAGATGTCGGAGAAGGCATCCTTGTCTGTAAAAATATATTCAGTTACACAATCTTTTATTAGTGTCTTCTTGAGCCTCTCCCATCCAGTGTCTTATTTTCTTCCTTCAACCAGAAAATAATTAGCACTTTTTCTCTTGCAGTAATTGATAAAAGCCTAACCATTTCTTTCGCTAATTTTCTCATTTTTCAGTTCATGTCGTGAGATAGCAATTTATTTGCTTTGGTGTTGGTCACATTTTGTCACTGTCACTTCACAGAAGTTTCCAATAAGCTACTGGTTACATTTCCCCCTTTGGTAATGACTTGCTTTAGTCTGAATTTCATTTTGCTTTGTACTAACTGGAATATCTTCTTGGCTAACCAGTTTAATTTCATAACTGATCTCATACAGTGGATAAACATCCCCTTAAAAGTGGAATGTACCATGTATGCATCATTACACTAGTGATGACTAGCTAGGTAGGCAATGCTAGAGAAGGAAAAGCAATTCTCCTTTTCCATAAATACAAGCCAGTGTCATGAATGAAATGAAGAAACATAGCAGGGTAGACACTACCAGATGAAACCTTTCCTCTTTCACAAGAGTTAATTTGTTGGTTTGTTTGTTTCTGTCTGTGTTGCAACATACAGTATCTTTTTTTATAGCTTTCATGTTCAACTTTCAACTTTCATTGTTCAACTACTGACCTGAACTATGCAAAATAAAGTGCTAGTAAAGATCAGTTAGAGCTAGGCACTTTAATCATGGGGAAAAATGAAATAATATTATACTCTAGTTCAGAAACTTTAAACAGCTTACTGTAGCCATATTTGTGTGTAAATCCCTTTCCTTCAATTGCAAAACAACATTGAGATAAAAAAGAAAATTTTAGACTTGGCACAGTCAGTCACCTTTGAACAATTTATGAGACTCTGAATTTTCTGCAGATTAATAATGCTTGTTCATCAGAATGCAAAATTACTTATCCTGTGACATGTCTAATTGCGTATTTTCATCTTCCATGGAAAAGGCCCATGACAATAATTAATACCTAATGCTATATACACCATAGCTTTGGGTGTTGCCTAGCAACCAGCATCCTGTAGACTTCCTGAGGGGCCTCAAATAAAGGCAGGGGAGCGATCCTTTCATACTGCCATGGATGAGAAGCAGCTTTATTCTAGGCTGATGCTCTGTTCTGGTTGTTTCTAGAGTGATATCTGCAAAACAACTCTCCCTTAAGAGGTCACATGTCTCAAAAGCCTTTTCAAAGGCTAAACAGAAGCCAAAAATGCTGCACATGCTGATTTTTTTAATACTTTGGGATACCTTTTACCTCGAGAAATACAACCACTATCCTCTTGTTATCTGCCAATAAAGAGTTTTGTTTTCAAAATAAATGTTTCTGTGGGTTCATTTATACTTCTAACTGGAATGGCTTTCCCTCCATGACTGAATGTCATGCTGATGTTTTTCACAATCAGCTGTTTTTTGGAGAAACTGCATATTACACTTAAAAGAGGATTTGCATTGTGAAGTCTTTTTATATACTGTTTTATCTCAGTGGTATATACAGTAAAGAGTAGAACAAACTTCACTGAAATGCAGTCCTCAGCTGTAAAAGCATTCCATTTTGACAGTGTCATTTTTTAAAGTACCAGTTCATTTCCAGTGCAATTTCTTTATCTTGGCACAGGGACATCTAAATCTCATTTCATTAAATGTATATATTTACTCAGATGATCACTTCAATAAGAACAAGGGGCTGGAAATCAATATTCCAGGGTTTTCCTTCTCATTTACAGTTTCCAAATTGTTCTGTAGTCCTTTACCTTTGTTTTACATTGAAATAATGGCCCAAATATCGTAAGACCTAGAAAGATATTGTAGTGCTTATTTAGCAGCTGCTGTGTTATTTGATAGCCCTTAAGAAAAAGTCAGCAGTATCAGGACATATTTAATTTTGTCATAAATAATGCAGAATTTATATAGTTCTAAGCTAACACATTCAACATTATTTGAATAGAAAAAGATAGAGAAAAAATTCTGATGTTAAAGTGATCATTCTATTGACAAGACTGTGTAATACATATTCCAGGATCTGAAAGAGGTTAGGTTAACTGATTGGTAATCCAATCCCAGGTTTGTATGAATCACATTTTGTAGCTGTTTTAAAATAATGTAGATCAAATATTACATAAATATTCTTCACTCCAAATACATCGACTTTTT
>VXAU01002296.1:2013648-2179676 GCA_013399695.1 Formicarius rufipectus | reverse complement strand
TTTACATTTACCAGGGAATTTGATGAAAAAAACCTAGACTATTCTATAGTGTCTTATGTGTAGGAACAAAGCCAATAATCTTGTTGTTCCGAGTTTCCTTGGATGGAGCACAGACTTTGGTAAACCCATCACTTCTTTCCCACAAAAAGCTGGTATTTTTATTGTTGTGAGGATGACAAGGAAAAATGGCAGGGGAGTGGTTCTGATCCTTTTTCTTACCTGCACAGCATGATTGCACTGAAGTCAGTGAAATTGTGTTGGTGCAATTTGGACTAGAATTGAAAGAAAACATCTGTGTGTGTGTTTTAAAACATCTTTGAATGACTTCCATCTGCATAATGTCTACCAATAATGATTATGTAATAGCAAGAAATAATCCAATTTGACAGTCTTTTTGTTGAAACATTGAACATCAGCCTGCTGTGCATAGAGGGTTGGCTTGTCACACGCTGTAGCTTCAGTGTAGCTTTAACAAAGCCTATGAAAAGCCCGTTATATCAATCATGAAATTTGTTAAAATTATTCAGCAAAATTTTGGGGCTTGATTTTGCATCATTGGTGATCAAAAGCAAAAACGTTATTTTTCCCTCAATGTCAGTTCTTTCTACTCTCTGTAAAGCTGTACATATAGTAGATATTGATAGAGTGGAATCTTGACTCCTCTAAAATATGTAGGGATTTTGCTGTTGTCTTTTTCAGTCAAAATTACATTGAGCATTATGTGTGAATACCCTATAGAATAACTCTGGGTTGCTGTGGATCACGTAACAGAAAAACGTTACACTACAGAAAAAATTATCAATATAAAAAAAAAAAAAAGAGAGAAATTCCATGGCACTTTGTGCTGACGTTTTGGGGTATTTTATGCTTAGCTTAGTATATTGACTATCTATCAATCTGTAAGAATGTTCGTAGTGGAACTGTCATTCTGGTCAATATAGTGAAATGCTAAATTATGGCTTGATCATATCAATTATATAGGCTGATTTAGATCAGTCGGGAAGATTCTTATCTGAAAAGTACTACAAGTAGCAGAAAATTAGACCATAGCCTTGAAAAACAGAGACTATATCTCATTAGAGATTGCATTCTGGAAAATGGTCACCTGCAAAAGGACTTTAACTGCCACTGTCCTCATCTGAGTACATATTCTCAGCGTAGTGTAATTGTTCAGAGAAGTTACTGTCTTTTGGTCAGATATGCAATACTGGTGTGGTGTTTCAGCACATAGGTGAGATGCAGAGAGACCACAGTTTTGTCTTGTTTAGTCCTGCTGCTCCTCTGTGATGAGAAATTGGTCTTGATCCATCTTGCAGTGATATACTTAAAACCTTTCTTCCTCTTCTCCTTCTCTAAACTACAGCACTGCCTTTTCTGTGCCTTCTACTCCATGACCTGCAGCACATCCTCTCTTCCTGTGTTGTGAAGGTCCTTGGGGATGAGGAAAGAAAGTGGAATGTAATCCATTTAGTAAATGTTGCTTTCTCTTCTAAATGTGGGCTTGTCACACTGTCGTTGAAGTGCAGAGGGGCAATGTTCTGAGCTGGATGTGTGAAAGTGGCATGAAGGTGCAAAACTGTAGGATGCAGCACGTTCTGTTGTTTTCCCAACCTCTTTGATTTCATTTGTGTAAGCATTGCTTTGGCCTCAGAGGGGATATAGAAAGATAGGAATAGAGATGCAAATTGGGACAGGAAGGAAAGAGCTCAGGAAGACAGCAGTTTGAGGTCTGACTCTGCACCTGCTCCTACCCAAGAAAGGAATCAGTTGATTTACAATACCTGTATAATCCTTGAATATGTAAACTGGAAGATGTCAGTCGGGTTTAGGGAAGACCTACTGGTATGTACCTTTAATTCAGAAATAATATATGAATTAAAGCTTTCTTGGACATTGCTCTTTTGGTTCTCTTGTAGCACAAAATAAGGTGTAAACTTCTGGAAGATTGAGAGATAGCTTCAACAGTGTTTACCTGTATCTGTACCTAATCATATATTTTTACATTAAAAGTGACTTATCTGAAAGCAGCTTGCCAAATAGATATTATCTATTAAATCTAAATAAGAATTTAAATATTATTATTGAAGGTTTGTGGACCTAGTTGTGTTAAACCCCCACATGTAGTTGCCTAACCTGCACTGAAATAAAGAATGACAAAGTACCTTTGTGGCTGTTAATAGATTTGCAAATAGGTTTCAACAGCTATGACAATATCTTGGTGTGTATAAAGGTCAATGTCTTAGTAATTTTGAAGGGATCGGGGGCTGGGTGTTTCCTTATTTCCAAAATAAATTTCCCAGCTCTGAGGTATATTTATGGTTAATGTTGAAACTGTTAAAAGTTTTGCTGTTAGTTCAAGCCAAGAAAACCCACAGCAGCTAAACAAAACCTCCCCCATACCTTTTAAAGAAAACCTTTGAAAAACTTAGAAAGCAAGGGAGCTGTGCTTGGGAAGAGGAGTGCAGAATAAGCAGATAACTTCATGTGGTGAAGAATCCAGTAAAAGCTATTGAGCTAATGGATGGCCATAATTAAATGCATATACAGTGATCTCATGATCCCTCAGGTGTGGCTGTGAAATTTTATATGAGTGTTGAATGTTAACATTAGATGATATTCTCTTCAACAGGAAGCTCCATGTTAGTTGAGAAGCAAGTTCAACAACATTGCTTTTCCTTGGAAGATACTTCTTTGCCTTCATATTTGTTTCTGTTACTAAGAACATTCCTAAAGGTCATATCTTACTTCTTAAGTTCATCTTGGATGAGGGGAGAAATAGACATGTATTTTTGCATCAGATAACTTCTGGTGAAATATGGAATCATAGATTCTTAACCTAGTTTCAGACTAAAGAGCAAACCTTCCACAACCAAAGTAATAAATTGTGGTTTTCCCCCGAAGTATTCATGAATACTGTATGATAACCACATATTTTAACAGTTTCTGTATTTGCAGAGTTTTCCTTATTAGAAGAGAGCTGGGATTCATTTGACTACATACCCACTTCCTTTTATAGTTGGTGAGGTGAAGTGGTTAGAAGGAATAACCTGTTTTAGAAACAGGTTTGTGAACTCTGAGTTAAATGGCTTAGGCTGCTGGCTCTTGGAGATATAGGTGGAGATAGGGATGGGGTTCAAGACACTTAAATTTAGATGTCTATATGTATGCACAGTGTTTAATATCCTATTACAGTCAGTAGAGCTGTGAGCAAATAGTTCTAGTGGCTGATTAGCCGAGTAGCTTTTTTGTCTGTGACTCTGCTGATCAGTTCTCCGTTGAAAATAAAGGGGCATTGGGTACTTGGCTTGCATAGCTGGTACCATTAGGTACCTCACGTACATACGTTCAAGGCATCCACCTTTATGTTTCTTGGTCCTATCTTGCAGGCTTCCTTTAGTGGCCCTTACGTGATGCTCTGGGTACATCCCAGCTGGCCTTCTGCTACCAGTCCAGTTGGCATGGATTGTTCTCCAAGTTCTGTATCATATCTGTCTGTCCCAAAAAGCTATCTCTGATCCCTGCGACATTTCAAATCCCACTAGTACTTCTCCATAGGCAACCAAAGAGAATTAGTCAAAATAGATATTTATACTTGTTCAGATGAGTTGTCCCTGGGGGATGTATTTGATGTTGTAACACATATGAATCATAGTTGTGTTTCCCTGGTGTTTCATGGGTCTGACAGATGTGAGGCCATCGTTATACTAGAAATTTACTTTGTGTAGCCTATAAGGTAATAGCAAACCTTTTTTGTTTTTAGAACCTTATCTTAGAAGTCCACTTTGTGAATCCTGAAGAAGATGTGTATTGATTGGAACTCAATGCAAAATATGTAACAAATGCAGATATGTACCATTCTCTTTTCTTTGAAAGGACTATGTTTTTTTTGACAGCTTTTCCCTACGTGTTTTCCTGTACGCTATTTTCATACTTCTCCCCTCCCCACTCCTGCCCTTCCACTTCAGCCCTCGATTATGTTCCACAGGTTTCTTTCCCGAGTCCTGAGTTATTGCCCTGCTCCGTCTTCTAAAAGGTTTTCTGAGCAAGAAAGGTCTTGTTTTCCATGTTCATTTGTGATTAGTTCACAGCTAACTTGTTTCTTGCCTGTATTTTGTTTAGGGAAAGTATCCAGTTGGGGCTTTTATACTTTACCTGTCTCTTCAGGCTTCTGCTGAAGGCAGCAGAGATGTTAACAGTTGCTGCAATAATGCAGTGAGCAGAACTTTTAGCTCCTGGGGTTGCCCATACTGTCAACTGGACTAGGTCAGCAAAACTAACTACTGTCACTGTCAGTTCCGCACAATATTTTATTTTTTAGGGAGAGTGGCATAATGAATTAAACATAAATATTTTTACCATTTCTACTCTAAATTGCTGTGCATGTGGGAAATAGCCTCTTTTGTTCTTGCACCTCATTGTGACCTTCCAATTTCTTTCTTGTCATCTTTTCCAAAGACAACAGATGTGATAAAATGCATGTCCAGTTTGATCGTTGCTGTCCTGAGTAGTCCTTCACTTGTTCAGAATTGATACCTTTTTCTTCATTGTGGTCCATGGCAGAGCTTCTTTTAGCCCTTAGCAGTGCTAGTATCATTTTGCCTGTACTGTTTTTGTCTTGTGTGCGCAGGTAGTTTGCAGTAAGTTTTAGGTAATTAGCAGTTTGCTCTATTGTCAGTGCTGCTAGGCAACATACACCCCTTACAAAACTGATCGTGAAAAGTAGCATGTGGAGCTTTAGAGATATAGAGTGTTGAAGTAGTCTTTTTCGGGTACTTTATTCTTATAAATCAAATAAACCAGACATTTTAAAATCTGAAAGAGGTAGAGAGAAAAATTCTCTTATGGTTTGGTTGTGTTTACCAAATGTCTCCCTGGGGCAACATATTCCTGTATCTCTGTTATAAAACCAATACAATGCCTGGTTTGGTTACATAGTTGTTAAGTTGTTGGTTAATTTGTTGTAGCTTGGCACTCTACCAAAGATATTGTAGCTAAATCCCAGGTGACGCATAAGCCATGAGCTACTAATGCAGTCTTTATTTTTTAGAGATCTGACTTACTGCTCCACTGGAAGGTGTTAGGAAGATTACTTTTCGAGATCTGAACAGCAGTTTTCTCTATGATTTGGCCAAGAAGTGCTCTAGCTGAGTAAGAACTTTGGGCAAGCCCACCATGACTGACATTTTGATCCCCAGGAGATGGTAGAGTGTTTAAGAGAGAGGATAGTTTCATGTCATGCTTTATCTACTCAAATGTCATAGAGACATTTTTACAACTATGCTTGAGAATATATTAGGTCTTTAAACAATGTATTTTGGTCTAGTTATGGCAGGCTATGTTGCTGCGCTGTAAGTGCTGATTCATAGATGTGCATGGGGAGAAGGTGTGGTATCATCTCCAGTGACTGCCATGCATACTCCTACTTTGTGTGAGTGGATTCAAGGTTGCTTATCCATAGTGAACAAATCTAAGATGTCCTAAAAGTACTGGGAAAAACTGGTCATTCCAGTTTCAGAATTTGTCAAATGCAGTTATGAAAAAAAACTTCAGTGGGCATAAAATCATTCATAACCAAGACTTGAAAAATGATGGTGTTTTCTTCATCCTAAAAATCACCATTTCTGTTTGTAGGTTGTTTCTGGTTGATTGTGGACAGTTTCTGGAAATTTTGTTTGTTCTTCATATGTGTGTGAAGACTTGTCTGGTAGAGTGTGTAGCTTGGAGAGTGTGTGTAATAATGTTATATTTTCTGGCTTAAAACTCAGAAGGCATAAAACAAATGTAGCTGTTGGCAGACTGACAGCAAAGGTGGTGGTTCTATCTATAATGTGCAGTTATGCTGTGGAGTTTTGTGGATGTTAAAATTACATAGAGATTCAAAAAGCAAGGGGGCAGACTCACAAATAGATATGTCAGCCAAGGGCTGCTACATGCGAAATGACAATTTCTGGCTCAGAAGGTGAATTAGCTGCAAATTGTTGGAGGTTAGGAGAGTATTTCTGAGAAGTATCATTATGGGCTTGTCTTGTTCTAGTGCTGATTTCAAGGCATCCATTACTGGCTGCTTTTGGAGCCAGGATGCTTGGGTAAGCAGGTTTTTAGTCAGATATGCTAGAACTGTTCATATAGAAAGGCATTTTCCTAGTTCTTATTTCAAGATTTCAAAAATAAAAATCTAAAAACTAAGTTACATTTCTTGTTGGTATGCTTTCTATCAACATTTCTTTGTGTTTATTTATATCTAACCATAAATTATCAGTGAGCACTCTTAATTGCTTGTTTTTGCTGTCTTCATATAGTCTGATTCAAGGTGTGTACTTGAAGTAGTTTCTTGATCAGATGCTTAGTTAATAATCTCATCACTGCATCACATGTATTGAAGATTGTGCTTTGTTCAGAAGAGTGTTTTCATTTATATCTCATGAGAGACTGCAGAAATTAGGAATTTCACCTGTGATACAGTCTTTTGACAAAGAACTGCCCTGCGTTTTACCTCCTAACAGACTGAATTTACTGACTTGGGCAAAAGAGTAGGATCATATTTCTCGTACTGTACTTTTCTGGATGCCCCTCTTAACTTGTCATTGCCTATCAGAGACCTTAGGTGACTTTTTTGTCAAAAGAGACAAGCGTATTTTAGAAAGGAAAGATAATGTAGTGGTTAAACCATTGAATGGGGATTTAAAAGACTGTTACTATTATGTTTTATACTACTTGCTTTATATGTTTGGAAAAAAATATATCTCGGTTTTCCATCTGAAAAATGAAGATTTTTTTTTTCTCTATTATAAAGGAAACCATATGAATAAATCAATTCCTATCCGTAAGCTATTCGATTTTGTGAAGTGGTTCGTAGAAGAGAGTGGATAAGTGGGTCATACTATCTGAATGAATGAAATTTAGTAATTAGAAATGCTGAGAATGAAATATGCTGCAGCCTATAAGGTAAAATCTAGTTAACTGGCATGGGATTACATGAGGAACTGTGTATGTTGAGTAACTTGTCAATTTATATGTGTCCTTAGGTCAGTGAGGACTATATAGAATTGTGAGGAGCACTGTGAGAGGTTGCTGCAGCATATATTGGAAAAAAGCCTTCAGAGAAACCAGTTGTTTTCTTGATCCATTATTATGGAGCCTAAGAGGTATCATTTGGATTACAGAAATAGCTGATCCGGCAGTAAAAATAGGTAACTATTGCTCAGTCTGAAAAAATTCATTAGAATGGATTGCCCTGTCCTCAAAACAGCAATGCTTAATAGGAATAAGGGGCACTGGAGCATCTCTTATGAGGACAACCTAAAGGAACTGAGTGTGTTCAGCCTGGAGAAGAGACAACTGAGAAGGGACCTCATCAATGTCTATAAGTATCTGAGGGGAGGGTGTCAAGAGGATGGAGCCAGGCTCTTCTGGGTGGTGCCAAACAATTGGACACGAGGCAATGGGCAGAAATGGATGCACAGGAAGTTCCACCTGAATATGAAGAAGAACTTCTTTACTGTGCAGGTAACTGAGCACTGGTACAGATTGTCCAGAGAGGTTGTGGAGTCTCCCTCACTGGAGATGTTCAAGAATTATCTGAACACAGTCCTGTGCCATGTGCTCTAGGATGACCCTGCTTAAGTAGGAAGGTTGGACCAGATCACTGCTGTCCTTTCCAACCTTACCCATTCAGTGATTCTGTGAAATCATTCTTCCTCTTATTGATCCATGTTGTTCACTTAAATGAAGAAGCTTAATTAAATGTAAATAGCTGAAGTTCTTGCATACAGTTATCACTAGCCATTTGTGCACATCTGTGTTTTAACTGCAAAATAAATATGGAACACAGTAAATCTAACACAGTTACAGCTTTTGGGTATTTTTGATCTATAACCCTCTAGCCTGAGGGAAGAATAACAATTTTGCTATTCTCTTACCTTGAGAAAGAAGAAATGGTACTTGCCTTAATTTTTATCAGATTTTTTTGTGCTGAAGTTAAGCTCCTGAGTAACTGATAGCTTAGATTTTACATCCCTCAGGAAAAATAGACAGTATATCCAGATACACTGTTCACTTAATTGGGCAACAGATTACTTCGTGCTGAAGATAGCTGAGTGTTTGTGTCATAGGGCTTTTCTAGGAGGCACATCTACATCATAGCAAGGACTCTAGTGTTTCCCTTGCAGGGAATATCATATTGAAAATCAATCTGGGCAGCTGAATGTAGTACATGGAATAAAAATTGTTTTGTCTCCCTGAAAGTAATTCCCTTTGAAATTCATTGTGTCTACCTGTGTTAGCATTGTGGATATTAGTGAACCACAGATTTGTGTTAAACTTATCTACTGTTGTGATTTTGAGAATATTACAACATTCCCCTCGTCCCACCTCCAAAATCAAGACTTCTAGCCTTGTAGTCTTTCCTAATATAGTACTTACTCCTTCTCTCTGTTTTCTTTTACTTAGCCAACTCTACACTTTTAGATGAAGGCTTTATGCAGTACTTGAGATGTGGGTTTACCAGGGGTTTATATAGTGGCTAAATGAGATTGTTCACATGTAAGTGAAGAATTATGTGCCAACTCCCACATGAAGTAGCTGTCCCTACCACTTCTTTTCCTTTTTCCAGGTTATTGACGAAGAAGTTGAATAAAGCTGGTCCCAGAGGTGCCTCCTCCTTACATGTTTCCATCTTGAAAAGTGACTGTTCCTGCAATGTTTGCTTACTATCCATGAAACATCTTCATTTCAATACAGTTGGATAGCAGTTTCTGTATAGTAATATCAGAAACAGAATTTCATCCAAAACTCCTTGAACATTCCAGTGGATCCCCTTTAGCATTGATTCCTTGCAACAGTACAGGATTTGAAACAATATCATACAAGAGGGCTTTAATTTCTTCCCTTTAAATAAAAAGAGTCAGACTATTTGCTATTAATTTTGACTTTATATAGTACAAATAAAGACAGCTCAACTTTTGACAGCTGTTCCTGGATGCTGATATAGCTGTGTTTCAAATCTGCAGTAACTGTTGTAATCAGTGTGCTCATCAGTGTTTTGTTCCTTACAGACAAGAGAGTTTGATGTGGATAACCTGAGCAAGGCAGAATTGCGTATGCTTTTGAGTATAATGGAAGGAGAACTAGAAGCACGAGACCTTGTGATTGAAGCCTTGCGAGTAAGTTACTGGGTTATTGTGATTTGCTTTTTGACTTTATTTTAAATTCTCTTTTGCCACTTCCTTTATATTGTAAAAAGAATATTATTAGTGTAAGAGTAAATTGTGATTTTTAAAGTTTTGGATTGACAAAATCTCAATAATCAGAAAATATGTTCTTGTTTAATTGTTCCCATTGATTAATTCCATGTAGTTTTGGTATAAAATGCAAAAAAAATTTCCAAGAAATAAGTGAAAAACCTGCAAAATTACTTCCTCTTTAAAATCTTTTATTTTCTAAACTCTGTTATTTGTGAAAGGAAGGAATAACTTCAAAGGAAATTCAGTCCATTTGTAACTTGTTCTAATGGTCTATATTTGATTGTATGCTCTATTCAGTGCTCTCACGTTCTGTGAGATGGAAGGAGGGGATGAAAATCAGATGGTCATATCCACTTACAGAAAAGGTTTTGTGGAGATTTTTTTGTTTACCTTTTTTTTTTCTTTTAAATAAAAAGTGAAATATGAGATATATACTCTTAACAGCACTTTCAAGACTTGGTAGGATTTGCACTGTGTTAGGTGCCTGTGAAGAAGGTTAGTTTTCTGTTTCAGAAGATTGCAGTCTGTAAGGCAACTTAGAAAGTTGACTGGAAATGTACAAACAAAACTGTATTTTAATCAAAAGACAATTTTTTTATGATTGTATTGATTTTACAATTGATCTGAAACAGAATAAAATTCAACAGACCTGCCACACAAACTGCAGGTTTAGCGGTAAAAAGAGTATTACATGGTTTGAAAATATAACTTCATAGGATAGAAGGAAATGGTGCCCTTTACGATATTGTAAAGCAAAACCTCTATGTAGTAAAATATATCTAATACTACTTTTACTAGTATGTGTAATGATTATCAAATAGTGTGGGAACATTTTCCACTTGTAATGTCACACTAACAATTGTAAATGCATTTTTATTCATTTTTGAGTTGTTTAGTGATGGCTTCAGATCTCTTGTTGCAAATGGAACTTTAATGTAGCTCATTGATGTACTTGCAGTAATAACTGAAGACTTTATGGGTATAAACCTCTCTTATAAAATACAATTTTCATTTTGAGGTAACAGTACGACACTGGAAGCAATATTTTTCTGGGGGTTTACTGCACTTTGAAGTTATTTGATGTTTAGCCTTTGGTTATATGCAAATGTTAAGATGCACTGCCTTTTCATCTAGCGATTTGACAATTTCACAGCTCATTCGCCTGGACTAGGGCGTTTTATTTTCCCCGCCTGCCAGTTAAGGTTTTGTAGAAGTGGAAACTGTGCACACCACATCCAGAAGCTTTTTTTGACTCTTCTAACTTTGAAGGAATGCCGATAGAATATTACAGGCAATTTTCTCTAGTACACATTCATGAACAATCTGCTACAGTACATATCAAAGAATTTATGTATTGAAATTGAGCTAAATGGCCGAGAAAAAAAGAAGAAAAAGAAAGATGCACTAAACATATAATGGTAGTAAACATTAAACATGTACAGTCCCAGGAGAGAAAAAGTCTATATCAGATTCACATGCACCTGCTGAAGTGGGTAGTTAGGTAGACAGTGGTTTTTGATTATTAATAGAGCTCAATATAAAAAGTAGCTCAATTTCACATAAGGTATATCAATGCTGAATACTGGGCATTTAGGATTTTTTGTTTGGTTGGGTTTTGTTTGTTCGCTTTTTCTTCTTTGCCTGCATGTCAATTTACAGTTCCTCTAAATGAAGTCCATGTGTAACTCAAATCCTCCTGACGGCTTGTCTGGTTACCTCTACTAGTACTGGGAAACTTGGAAGTTATACCTGCTGGAGAACTGTAGACTGATGTATCTTAGTATAATACTTTTGGATCTTCTGGCTTCTTAGTTGGGAAGACACAAGTCAGCAGTATCCAGTACTTGGAATCTCCAAGTAGTACACAAAATAAGCAACTAGATAACCACATACAGGTCTTTATAACAGTGTGTAATGAGAGAATTCCACTTGAATTATGTCAGATTTGGTGCTTTGATTTGCTTCAACAGATTGGCATACATACCTTGTATATCCTTGAAGCAAGAAGGAAATGGTTTTCATATGAGAGAAAAGACATTATTTCAAAAAGAGAAGAAGGTCTGCTTCAAAGTTAGGAAAGGTTTGTGAGTGTGTTTGCTTGTCGGGAGAGTTGGTTTACTGTGGGTTTTTTGTAATACTACTAGTAGTTCAGGGCTGTTTCAGAGCCTGACTTTTATGATAGGTCAAAGGCTGAAGATTTCCAACTCCTGCTTCAGCACTTGGAAAATTTACAATAATTATCAACCAGACCAGTTTAAGTTGCTGGACAAGTTCAGCCCTGTGAGAACTAACAGCCTTTGGAAAGTAAATTTTTGTCATGCTTAGGGTCAAATTTCCAGATTTATTCTCCAAGTGAATAAATTTACCATGGAGAACAACATCAGGATTCACCTCAAAGGAGGTGATCTTTGTGTAAATCTTTGTGTAAATCTCTCTCATTAGCACTCTACTTTTTTATGAAGCTGTAATTCTTGTATTTTAGTAACTTCCTGATCATGGTTGCACTGCAATTAAAATTATATTCAGATTAACATTTAAATCATTAAAGTTATTTCATTAATAAGAAATAACTTGCTGATTAATTGCTATTGGGAGTGCATAGTGTTCAAAAAAAGGAGGGAGACTTAACTGTAGCTGCTGCCTTCATCAGTCTCAATTATCCAAATAAACTGTCTACCTGTAATAAGGGGATAATATATTCCTATTGTGAAGGTAATGTGGCCACATAATCAAAGTACAGGTCTGGCCTCCCACACCTGTGCTCTCAAATATGGCATTCGTTTGTTGTTATTTTTCATCCATCCAAAAAGTGGTTGTTGTACCTACTTGCTTTCTAGAGGATTTTTTTAGAGTGCATTGATCCTCATATGAAGAATTGATGTGTTAGTGTTTGCTTTCAAACATAGAAATTCAAATACTAAATGATGCTTTTAATGGTAATTCTGTCAAAGTTAAATCATTAGTAGGTTATTTTTCATCTAAAATTTTAAAGCCTCTTTCAGTTTGGATTTCTGTTTATTGTAAAAATAATTTTATTTGCCTTTGTGGATTTCATTAGATGTTGAATGGTAAATTGAAAATCTATACTTGTTTCTATGGTATACATTAACTAATATAAACCAAAAAAAGCACAAATTCTTACCCTACTACATTCTTCAATGCGCCAAACTGTATGGATTTAGAACAGCTTTTTTGATTGGTGGGGAAAATCACTAATGAAATAAATGTCCAAAACAACTGCCAATGCCAACAATTGGTATGTTTCTGTTTAATTAAAATTGACTACAATCAGTGGCATTGCTGTGGAGCAGTGTCTTTCTTTGAGCTTATGTGAGATTCAAATCAACATATCCACAGATTCTGTGTACGTCATGGCTGAGCCAGGAGGACAACATGTGAATGGCAAGGTGAGCTTGGTTGTAGGTGTTTCTTCAGTGTTGTGAAGCCCTACTGTATGTAATTTCTACTGTAATTTCCTAAGGCATGAAAGCTTATCTTCTGTGTATGTATTTGTACCAACACCTGTTTAATCTTTTACCCAGTTTTTGCAAAATCTGACAAAATGCCAAGCATTTCAGAAATAGGTAGTGTCATGAAACCAGGCAGCTGGGTAAGAAAACGTTTATAATGTTGTTAGGACCTTAGTTGAAGGAAGGGCAGATATTTTTGCTGGTTTTTATTGAGCACTGCATAGGTACTGTAGATACAGAGTTAGGGAAAATCAGACATTAATTTAACTTCTCAGAGAAATTGTTAGACTACATAAATTTGTAAAAAGATAAAAATATCTATGCTGTGGAAGTTAGTTCTGCCTGAATTTTATCTCCCTGAACCTAAGCATTTTGACAGACCTGCAGGTTAATCAATAGAGCTGGAAATGAATCATAGTTTCTATATTATGTCCAAGTAGAAGATCCATATAAAATAATTTGTGACTTCCTGTAGCACAGCATCTGAGTTCTTGAAGAGCAATGGTTGAATTTTGGAATGAAGGTCCAAACTAAAGTAATGAAATTGGTAGGTCAAAAGACAGGAATTAATGCATCCTGTAGCAGTACTTTACAGCCACATGTAAGTTTAATAATCTATTCTATTCACTTTACTTAAAAAGCCTGCAGTCCAAAAATGGAATAAGGATAAACAGTTTTTAAGGGAGTGTAGTGATTACTGTGTAGTAAACTGTTTAGATTTGTACAATATTTCTTTCACGTAGGTAATGCATAGTATGCTGAATGCCAGTTTTCAGGTTCAGCTCTCCTGTGAATCATTTTAGAACTACTGGGATATCAATATTCAATTGCACGAGAAATTCAGTATTTTAGCACAAGTCTTCCAAAATAGGATTTTAATACTTTTTAGGAGGATCACTTGTTTTCGAATGATCAGACGGTTTCAGAAATTTTCTACATGACTGCAAAAAAAAAAAAAAAAAGATGCTCCATTTCCAAGGGTGTAATGGTATCACCTGACATTACTTCAAAGCTATGCTCTACTTGTAGAAGAAGTCCATATATTCAAATTGAATGTTGATTTTGTAAAGTATTGCCTTTTAGAACAACAGGTAAAATGAAAATTCTAATAGATAATTGTAGAGATATGGGTATCTTATAAGATGTTGGAGTTCATTATGATGAAGGCTGGTTTTTACATATCTGTATAATAATTGTGTGGGAATGAACTGCTTCAGTGAACCTACCTTAGCATTCCAACCAAGCCAGTGCTTTCTGAAGCACTCCTCCTTGTCCCCCACCTAATTTTGCTTTGGTTTGCCTCACAGACCACTAACTGTGTAAGCTCAACTGAGAGCAGAGTTAATCCTAAGTAAGACCTTTTTCCAAAAGGCAGGACCATGGGCACATTCCCAGGGCTTCTATTGTTCCAGTAACTGTTAAATTGTGAATTTAAAATGCAAATCTGAACTTGTCCTTATGAATCCCATGGATCCAGAATGGAGCTAGAGCACACAGAAGGTGGCTTTAGAGGTTTCTGGCAGCCAGTAAGGCAGCCTGTTTTGTAACAGGTGTCTTTGAAAAATGACAACCAGATAGGAGGAGCAGAAGATGTTAAACTGTGTGTAACAGAATGTTATTGTTATAGACAGTACGATGGCAGTTGATGGCCTTGATGGCAGAAGTGAACCATGAAATAGAACTCAGATAATGCCTGGTTTGCCTTGTCATTTTTGCACATTGCAATTTCTTTGCAAAAAATTAATTTTTAATAAATTTCTTGGAGTTAATGATCTGCTGATTGTATCCTTGTTCATCTGATTACTGCTTTTGATTTATTGATTTAATGATGATAGTGCATGCATTTTCTCTGCTCTTAAATATAGTTTACCTGTCCAATGAGTCTGGTTATGATTAGAGCTTTTACTTTTTTAATGATTGTATCCTATACTTTTCTGAACATGTCTGTCAATAAGTAGTATTTCACTATTGCAAGCTATTTAAAATTGATTTCAAGGAAAGAATGAAATAGGGATAAACCTCAGACAGGTTAGTGGATTAAATGATTTTTTTTTTCCAGTGCTTAGTTTGAAATTGTGTCTTTATCTGTGGTTGATTTCAGGTTTTAAAATAATGAAGCATGCTCTTTGAACCTCATTGAAAAAGAGTTGTTTGATACAACCTTAGTGTTCAAATTTTGATTTGCCCCTAATTGATCATGATTTATATATTGTATTTGTGTCAGTTTATATTGCATTGTATTTGCTTGTCTTAGGTGAGTTTTGTAGTAATAGCTGTGTAAGCATACATTTTGTTATCAATGGAACAAGTCTCACCTTTTCCAAAAGGTGTTGGGGTTGTAGCAGCAGCAGTCCCTGGACTGATTAACTTGGATGACCTGAGTAGTCCTCATATTTGACACATATAAAGGCTTGTTCTAGCAGCTCCTGATGAAAGAAGTTTTCAGTCATTTTGTATCACTTCTTGTGGTAGTAATTTACTGTTTGCCAAAGAGAGAAATTAAGCACTGAACAAAGCACAACTTTTGGTAAACCATATTTAATCAGTCTTGTATCTGTGTTGTTTCACCAAGCTTAAGCTTCACTACTCAGGTAAATGCCCCTATTCCAGACCCTCCTAGAACTGGAGGCAACAGTGTGAAACTATGAGGTTTGTTTTCTGGCATGAAAACTATGACCTTGCATTGCCAATATCCTTTTCACTCTTCCTTCCAGCAGTGACTGTTAAACTGATCATAGTCTCTTTTTGTCTGAGTAGGGTCTGAGTAGCTTTATTGTTGGCAGGCATGTAACTATTAAGTTAGATGAAAGTATTCTGCTGATTTCTTACTTGGATTATTGTTTTGCCTTTCCTACTTGATCCCTCCTACCCTTATTTCATCTTTCTGCATAATCCAACATAAACTAGTAAGTAAAGATAGATACATGCACTATTTGTAAAACTAATAATAAAAATTTCCCTCATCGTATTGATATTTCTCCATTTCTTTGATCTTTATGAATTACACAGATGTGACTTCATTGTTAGAGTGACTTATTTAAAATATTTTGTTTGCCGTCATTACTCACATTGCTGACAGTGAGAAATGTAACTGGGTCATTCTATCTGTATTATTATGTTAGCTGAAATTTTCCATTTTTTAGTTAAGGGATATTTCCTCTAAGCCAATAAGTGGTACAGTTAATTTGGCTGAAGCAACACTAAAGGACTGCTGAATACAGCTTGGGTTTTGTGTCTCTTCATGCTAAAGAAAAAACATGTCAGGTTTGTTCTTGATTCTTCAAAAAAATTGATAGTAATTTTTAAAATGTTTTAAAAATAATTATGACTAAGACGAGATTTTATTTGGGGTCCTTTTCAACACCTGTGAAAATACTCATACAGCAGCAACTACTTCTGTTATGCTTGGGTTCCCATGCTATGCTTACATGTTCCCCTGCTTTTCTCCCTCCTGCCACATTTTGAGCTGTTTTGACTGATGCACGGGTCTTTCCACCTGCTGCTCTCCCAGACAGAGACGTCTTAGAAGCTCTGGTGGTGTAGTAAAAATACTTAACATAAGATCTCTTATTAAAGCCAGTGATCCATTTTTATGAATAAATGGAAAAATTCAGAAAATAGAGCTACAGTGATTATAGTGAATTCTCTCCAAAATAGCAAAGTAACCTTTTAGCTACATATTGAGGAAACATAGACTGTTACATGAAATTTTTTAAACTGGTAACTATTGGTGTCTGTAAAAGGACTTCTAGCTGGAAAATTGTTTTGAAGTTTCAAGAAACAGCATAAAATCCAAAATATACAATGCACATGAGTATTGTATTTACTTGAAAAAAATTCCATTCTAGCAATCAGAATTATTAGTTGAATGTATTTGTTCATTCAGCTTCTTCACTAGAGGTGTTAGTAAGAATAAAATTCTTCTTGGCAGTATCGTTTGAAAACATAGAATTCCCCTAACTTACCACATGTCAGTCTATATTGTAAATAGAATAAACTAGTTTATTGGAAGGGCAACAATGATAATCTAGACCAGCTCCTGACCACTTCAGAGCTGACCAAGAGTTAAAGCATGTTATCAAGGACATTGTCCAAAAGCCTCCTAAACACTGACAGTCGTGGGGCATCAACCACCTCTCTAGGAAACCTGTTCCAGTGTTTGACCATGCTCTTAGGAAAGTAGTGCTTCCTAATGTCCACTCTGATCCTCCCCTGGTTCTGCTTTGAACCATTTCCACATGTCCTCTCACTGAATCCTCTCCTCTCCCCATCCTCAGGAAGCTGTACAGAGCAATGAGGTCACCCCTCAGCCTCCTTTTCTCTAAACTTGATAAGCCCAAAGTCCTTGGCCAGTCCTCACAGGACATTCTCTCCAGCCCTTTCACCAGCTTTGCTGCCTTCCTCAGGACACATTCAAGGACCTTCATATCCTTCTTAAACTGTGGGGCCCAGAACTGCACACAGCACTCCAAGGTAGGCTGCACCAATGCTAAACAGAGCAGGATAGTCACCCTTTTTGACCAGCTGGTGATGCTGCGTTTGAGGAACCCCAGGATGGGGTTTATCCTCTTTGGCTGCCCGAGCACACACTGCTGACATCCTGCTGTCAGCCAGCACCCCTCAGTTCCTCTCTGCAGGGCTGCTTTCCAGCCACTTCACTTCCAGTTTATACTTGTGTGTGGCATTATTTCATCCCAGGTGCGGAATCTGACTTTCGAACTTACTAAGTTACAGTTAATCATTGTCCAGGGCTCCTATCTGTCTGTCTGTCTGTCTCTGCAAGGCCTCATGTCCTCAAGACAGTCAACAGCATTTCCCGGTTTGGTATCATCTGCAAACTATTAATGGTGCATTTGACTCCTGCATACAGGTCATTGATGAATATATGAAACAGAGCTGGCCCTAGAATTGAGCCCTGAGGAAAACCTGGACACCAGCCAGATATAGCCCCATTCACTACAGTTCTGCAACCAGTTCTTCACCCAGTGCACTGTGGACCTGCTCATCCCACAGCTGGGGAACTTGTCCAGAAGGATGCTGTGAGGGACAGTATCAAAAGCCTTACTAAAATACAGAAAAACTATGTCCATCACCTTCCCTTCATCCATTAGGTGGTTGACCTTATCAGAAAAGGAGATGGAATTAGTTAAATAGCCCCTTCCTCTGAGAACTCATGTTGACTGTGCCTGATGATGGCATGATAGTTTGCAAACTTTTTAATTAAAATAATTAAAGCCTGGTAATGATTTAATTTCAGTATGATAATTTGGGATAATAATTTTAACTGAGATTTTGTTAGCTTGAAAATATGAAAATCTAAATGCTCTAAATTAAAAAGAAACACATTGATTTAGTAAAAGTTTTACTATTATGCTTTTGGTGTGTTTTGTTACTGAGCTGAAGAAGCTTTTCAGCTGCTAAGCATGGAGTTTAAAGTGTTCTTTTTGGTTAGAGATGAAGTCAGACTTCCTTCAGTACTTCAGAACAACAGCTGACAGATTTCTGTGCAAAGAATTATGAATTGTTTTGCATGAATTTGAACTATAAATTTGAGCATGCAAAAAAGTCAAATGACAAATGGTTATTTAAAGTAACTGGAGAGCTCAAGTCTCTTTTATCTGTTGAGACTCATAATGAGTATGATAATCTGTATTATTTTCAGAAATAATTATCTGGGTGGTTAGATAATCATAGCATCAAACAGTGATACTTGCTGACAAAATATTGGCCTATAATTTTCAAATGTTTAAGCATCAGACAACAAAGCTGTCATAAAAGAGGTCTAATGTAATCTTTATATGGGACATCTAGGTGGCTCTTCTCAATCAAAACCACATATTGTTTTGTGACTTGAACTTTTTCCTCACTTAGAATCTTAGTGCAAGGCCTGAATTTCACCTTTTACATCAGTGTGAAGAGTATTTTATATTCACTGTACTGCCTTTTTTTTNTTTTTTTTTTTTTTTTGTTGGGACTGGTCTGTTAGTAGCTGATTTTATCTTAGTAATATGGCCTTTTCATTTTAAACCTCAAAATAGTAACTTTTCATCACTCTAAAAGAAAAAAAATAGTAAGGTTTTGAAGCATATGTCTGTCTATACCTCTTCCTTTCATGGAGCTTTTTGTCAAGTAGTAGGGAGAAAGCGAAGGAGGTTGTGCTACTTAGTAGTATTGGTGTAATAATAATCTGGTACTATTGGGTTATACTCTCTTTTTATGTATCAGACCCCCATGGAAATTCAGGCTTGGTCACTACCTTGGTTGTATAATTCTGTTTCAGTGTTTTCTGTTATATTGTAAGTCAGGATTGTTTAAATGTTAGTTAAATGTTGTCCTACTATCTCAGATTTGATTAATTGTTTGGCATGCTGTACGTTTGTCAAGTATGCTTTTTAGTGCAGACAAGAGAAAACTCTACTGCTTTTTACAAACCTCTGTAATATTTGGATACTTGCATGAAATGAAGAAAGTCTGTTTTGCTGTTGTTTTCATCAACTGATTCCTAAGGTCATTTATGCCTTAAAATGATCTTCTTAATTGGAGGTTACAGTGGAGAGCCTTGTTAAACAACATTTAGTCTTTTATTCAGAGCTTTCTTTTTACCTTGGAAAAATGCTTTTTTAAAGCTTGGATTTAAAACTATGTGATTCTGAGAGGGATGCTTTGTGAATTACAGATTTTTGAAAAAGTTCTCTGGGTTGCTGTGAATGAGAGAATAATGCAGCTGTTGGATATTAGTCTCATGCTTGGGATAGTTTTTTTAGAAAAACTGTTTACATCTCATTCAGTTTACTGTAAGATAACAAATTTTGTTGATGTGTTTGCATGACTTATGACACACTGCTCCAAGATAGATTTGAATGCTTTTTATGAATATATGCTTCTCACATTAAAAATTAATAACTGGGTATATTTTCTTTTGTTATTAGTACCTCTACCAAAAGACTTGAATTTGTTCATGATCCTGCTCAGTCATCTGTAAAGACCATGTTTTTATAGTATGAAACAACTGAATAGGTCTGTCAGAGCATAATCAACCTGTATGTTGATTTGTTTAACTTGTTGATTGTATACTGCTATTTCTCCATTCTGCTACTGTTTTTATTCTCTTTGAGCTAGTGGTCTGTTATGCTCATCAGTCTTCTCCAGAGAATTTCCATTTTTTTTCCATCCTTAAAATGAACACAGATGTTTTTTCTTATGATACTTGACACTTTTTTGAGGAACAGGCCCTTTGAATATATTGATCAAATATTTTTTTATAATATGGAGTTCCTTAAAAACTAACTCACTTGTAAACTTTGTGTAGGTCAGCCCTGTCATTTTGCTGAAAAGTAGAATTTAAACTGCAGTTAACATTGTAAAGAGAAATTGAATATCATGTGTTCATTGACAGAAGTCATGCTGCAGGATACCATGTCTTCAGCAGTCACTGATGTTTAAATTTTCATTTTTAGTTTTTCCTGTGAAATTTTATATGGAGGTAGCATCTCATGATACTTTAAAAGCATTCATTTACATCAGCATAAAAAAAAGACAGCTTAAAAAAAACCTCAGCAACGCCCCTAAGCCCCGTTGTGTAACAAAATTGCTAGCATTTTTCAAAGAGTTATTCTTAATTAATCGTAGTAAGGTAACATATCCTCCAGCCTGGTATTTTGCAAGAGTGTCTGAAAGTACTTGCTTTTATTATGAATATATATTCATTGATAATTCTCTTTTGCTTAATTGAGTATCTCCAACAAATCACTTCAAGAAATTCTGTAATGAGACTGAAGATTTATAAGCACATTCTCTTTCATCTACCTTCCTCTTTTGAAAAAAAAAAAAAATCTATTGCCCTTTCAGTTTTATTTAGAATGAAGGGCTCACCCTCATCTTTAACATAACACATAAAGTAAGTTTTTACTGCCTCTTCTTCTGTCCTGATTAGTTTTAATAAACAACTCCCTAAATGATTTGTCAAGAGAAAGTATTAATATGAACCTGTCAACATCTGTTGAAACAATTTTCATATATGTGGAAAAGGAAATTAGACAAATGCTCTTGAAAGGAAGGAAATTTTGTTTAAGGGTTCTGAGGCAGCTTTAATTCAGTTCCGTGGTTCTATAGCAGTGTAGGACATGCAGTCCTGTTTTGGATGTTTAACATCAGTTGCTCCATGGAAGACTCGGACCTGTTGAACTCTTAACTTGGCAGATAAATGAAGAGGAAACTCTGAGATACATCTGGGGGGAAAAATACAGTGTTAACCTTGAAAACTTTTGATTATATATGTTCTGTTACTGGTTATGTCATCTGATTATGAAGACTTATTTCAGCAATATGGGCAAGTAATATCAACATAAATTTTCAAAGAAATAAAGCTAATGATAGAACTTCCATGCTTTTTTTTCATTATTTGGCTTATTTCTTTTATATATTAGTTGCATCATAATAGTATTTCTTTTTCCTAGCTTTTTATGCTTTTAGCTGTAAGTCCATAGTAAGATGGATACTATTCGAAGGCCTCCCTGCCCCCCCTTACATTCTTGTTTCAGTAACAAGGGTAAAAAATAATTAGAGTTTATAATTCTCAGTTTCATCACTGAAAATAGATTCGTGCTTTCTTCTGAAGTGGAATGCAAGAAACAAATGACTACAGACCAGTTCTTACACTGGATTTGCAGCTTTTAGCACAGGCCACCGTCAAGATATCTCCACTCTTTGTTCCTCTCCCTGCACACCCCACTGCTGGTTTTCATCTGTAGATGAATGGGGTCAGGGACTGCAAAAAGTCAGCTTAAGAGAGGTAAATATCCATGAGGAAGCCTGCGGATAACTTGAGGTAGCCTGAAAAAAGTTGTAGGGATGAATAAGGTATCTTGCTATATGTGGTAGGAGATATGCTTACTGAGAGAGTCATAAGCAGTTTATTTTATAGTCTGATCATTCAGATTTTTGTAGGCTGCAGACTTAGAAAATTTGAGAATAACCTTCCCCTTGTGTTGTACAACTGCGTAATCCCTAGAGATTTTTAAATTCTGATTTTTTTCTTTATTTTTTTTTTTTAAATGTCACAGACTAAATGGTCTGTTTTCCAAGTCACAAGAAGTATTTTCATGATTCAAAGCAAGACATAAGACTTGTTCTACCAATAAGTATTTGGTTGTTTTTCCTTTGTCTAAGACCTTATTTTTGTCATTTGTTACTTGAGAATATAGCCAGCATCTACAAGCTAAAAAATAATAGTCCTAGAAGAAATCGCTAATTATGAAGTAATTATGTTGGAAGGCACCGCAAGAGATCGTTCAGTCCAGTCTTCTGCTTAAAGGAGGACTAAGGTCAAACATAGATTGAGTTGCAGATGGCCTTTTCTAGTCTGGTTCTGGAAATCTTCCAGTGGTAGAGGTTATATGTTTTCCCTGGGCAACAAGTTCCAGTGCTTATCTGCTCTCAGTGAGAAGAATTCGTGTCCAACTCAAATTTCCCTCATTAGATCATGGGAAGATTGCTGCTACTTCTGTCAGTGTACAGACCTCAAGTGTCTTTCTCCCTGACTGCCTCTGTTTCACACTTAAAGTCCTAGTTCTACTTAACTCTTCCTTGAAGAGAAGCTGTGCTGTACCTTTTGATCATCTTTCACTCCTTTCTGAAGATGTTTTTCAGATCTACTGTATATTTTTGGTAGTCCATCTTTGATCTAACATAATATTACATCCATAAAGAAATTTTGGAGTTTATTTTTTTGAAGTGTTAGTTTTATTTTAATGTTTCAGAACTTGTGTAAGGATTTAAAAGTTCTGTAAACATATGTTGTTCTTATTGGATTGAATTAAAAAGTTGTGAGTTTAAGCTTTCGCTCTATCACAGTAGTGATTTTTATGAATTAACTATTTAAAGGGTTTTTATATTTGGGTTTACATACTTTATCTTGATTTGTGTGTGTTTGCTGTCACTTTTCATTAGCAGCTACCTGTTGGAGGATTTAGCTCAAGTCTTGAGTCATAATTTTGTGTACTACTGACATAGGCTGCAAAAAGTATGATTTCCCATGGACATTTTTTCATACTTTTAAGTACTTCCAATCTCAGTCCCTTCCATTAAAAGGCTGATTGCTGTGCAAGTGGGTATGTGCAGAAAACTAAAACTGATGGTTTATAAATTCATATAACACCTTTCACAATGCAGCTGTCCTGATGACCTGCTGTAGTGGGTGGATATTCTGTCTATTTCTGTTTGAAAATTAATTCAGTTAATTATTCATAGATCAACATTTTAAATGTTATTTTCTGTATATATTGCTGTGCAATTGAAGTTAATGTATGAGACTGTAATGTTGCTTTAACACAACCACCAAATTATGCAGAGAGTATTTTACCTCTATGATATTAGACTGTACATTCCTCAGATAACAACTGCCTTATAAGCAGATATCTTGATATTACTACTAACTCTTATGACTTGAAATTCAGTGCTGAAAGATGATGTAAGAGGAAAAAAAATTTCTCATTCTAGCATTTCTATTTCTCCCAACTGATGTACTTTAGTGAATTACAAAAGGACAGAAGTATTATTTAATGGCTGGATGAATAATGTAAAAAATCTCAAGTGTAACTTGTCTTTCTGCCACTTTGTGCCTAAATTTTAGGGAAATACTCTTCATTTCCCTTCTACCAAGCTTCCACTTTGTCTTTTATTCTGGTGCCTTCTTTCTGAATCTAGCATCTTCATTCCATCACTGTATTTTATATTTTTAGTCCTTGTATAGAAACATGGAAACATTTAATATTTTACATTTAGCTCCTGTTTGAGTTGGAAGCATCTTTAGATAATTTTGCTGTGTATGGTTTTGATGGTTTCTGCCAGTCTGCTATCCCAACCATGTCCTGGTTTTTCTACAGACTCTTGCTGTAGCCACTTTAATTCTTGTTTTGATTTTCTTTCAGATGGAGCTCAACCTTACTATGTTTTCTTCTTTTCCTTAGTTAATGAATCCAAGCCCCTAGTCCTATTAATAATTTGGCAAAATCACACTGAGTCTTTTTGCCTAGTTCTGTTAATCAGTGTACATATTAGAGAACATTTAAAAGAGTATATTCATACTGCATGCATATAGTATGTGCCAAGAGGACAGCTGGTCATGGGTCATAGAAATAACTAGAAAATACACATTATTTCACTGATTGTCAAACTGTGTTTGCTTAAAGGCAGGAGTGATTGCCTTTGCTTCTAAGATAGGTTAATCTTTTTGGCTTTTTTTTTGTTGTTGGTCGCTGGATTTAAGGATAGAGGGCTCTGGTGGTCTTTTTGTATTTACAGCTGAGCTACTGCATCTGGGTTTTTTCCTTTACTTTGATGTCTCCCTTTATATAAACTAAGTGGCTTTTACATTGTTGATAATTTGTATATGAACTGTGCCTCCATCTCTATTTAAATTCTTAACCTGATTCGGTTTGTCATCTTGTTTGGCTGATTAGCAAATTAACATCCTCGTGGATGGGGTTTTGGCTTTGATGGCATCCTTTACAGGAGGTTTGAATTCCTAAGCTGCATAGTGTCCTTATAGAACCATGAGTTACAAATACAGCCCCTCCGCTTGGCTTTGTAATATTACCTTTGGAACTAGCTATTTTATTTGATAAATTAAAAATTAAGAGGTTAAAATATTGACATAATTATTTTCAAGGCAATTTATAAAAAATAACTAGATTCTATCAGTGTTCAACCAGTCACTATCTGACTTTGTAAGCCTAGTTAGACTTTAGGTCTGAATGAACTCTGTAAGCTTTGTCTAAAGTTATCTTCCAGAGGCCTGGGATATTTAATAAATATTTTCAAGTTCTGTTTTTACTATGACATTGAAAAGCAGATTAGAAGTGTTTCAAACATCAGAGTACATAGGCACACTTTCTTTTACTTGCAAATTCTCATTTACTGCATTTCAATTTTGTAGACACTACATAGGAAAAAGTTGGGCATTCAATATGGTATGCTACTTGTAGTTAATCTTTGGAGAGTTTTTCTAATGCAGTTCCTACGTTCTTCTTTGTTTTTTCTTGCCCTGAAACGTGTGTTATCTTTTATGAACTTTTCATATGTTACAATTTTAACTTCAAACTTTTCAAATTATCTACTAACCCATTTGTTAAGCATTAGGCCTCCTCCTTTGTATCTCAGAATTGGCTTGTTATTCCTCTCTTTTTTTGCTTATTCTTCAGAACTGAATTTGAACCAAATCACAGATAAATGTTTTATCTAGTTTTGGAGTATTCCACTTTCAAATGGCGTTTCTTTGTACTGTGATTTTTTTTTTTCCCTGATTTTTTGAAATATAATTTTCTTTTAGAGATTGTAAATGAATACTTAATGAAAATACTTTAAAGTCTTAAACAAGTAATATAACTTTCCCTATAGTTTGTCTGTCTATGTGTGGATGTACTCCAAAGACTGCATTTAGTTTTATTTCTCTGGTTTTGGTTTGTTTGTTTTTCTTAGGCCCGGCGCAAAGAGGTTTTTATCCAGGAGCGATATGGAAGATTTAATCTGAGTGACCCATTTCTGGCTCTTCAGAGAGACTTTGAGGCAGGTGCTGGTGATAAAGAAAAAAAGCCAATATGCATGAACCCTCTGTCCATTTTAGAAGCTGTTATGGCTCACTGCAGAAAAATGCAAGAAAGAATGTCAGCTCAGTTGGTTGCTGCTGAAAACAGACAAAAGAAGGTATCTTGCTACTGAATTCTTCCTTTTCCCTCTTCTGATTTGTTCTTCCATGCCAGTTTTTTAAATTGCATCTTTGTTTTGATCATCATTATGAGTGTTAAAGAGTTATTAACTGACTTGTCATATAGAGGGAGGTGCTGGTTTTCTGATGATTATTTATTTGCACACCTCATTTTTTCCATGAATTTAATTCTAGCTATGGAATAAATGAAATATAACAGATACAAGTTGATGCAGTGGATATATAAGTAGATAGCTCAGTGTGAACTGAGACAGCATCATCACAGTGTATTTTTAAACCAACACCATTGAAGCCTTGAGGAGCCACTGTTATTTTTGTTCTAACCTAACTAGTATAAAATAATTTATTTGCATACTATATTAGGTGGCCTTATTTCATAAATCAATACAAATAACTTACAACTCTAAAAATAATTTTTTTGCATATTTAAACATTTGCAGTAAACAAAAAAAATATTTTGGAACAAGTATGTAGCAGAGAAAACGTGTCATGTTAAAGATAAAACAATGTAATTTTGAAAATGAATGGTTGGTGGCACATATTTCACCAATATGTAAGCCATCTATTTCTAAAGCATAGCTGAAAATGAATATGCTGGGGAGGGATTTCTGAGAAAAAAGAGGGGAACAGTAATGTAATAGGCTACTTAGACCAGGTGTTTTTGAATGATTAGGAAAAAAGTGCTTTATATGTGTTTAATCATCCTTGCTGAGTAGAAGATGGATAGACTGTCTTCTGCAGCTGTGAACTAGCTCTTTAGTGACAGTTTTACATGGATTTTAAAAAAACCCCAAACAATAGACATGCTAAGACAATTGACGTAGAATTGATTTTGGTAGTGGTTGGTCTTTGGGAAAAAATATGCACAAAGAAGTACTGGATGCTGCTGAAAGCCCATGCTTGAATTACATCAGGAAACCTTTTCTTGTTATTTTAGCTGTGTTGTTTGGTTTAAGCATCCTTGTGCTATTAAGACTTCGGAAAAATAGATACTGTATTAAAAAAAATAATATTACTAGACATTATGCATGATATTTAAGTCTTCAAACAATTTAATGTGTAGAGAACTGTAACATGTACTTACCTAGTATTTCTTTCTGAAAAGTCTTAAGTATTAGTTTTCTTTTTCATATGCTTTTTCAGCAAATTGAGATTTGGGGGAAGGGATTGTCTCAGCATAGAAAAGAATGATCAAACTTACTTATTCTGGCTGAAGAGTGATATCGGGAGGGAGCCTGAAAAATCTGCCAGTACAGTTGGATTAGTTTCTTGTTTCAGTGCATGACCACAAGTCTCTCTGTTAACCTACATTTCTCATCTGTCTCTGGTTTTTAGTATAAAGACAGATGCATGCACCTATGATGGACTTACAAATTGAGAATATGTCAGAGTATTGATATGTAAATGCAAATTTCTCTTTTTTTTTTTTTTGTTCAGGCTTTTTGCCAAAGTCTGTATCTGTAAGTCTGCTTGTACAGGAAAGGATGCTCTTGTCTTTTGCTTTCTGGAAGAACACGAGGTGGTTTTTTGTTTCTTTAAATCTTAATTTTAAGGATTTGAAAGCAAACCACATGTTGAGCTGCTGTGTACATGACTTGCTACAGAACTTGTATCTTCCTCCTTTAAAACCAATTAGAAATGCTGTTTGTGCAGGGTACCCTCTTAAATTCCTTGGGTTTGTGGCAACTGATGATGTATCTTTCAGCCATCTCCCTTCATTCCCAAACCATTTATTCAGTGTTTTACATTCCCTCAGTTCCACATTTTCTCTCTGTTCTTCATCTCTCAAATCCTTCCATGGAAGAAGGTGATGAAGGTGTTTTGAAGGATTTCTAAAAGTATTTGTAAAAAGTAGGGTAACACATTGTAAGAAAAAAAATTCAGCCAAGATAAATGTGACCTAAATACAAGCCAGCTGCACCTCCTCCCTTGAAGAGCAGTTTCTCCTTCTCTAAATGTGTGATGCCTCTATCTTCATGTTTGAAATTGCCTCACTGTCTCACTCTTACACCAAATAATGAAGTCTGTGTACAGCTGTGTTTATTTTCTCTGGGTATTACTGAACTTTAAACAGGCTCAGACTGAACTCTTATTTTTGGAGACTTAATATCTGTGAATATAATTACCTCAAAAGTACTCTATGACTAAAATTTTTATTTGATCACAAGACAAGAAGTCATAACAATATGCCAGAAATTAGAAAAATCAAGGAGGTGCATCCAGGACTGTCACTCACAGGCTTACCATATACAAACACCTCATTCCCAGATGTCATCTGCTTTGGGTTAAATCTTCATCCTCTTCCATCTCTTTGAATGCTCTTCTTGTAGCTACTGTGGAAATTAATTTTGAGTTTTTCTGGGAACACAAAGCAGATAGTCAAAATGACAGTTCATAATTTGTAGAGAAGTTAATACTGGGATGCGCGCTCAATGAAAGATGAACATGTGGGTTGGGAAAGGCCTGTTGGTGTGATTTAGTCTAACCTTGTACTTAAAGTAGATTATGATCAGCAGTACATCAAGTCATCTGTCAATTTGTCTTGCTTGGTCCTGAAAAATCCAAGGAATGCCAATACTGCAGCTGTTCTGCACTGGTATCCCTGTGACAAACTTTTTTCCAAGACTGAGGCTCTTAAAGGGCAAGTTTTCTGATAACTTTTTGTCATGGGGCCCCATGTGCCATTACTAAGAAAAATTTGACTTTTGTCATCATTGTAAGGGCCCTTCAGAAGGATCTGGTATGTTGCTGTTAGATCATCCCTCAGTCTGTTTTTCACTGAACTATGTCAGCCAAGCTTCCTCAACATTTTCTCCCAAAGCGTACTGTCTCTCGCCTTTGAAGAGCCTTTGCTGGTTAGTTCCAGTATCCTTTTTTACCCCTTTTCAAGTCCTTCTTGGACACATTTTCAGATGTTTATATTACTGAGATGATTTGGTGTATGCACATAGTACATGTTGCAAAAATCAGGTTGTTATTAGTTCATAAAATCATAAATAATTACAGCTAGTTCCAAATCTGTCATCTAAAGGGAAAAATGCACTGTAAATATTCAGAGGTTTTTTCCTATTCAAGATGATGTAGCCAAAAGAACAGAGGGGAGAGACACACATAGGAGACAATGCAAAATGAGAAAATAATGCTGCTTTTGTAAATCAAAATCAAATAAAGGATTTACATTTATTTTGGGATCCTTTATTTAGATGCAATGCTTACAAATAAGGTATTATAATAGTATGGTAAGCTGATTTCATGCTAGCTATATGGTAAAATCTGGTTGTAATTATTTGAAAGTAATATAATTTCACAATGATTAATTTATAGAACCAGACCCTCATCTAAAAACTAAATAGAAGAATAATAAAATATAGAAGATCTTAATAAGAACATTTTCACTATAATCCTATTGCATCTCTGAGCGTTAGAAATTATATACATTTCTCATGATTTTTGTACCTATTTTAACAAGAAAAGAAACTGTTGGAAGCTCCATTTGTTTTGAAATGCTAATGAAGCATACAAATGTTGTGTGCTTTGAAAATGCAATGAAATAATTGAGAATAAAAAATTATTTTTTTCCTTCTTGTAAACTGTGAATGGGACCATTCCCAAATACAGTGTCATTATAATAGTTTGTTAATTTAATGTGCAGCTGTACTGTCATTAATATAGCTGAAGAGGTGTTGTTGCTGATATGGTTTGTTTAGCAGTGACTGATAATGCCATACCTTATTTTTCATATGTTTAACACGGGTTTTTGGGATTCTGAGCAGCCTGGTCTAGTTGAAGGTGTCCCTGCCCATGGCAGAGGGGTTGGAACTTGATGATCTTCTAGATCCTCTTCCAACCCAAACCATTCTTATGATTCTGTTTTTAAGAAAGGGTGGATATAGTTTTGTGAAATGCACTGTACAGAGTATATTGGTCAACCTGATAAAGCTCTAGGACCCCAGTGGAGCCCCTCCAGGTTTTGAAGTGTTTAAAGCCAAGTTGATGTTTAAAATGTAGGTATCACAACACTGTATTGTCTTAAAAACAGAAATCAGTTTAATTTTATCATGACACCATAATCTGATTATATAATTTATCATTTTTCTTTCACCTGTTGAAATGAATCATGTACTGCTGTTTGCCACAGCTATTCTTAGATAATTTTTTTTTTTTTGAGTATTGTAAATGTTCTGGTATTGTAGAAGCAAAAAACAGTTTTCTGTTGCAGTCAGAATTAATCATTCACATGTCTGAGTGCTTGATTTATTTTTTTTTCATAGGCACCCAAAAGTATTTTTCCAGAAAAGATGACCACTTAGAAAATGTACTTTAGTGGTACAGATCTGAATTGTTGGGTTTTTTGTTTTTGTTTTGTTTTTTTTTTTATCACTCTCTACAGAAACATGCAGCAGAACTGGCAAGGCTAAATCAATAAAAACAGTACAAGAGAAAGAATTTCTTGGGAGTTTGTTTGATTTCTTTTTAATCAGTCATTCAGATAAGCCATATAGGGAGCTACTTCATCAGTATGTGAAGGGAGAAGCAGGAAGAAAGAAAATAATTTTTCCTTTATTCTTGATTTATGTTTAAGTTTCCTTGGGAAAATATAAAGTAATTTTGGTTACATTACTAGTAAGCCTTTTTAAAATGGTATATTAATGTATTTTTCCATTGCTTTGCTAGAGTACTGTCTGTTAGTAAAAGCATAAATGGCAGGCAAGAATTAGAGACAATGAATGAGGAGAAAAATTATTCTTATCCGTTATCTGCGTTTTAGTAGGTAGTTTTTTGATTCTAGGCTATAACATAATTTATACATCACTGATGTCAGTGAGACTTTCCACTCTTATTAATTACAGGAAGATATTTGTGCCTATGCCAAGAAGGTGGTCTCAGAAATGGATGTTTTATTTAAAAATCTTAAAACAAGACGTAAGATACCAATTACAGTCATGATAGACTTAATCTCCTTCAACTGGAGGAGGACCTAAAACCTAACCCTTTAATTTCTGGCCACAAAACCTTTCCACAGAGCTCATTTGTTGCTTGTGTCTGATTACTTTACTGAGAAGATGACTTTTCTGTTATGTCTTATTTCTGGATAACAAGTAGATCCATCACTCAAGAATCACAAGCATTTAATCACTTTGGGGAGTCTCTCTGTTGAATCGTTCTTCATAGATGCCTCTTTCTTTTGCTTGTGTAAGATTTACGTACTTGTGTTAGAGATCCCAAAACCTTTCCTGGGTTCATTTTAGGCATACTCCTATAGATTAAAATATCAGTGTCAGGTTAATACTAGGTTATTATAAAAGACTTTGCCTTGTTAATGACAATTATTTTCTATGCTTTCTTACAGTTGGAAGTGGAAAAATTTCAGTTACAGAATCTTGAGCTGGAGCACAAAAAGCTGTCTGCTCGTCTTGAAGAAGAACGTGGAAAGAATAAGCATGTAGTATTAATGTTAGTGAAAGAGTGCAAGCAGTTGTCTGGACGAATTGTAGAAGAAGCCCAGAAACTGGAAGAAGTGATGTCAAAATTTGAAGAGGAAAAGAAAAAGGCTACTGAATTGGAGGAGTCTCTTGCAGCTGAGAAACAAAGGAGTACACAAATGGAAGCTCAAATGGAAAAGCAGCTGTCTGAGTTTGACACAGAGAGAGAGCAGTTGCGTGCCAAACTTCATAAAGAGGAAACACACACCAGTGACCTCAGAGAAGAGAGAGATAAAATGATCAAAATGATTGAGCAATTAAAACAAGAAAATGAAAGCAAAGCTAATCTTTCTCATAGAAATAAAGATAGGAGTCTTGTTTCTGTTTCAGTTGAAACAGAAGAGCCAAGTTCAAGAACTGTTTCCTGCCAAACAGATAATGTAGTGATGGACAGTAGCACAGAAAATGTTAAGAAGTTGCCTTTGACTGTAAAGCCTTCTACAGTGACTCCACTAGTGTCTGGCAATACAAAAATGAATGTGTGTGCCAATGCAGCGTTTGTGAAGCCTGCCATTGATAGGCAATCTTCATCTAGTGAACTTGTCCCTCCTACAACCCCTGTTCTTGCACAGAATCAAAACAAAATTGAGGAAAATGGACCAAGTACAACCTCATCCCCTGATTTACCAAGTAGCACTTCCCCTTTTTCAAATAGTAATTCCCTCTGCACCGCTACCACACCGACTGCCCCAGCTCAGAATTCCTCACTCACTTCATCTTTGCATTCACCAACTGCCAACACTGCTGGGCACCCGGGCCCAAATCCACGAATCCAAGCAGCTAGGTATAGATTTCAAGCGAATGCAAATGATCAAGACCAAAATGGAAACACAACCCAAAGCCCTCCCTCACGGGATGTATCCCCTGCTAGCCGTGACAACCTCGTTGCCAAACAGGCAGCTCGGAATACTGTTACCCAAGTTCTTTCAAGATTTACAAGCCCCCAGAGTAGTGCTCAGTCGCGACCAGGGACGTCACATTCAGCGGAGGCTGGTAAAATGACTTTGAAAACTCCCAGTGCATCAAGAATTGACAGAGGAAACCCACCACCTATTCCTCCTAAAAAACCAGGGCTTTCACAAACTCCTTCTCCACCACACCCACAGCTTAAAGTTTTAATGGATAGCAATCGGTCCCCAAATGTAAGTGCAAAAACTGACAGCAAAACTGCGACCTCACCTCTTTCAAGTTCACCACAAGGAATCAGGGTAATAAATGAGGAAATTATTTCTAAGTCCTCACCTCAGCTGCCACCAAAACCTGCTATAGATTTATCTGTGGCACCTGCAGGCTGTGCCATACCAGCCATAGCCTCATCTCAGGTGGGTGCCTGGCCTTCCCACTTTCCTGGACTGAACCAACCTGCATGTTCAGAAAATTCCTTTGTCATTCCCACCACCATTGCCTGTAGTTCCTCCATAAACCCTGTTAATGCTTCATCCTGTAGACCATGTGATTCAGACAGCCTCCTGGTAACAGCATCAGGTAAAGGGATTGATATGCTACAAACAGTCTCCCTCAAAAATAATGTTTTGAGTTTTTTATGCATCTCTTGTTTGCTTTATTTAATCCTTTTGTAACTTTCTCTTTTTTACGTTCTAAAAGTTGAAATTTTCATTTATATTTTTTTCACATTCCAGGGGTATGGGAATTCCTTTGCTGATTTAGTAATGTTATACATTAGTTTACTTCCTTAAGGAGGACTCCAAATTGAAGAGCTTTTTTTAAGGGTAAAGAGAGCTAATGTTTAAAGTAAATGAGCTGCAGATTATGATGTATTAAATAAACTTCTAAATTTTTTTCTTTATTTTTGGTTAATGCTGTTATTTTGGACTTCAGAATGCTTTCTTGGTCTGAAATTATCACTCTGCAAGTGATCTTCCATGGAATATGTATTTCAGTGCTTTGTGAATCTCTTAGAAATTAGGGCTTTGGTGTTCTGCTGTGACTTTAGATGATTGCACATTAAGGCATATAACTGCCAGAATAATAGTGCACTTTCCCATATATCACTACATTCCTATAGAATATGATTTGATTTTATTCCTGTCTTTCTGTAGCTCTGGTTTTAGTTGTTGGTTTTGTTAATACTCATGTATGGCATCTCACATATTTACTTCAACAGATACAGGCTTTGCTGTTAGAAAGTTGAAATGTAACTCTTTATAATCTGGAGTCAGTGCTTGTATCTGCTACTCATTTTGCATTGTGGGGACTTCCTGGTGTGTCTAATGTGCCACCAGCTTCGGGGAATCCCCATGACGGCAGTTAAGTGAACAAATACAATATTGCCCTACCTTTCAGTTAATTGCAGATCTTCTAGAAATCTTTTTGTCAGCGTGTGTCCCTGCTGGGCTCAATAGCACTAGAACATTAGGTAGAAGCTCTTTTTTAGCTTGATTTGCACTGCAGCAAGGGAAAGGAACATGCAGTTATCGAACACTTTAGACCTTCATAAGCATTGAATAATGTTTGAATTTTCTCAAACTTTCAACAGTTAGTTCAGTTAAGGTACTTCAGTCCCTCATAACACTAGTCCCTGCATCTGCATCTGTGGGATAAAAACAGCCAACCACTGTCTTATAGTAGCTGCACCACTAACCGATAAGGCATTGGAACTCACCATTCCTGGGGAATCTGTCCCAAAAGCAATATGTGACAAACTTGTATGTGTGTATGAGATTCCAGGACTCTCATTATTAAGCAATTTTAATTTCCATTGCACTTCACTGAAGACTTTGTAAATGTATCAGGAGTAACCTAGTCATGCTTTTAACATTTGGTTGTGGCACCATACTGTCAGAATCATCTCTCCTTTCTGAACAGTGCTATAAAAATATGAATTCAGAAATCT
Organism: Formicarius rufipectus; assembly: GCA_013399695.1. NCBI lineage: Eukaryota > Metazoa > Chordata > Aves > Passeriformes > Formicariidae > Formicarius > Formicarius rufipectus. The sequence continues at coordinate 2,145,903 of VXAU01002296.1, read as the reverse complement.
TACCCTTCCATTTGTCTACTACTTCTCAGTATCAGCAACAGTTGGATTTGATGACTACCTTTTAGTTTTCTATTTTTCATACAAAGGTCCTGAATTCTCATCTTAAATTTCCTATTGCTAAGTCTGATTGCTGTGTCAGAAAGATCATTAGTCTCCCAGTATTCCAGATATTTTCTAAACTTAATTTGTCTTCAGCTATTAGGCTCCATAATGGAATTAAAATGTCTTTAAAAGATTAAAAATCTAAGATTTTATGAACGTATAACAAATTACTGGCAAAATCATCTTCAAAATAAATAGTAAGAGATTGTCTTTTGTCAACATGAATTAGGCTGTATATTAGTATTGTTAGTTAGTATTGATATTTGGTAGTTAAGATATCTGAATTAGTCTTTAAAAAAGTAAATCTCATACCTTAAAAATAAAATTACCAGTGCTTGACTTCATAACTCCTAATATTGCTTTAGTTTGTGCTTCAAAGTGTAATTAGAACAATCAGCCTTTTCAAATGCACTCCTCCCCCAAATAGTCAGTTTGTGTTTCTTATGAAATCTGTGACAATTCTCAGAGACAATCCTCAAGGATAGGATTTTTATCAAAAATGTTTTTGTTTTTGTTGTGGTTTTTTGGTTTGGTTTGGGTTTTTTTGTTGTTGTTTGTTTCGTTTTGTTTTTTGTTTCATTTTGTGTTTTTGTTTATTTTGGTTTTTTAATTGTGTTGTTTATGTTACAACTTGCTTTTCTTTCTCTAACTCCATTCACTTATTTTTTGGAAGGATGGAAATGTACGAGTCCATTTAATTCCCTTACAGTCCTTCCTCTGAACATTTTACAGTTGCAGTAGTTCTAAGTAGCACTGCTTTTTGTGAATTTTTCAATTGCAGATGTGAAATTATCTGAAGTCTGCAAAGAAAGATTGCTTAAACACTACTTAGTTGTTTGCTGGTTTTATTTTATTAATATAGGGATGTTATTTAAGTATCTCCTCTACTGACTACATACAAGCTTCAAGAACCTTCATAACTTTATCTGTAATATTCAGGAGCCTCTTACCTTTTATTCAAATTAATGCTAATATTTTATTGCATTTATTCTTCAATCCCATTTTATTTATATTTTTAATGGGACTTAATCTGGTTTGGCCAAGTGTTCTGACAAACTGCAGAACTAATAAACATTGAGCAAAGATGTTAGGCAAGTATGGAAAGACAGTTCCTTCAAAATTTTACAAGAAAAAAATTAGATTTTATAAAAATATATGGAAATAGATTGTGCCTTAGAAAAGATAAACCACATTTAATAACACTGTTTTTGATAAGATGGATTCAGGCATTACTACCATACCATGTCACTTACTTTTTCAGTTTCTTTTTTAAGTATGACTTTTCTTGAGGTAAACATCTAACAAACAACTACTGCTGAAACCTCCTTCCCATATCTGCATATTCATGCCTTCTAGTCACAGATTCATTTAGTTTTATTAATTATCTGATTGATTTTAATCTGTTTTATTTACTTTTGTTCAGAAAATGTTTAGAATTTCAATTTTACTTGCAGTTAAAGCAGAGCATGATGAAATCTTATTCATATTTTATTGTATAGTAAGTAGTGAGCTTCAATCAGAATTTTTTAATATTTTTAACAACAGTGCAAAACAAATATAACATATGAAAAGACATTGGAAAAAATCCTTAATTTTTTTTTAATAAATTAATGCATTTTCCTTCTTACTGTGGAGTCAGAAGAATTGATAATAACATAATTGCTAAAGCATTTCAATTATTAATTTTAAAAGTTTCCTAGTTAGCTCATATCAACAATCTGATTTTCAGTAAGGAACTGTCTTGGTTCTAGGAAAGAGCAACTATTAAGAGCAAACTTAGAGCACTGATCCTGTCAGTTATGTGTTCTGCTAAATTAATGTGATAGTACCTTCTTTTACTGACGGGGCATTGTACCACATGTTGCTTTTTTCATCCCTGGTAGGAAGAGACTCCAGCTTTGTCATTAATGTTAAGCAGACTGCATGTAGAGCAATTACAATGAACATTTATGGCCTTATTCAAAATCTGCTACAGTGTTTTCATTAACTTCAGCAGCCTTTGAACGGGTGCCAAAATGCTTCTGATCTGTTTGGATTTCTACAGTTCAATGGCTGTAAGACTTCAAAATAGAAACAAATGTAGGCATTTGGATTTTCATACCCCTGGGATTTCTGCTTTCACTTTCTTCGTGGTTTTGTGCTTTCTATGTCACTCTTCTATGGAGTATATTTTTTTATTTTGCTCATTTCTATAATGATTGATTTATTCTCTCTGTATAATTGGCTTTGAAGATAAAAGTGGGGGCGGGGGGGCATGTGTGAAGGACTGATCTGGGCTCTGAAATTAACCATCTCACATTCTGAAGCTGATGCCAGAAGCTGTTTTTGACTGTCCCTCTGCCCTTCATCACTGCATGACCTACAAGCTTTCACAGATGCTTCACATTTCCTAACTTACTGCATCTGCAATGATGTGCCTTATTTATTGATATCTTCTAATGTTGACGTATTTTATTAGATTAATTGAACGTTATTATATTGCTTTACATTGATAATAGAAGTTATATTATTACGTATTCTTTTTTATCTTTTTCAGTAGAAGGTTTTAATGGTAACCTAGTATGAGGAATTTCATCACCGAATTTCATCAAGATATTTTTAATTTCTAGGAACTAAAATGAAACTTAAGACACCACATGTGGCATTAAAAAATTCCCTTATTTTGGCATTTCTGTTAAGGATGCTTTTAAAACAAACAAAATAAAAAAACTTGCACTATTTTCAAAAAGGAAGGGAACCCAGAAATACCATTCATATTACCAACATTTCAGTATATCTTTGTTAATGAATGCTAGTAACTGGAGTGCCACCTTAGCAATATTCCCTATCAGTTAACTGCCACAGGAAAACATTAAAAGCTACACAAGTACTATTTCAATACATTTTATATATAAATGCATACAGCTGTAACACAGTTAGTTTCAAAGAATAACAAAAGGTTGGAAAAATAAAACCATTTTTATAATGGAAAGGAATAACAAAAGTTATTCTTTGGACCTTTGGGAATTTTGTAAGAGGTAATTGTTCTCAAATATTGGGAGTGGAGATAATCAATTTTTTTACCACTTAAAGGATGCAGTTTACTTTGTATATTGCGTATTGGTTTTGTTAATAAACTTCAAACCTCAAAATTAAAAATATTGGATAAGCAAATATTACTAAGAGTATTAATAACCAGAAGGTAGCTTCAGAATTGAAGTTATATGAAGATGTATGGACTTAACTTTCAAATTTATCACTGATTTAAAGTTTGATTTATAAGGTAACTTCATAGCTCTACTGATGACTTCTTATAGTGAATATCAAAAAAATAAGTTGAATAATAAGCTAACATTGTGAAAATATGCAAATGTGTTTCCATTAGATACTAAACTAGTAAACTTAATTGGAATGACAAATTTAGCTTACTCTAGACACAAATACGAGAATACTTGAAGCATTTATTGGTGTGGGTTTTTGAACTGGAATCAAACTTAAGTGTTCTTCATTGGCACTGCTCAGATGATGAATTCTTGTGTAAGTCTTGATGTTAATTAAAAATTATCCACATCTTACAAGGTTCCCAGTCTGTTGTTTCTATGGAATTCTATTGGGAATTTCCATTTAATTTTGTTTTTCAAAATGTGGAACAGTTCATAACGACATGGCAGAGCTGCTGCTGCATACTTTTTCTAGTTCAAGGTGTTAGCGGTTGGATAGCACTTGATGAGCTTGGATGGAGCTGTAGGTAATGCCCTGCAGCTCCTCTTCAGTCTTGGACATTGCAAAACCACACTAAAAGCCACATAAACTTGCTTTGTGTTGTCAGATTCAGCCTCATCTACTAGCCTCTTTGTGGCCATAGAAGAAAAAGTTTATTCAAGAGATAAATGTAATGTGGATTTTCTAAAGATTACAGTGAAAAGATTAAAAAAAAAAATCTTTCTCCATTTTCTCTTGCAGTCCTTGATCAAGGAAGAATGCACAAAATATTCCATGCCTTATGCAGCAAACTTCATATTCTTAACAAAGTCCCTACTAAAGCTGATAAGTAATCAACAGAACATTTAACCACAAGTCATGACCTTTCAGAGCCTTGGATTGAATATTCTTTGTTAATGGTGTGACTTGAAAGCTTCCACTCATACATTTTGTATAACCTGTTGTTCAGTCACATGGAAGCATTTTGTAATACACTGTTTAAGTTTTGCTGAGTAGAAGGAACATTACATTAGGGTAGAGTTCAATAATTAATACAGTTATTTCTGTATTATTTGTGTAAATTATTTCTACATTTTTTTCAAACTTATTGAAAGGCACCTTAAATCATTAAGAACTTTGTGTGATTTATGTTAATAACTGCAAGTGAGTTATGTAAATACTAAATATATAAATACTAAAGTTTGCGCTAAGACTAAGGAGGCTAAAATTTCATATGAAAATAAGTACTCTATTTTGAAAATCTTTCTATAGATACCTAAAAAAATATTCCCAGCCTATCACAAATAAATTAAAACTTGTCTAAAACTTTTATTACTTTCTGAATTTTAATAATATAAATTTATTTGAGACATCCATATGCTACTACAGTTGATAACAGGTTTCACATTGACCTTTTGTAATGAAATTGTGCTCCTCTGCATTAACAACTGTCACCCCTGAATGCAGTTTTTATTCTTCAGAATACATTCCAATGTATAGACAAAGCATCATCACAAAACTCGTGCTAAACTAACAAATGCTGTAATTTTGAAGATACTTTTTAACTTTTGAAAGAACACAGAAAATACAGGGCTTTATTGATGTGTCTTCCATCTGATTTCTGTTGCTTTAACTCGCAGGCTGGTCTTCCTCCCTAACCCCTTTGTTAACAAGTGGTGGTCCTGTCCCCCTGGGTGGCAGGCCCACCCTTCTTCACCAAGCTGCTGCCCAGGGAAATGTCACTTTATTATCAATGCTGCTTAATGAAGAAGGACTGGATATTAATTACTCTTGTGAAGATGGCTATTCTGCCTTGTATTCTGCTGCTACGAATGGACATACAGGTAAATTATACCAAGTTTTATTATGGCAATCATGTAAAATAGTGAAAATTTATTTCATACGTTTTTAGTAGTCAGGTCAAATGTATGTTTCTTAAAAATGTGAAATTGAAACGGAAATAATACATAGATGGTGTGACCAAAGTCATGGTAGAGCATATATATAAATGCTTCTGGAGGCAGAATTTTGTCACACAGAGAACATTTGAAACACAGAATAGCTTGTGGTAGCATTCTGCAGAAAAATCCGTTTCAATTCTCCACTCCCTTCCTATAAAAAGCCACCAAATATCATCACTCCATGTTCTGTGACGAACTAAAGATCTTTTATAGCAATGGCAACTTGAAAGAAAGAAGTTTCCTCTACAGGGAGTGAGTAGGAAAGAATAAGTCATCATCAGGGTTTTGATCTTGTGCAGCAGCAGTGAAAATGATGGACAATAGTGTCACAATAGTGTGTTACTGGGGAAATAAAATGAACTGTCTTTATTTTTGAACTAAATGAAATAGCCATCGTTTCTTCTCTAGGCTCTCCTGAGAAAATTAACAGGTTTCTTTTTCTTTCCTCGCTACCTCAACACTCCTCCACCTTGAGGCCTCCTCTGAACCTTTCAACAGTAAATCTTCGTATTTAATGAAATGGAGCAAGTATGCTAGTAACAGATATGGATTTCAGGGATACTTACTCCAAGCAATATTTTTCAGACTTTTAATATAAGGCTTTTGAACTGCAGCTTCCCTTGTAAGTCCAATGCACATTACTATACTTTTTTCTACTTACATAACAACCTCCTAGATTCTTATATAGCAAGTAATATCATTATGGATATTGAAGATGAAATCCAGCAAGACCAATGACAAAAATTCCATTAATTTTTAGTAAATGCAAGATTTTATTTCAGAGTAGAAAGTGGCACGTAGTGCCAATAAAGCCACTGCTTTCAGGAGTACTTTGTTTTTAATATTTTTTAACAAAATATTTTTTAGTAATGAAATTAGAAAACCTCTATCCAGTGTTCCAAATAGTATTGAGAGAGACTATGTCATAACTTTTCTCAAGTATTTTAAAAATAAAAGTAAAATTAAGATATAAAATCTGTAGTTAGGCAGATAGTGTAGATTTTTTTGACATGTTTAGGGTTAATTTTGCTGCCAGGCATAGGGAAGGAGGAATTTTCCCTTTACTTAGAAGGGTATATTTTGTCTCTGCTTGCTAGGTGCTATGGTTTATTTTGTAGAAACATCTGGGCCTTTTCATCTGACAGATTCTTTCCTGTTGCCAAGACTTTTAAAATAGTGGAAAAGTACTTTCTTTTTTTTCCTTTTGTGCTCTTTTCTCTTTTTTTTTTCAATTTTTTTTATCTGCAGTATTAAGAGCCCAAATTTATTATATTGTGTGGATTTATTTTTCTCCCCTCACTGAGTGGATGTTCAGTGGATTCTTCTAGGCTTACATCGACTTACCATTGCTGGTATTTTGTTTGTGGGAGACAAAAATTGACCTAATTCTTCCTTGCTCATCTTGTATTCTGAAAATGTTTCAAAGAGAATACTCTGATTCTCAGTTACAATTACTGAACAGCTCTTGCTGACAGCAAAGGCAGTTTGGTTTCTTGTTTTATTGTCAAGAGTTCAAGTGAGAGAGGCACTTAACAGACATGTGAAAACAGTAATAAAAGCAAACGCATGCATATGCATCCTGTAATTGTTTATTATCTTTTACTTTAAGACAAAAATTATATTACAAAGGTTTTAGTGTTGCTCTTCTATTTATAGTCGACAGGATGTGAAAAGTACTTTGTTGTAGAAATCATCACATTTTAACTGCTAAATGAATTGTATGAACTCCAAATGAAAGAATCACACAGTAGCAGTGTTGGTGTCTCCTTAATACCTCATATGAAAATTGAGATTAGTAGCTTTATAATATTTTTAGATAAAGATTTTTGTGCTTAACTTTAATATATAATCCCTTTTCATTTCTTGCTTTTGTTCCCAAATGTTACACAATGGTCCAGAAGCCTCAAGCTTTACCCATCATTACACTTCAAGTTAGACCTGCAATAGTTCCCACATGAAGCTTTTGCAGTGTCTTAGTTCTTTAGTACCTTGATTTCACATCCAGAGAAAAAGCTGCACGCTTTTCTTTAAGAGAATTTCCTTTAACTTAGTGAGAAAATGGGTGTTTTGGCAAAGAGGGTTTACAGGAATAACATACAACCGAGGAACAGGTTCCCCAAAAGCATTATACTTAATAGCAGGTTAGGAGGAACCAAAGGACCTCGCTACCTCCTTCCAAACAGCATTCTGAGCTCTGCTTTTATACCCTGCTGAGGGCTTTACCAGCAGCTGGCATTGCTGTGCCATGGGGAACCTTCCTTGCACTCAGCAAACACCAGCACACAGCTGAAGTGAAATACCACTCAATCGGTTTCACGTTACCCACAAGAGAAAGAAGAGAGTGAAGGAAGAAAAGAGAGATGAAGAGAAGAAAGAACAGAGAAGAGGGAAATAGTGACTGCCAGGAGGTCACACATTGGCAGCTTCCAGGAGGGAATGCCATCAAGATGGAGCCCTGTGTGTGTCTCCTTTATCCTATCTGGCCACTCCCCCAGGTGGGACTTCTGATTCACTGCCAGCTCCGTGCCCTCCTGGTCGAAGTGGGGGTGCTGGGTGTCTCCAGGGGACTTGTGTGGGCAGCCTTTTCCATTGGCAGCCCAGCAACATGACGCGGCTCCCGTGCCAGGCACACTCTGCAATCTGCTGTGTTGGCTGCAAGTCTGTCTATGGGTCTCTGGGCAGGCAGGTCCATGTGCTGTCCTTGGGCAGGCAGGGTGGTTGGTTCAACCCATCAATAGGTGGGATACAAATCCGGACTCTGACACCAACTGCACAGATAGGTGCAGCAATTCCAAGTGGAGACTTTTAAAAACAAGTTCATATAAACATATATAGGTTTAAGAAAGGAAGAATAGAAATAAGTTTTATTTGAAGTCCTTTTTAATAGTTGTTTTTTTAACTGCACAGGTGGAAAGAATTGACATTGATGTAATTTTAAGGATAAAATAATTTATTTTTCAAATTTTGCATTATGTTGAGTAGGGCTCTCAATGGTAAGTTTCTGTCTTTTGGCTGGTTTTTTTAAACTTAGAATCATACAATCACTTAGTTAGGAAAAGACCCTTAAAGTCACTGAGTCTAAACTTAAAACTTAACACAAGAGCTTACCCTGGTGGGTGATGCCACCATGATTTAATTTACTGAGAATATTTTCAAAGTGGAGTTAGTTACTAAATGGATTTGGAAATTTCCAGGACCCTTCTATGTCAACTAACCAGATTTTCCTGTTTCTCTTGGAAAAGATTTGGCCAGAAGAAAAGAGTAACTTGGTAAGAGCAATTATAGTGAGTACCTTCCTTCAGAAACCATGTTGCAGGGATTCTGGGAAGAGTGGAAAGTGAATGATTTCCACACATTTTCAGTGAAGAAATACAGTATTTGAGATGTGTAGATAACTGGAAAATGGTAGAGCGCACTGTAACCAGCACGGTGGCAGCAGCCATTACATGCTCTTGGCCCATTCTGTAGAGAAAATTGAGTTACACAAGAAAAGAGAGCACTGAAATATTCTGTCCTAATTTATCCTTTTTGCAAAATGTGTAGCCTTCCTGCTCGTAAACAGTTGCCTTTTGAGAGCTTCAGCAGAGGGTTTGTCCAGCTCATCAAGTTATTGGCAGATGCTTTGTGTCTGACACAAACTGTCCCTGGTTCTGTAGATCTGAGACAGAGAATTTCACTCTAAAAATTTACATGTTCTTTGTGTGAGTGGACTTGAGAAAACTGTTATGATTTAAGCACTAGATTGGAATAGCTGAACACGTCGTTTTTTCAGGCTGTCTCAGTTTGATCCATTAGCAAAGTAGAAGCCATTTCTGTTTGTTATGCACTTAATAACATACAGTAGTTCTCTTAGCTGCTAGATCTGCATAGCTGTATTGTGTTGCAAATCCTGACCATTCTCTGCCATGTGAGATGGTTGTGAAAGAATAAAATAATAAAGAGTTCCTGAACCTGAGAAATGTGAAGAGAATAATAATAATATCCTTTGGACTCAGCTATGTGCTAATCATATGCATTTATGGTATATTTGATTCTCTTCTATCCTGAGTATTTGGAGGCTGTGGCACCCTGATTGATAGGAAAAAACTGGAATGATATGGGAAGTAGAAAGGAATGAGGTGCAGAGACATACAGCTACACGGAGTCAGCTTTGTCAAGCCACCGGATGTATCTGCATGGTGTTTGCCAACACTCTGGAAGAACTAACTACCCAGCTGTGGTGGAGAGCAGTAAAGTCTCCAGGTGTTTGTGCTAATTCACTTCCATGTTTTGCTTTTGTTTGGACCGAAACCTTTAACTTAGTGAAAACATCAGTGTCTTGTCTTGTGCTCCCCACTGCTGATTATTTCTGTGGCAGACAGGAGTGAACTGGAACTAATGAGCCTGGAGTGACCCAAATTACCCTTCTCCAAATCCCAATAAAAAGTCCATTCAGGCTACCCAGGGTTCTTGGAGATGATTGCTCTTTGACTTGACATGCCACCAGAACAGGTCTTGTAGAGATTACTAGTTCACGTGATGTGCCTTAGGAAAGTAGCTGTATTTCCTCATGCCTGCACTACCCCTTAGAATAAACAGCTTTATTCAATGAACTGCATCAGAAACAGTATTTTCACAGAAATAAGGTATCACCTGAATGATCTGGCAATCAGTAAGTGAATTAACCATACCATCCTAGAAAGGTGGTCTTGTTCTGTGTGTTCTTTATGGCTTTTGCATGGCTAACATATGGTTTAAGAAGAAACAGGAGTATCCTAGCCAAATACTTGAAACTGCTAGCTGAAAATTTTACAACAACCCCCCGTAAACGTCAGAAGTAATTTAGGATGTCAAGCAGAAATAATCTATATTTTCAAGTTAATCTTTTAATATAAGACTGGGAATTAAAAGAAGAAAAAAAAGGTCATTCTTAGCAGAAGTATTTTTTCTGCTAAAAAGCAAATGAAAATATAGTTTTATTTTAAGTTGGTATTATCTTACAGTTGGAAGGACTAGGTAACTAAGAGCTTTTTTTATGACTTAAAAAATATATATATTACAGATGAGGTCCTGGTAGTTCATTGTGACAACCAACTTTACAACAACAACAACAAAGTCATTTCAGATCTGATGACTTATTGTAAATTAAGATGCTTTAATTTTGAAATATAATGAGTTAAAGTTTTAAAATCTTATTTCTTAGTGTTAAATTATCTATTTAATCAACTCTACAACATTTAATATTTGAAAAAATAACAGGAGTAAGTACATTAAAAGAATGATTGAGATTAGTCAGATTTCTAAATAATCCTTAATATATGTTTCTGATATTTAGATATAAGCTTCACTAGCAAAGCTTGGCTTTAGGATCTTACTTAGTGCTGGAACTGCATGCATTAGGTTTGTTCAGGAAACAGGTCAGGAGTTTATCACTGGTGTTGTAGCTGAGCTTATTTTACAAGTAATAGTTTCAATTTAAAAAGACTTGCTTTATTTTGGTTTAGAACCAATTTCAAGAATGAGGAGCAGATTAACTGTTTTCTTCAAATTTAATTGCATCAAATGATGTTCCAGTTTGTGGATGAAAAGCAGTCTAATTACTGTGTAATTAATTATCTTAATTTAGCTGTAGGGTTAGTGGAAACAGGCTGGTACTATTTGTAGCATGTCATTTTGGAATTATGTGAATGGAAATGGTTTGGGGACATTTGTCAGCTTGTTTTATTTGCCATTGCACTTCCAAGTCAAAGTGTCCTAAAACAAGACTGGCCAGTCTGTTGCTTGAATTATGTGTGGCTTGTGAACATCTTCCCTTTTGCCATGGTATTTGGGATTTACCAGTGGGCAGTGATGCCTTTAGGGGCTCCTGGATAGTTCAGATTCCCCTCTTTGTACGTAAATTAGCTAACCCTGTGGGAGTTGCAAGCAGTGGGCATGTATTTGAATCCCACAGAACCCAATCTAAGCCATTGCTGCCAAAGGGTGGTGGTGCCCCCCAGGGAGTCAGTGCTCACCTCTCTCCTCCAAACTTCTTCCTGTCCCCTAAGGCATGTGATGTGCAGTCCAAAAGTCTGGCTGATGTTGCCCCTTGAGCCTCTCATCGTTTTAACTGCATGGTTTTGTTGATGCTGTCTATGGCTCTGCTCTATTTATAGATTGTGTGAAATTGCTGCTGACTGCAGAAGCACACGTTGATGCTGCTGATAAAAATGGCTTTACACCCTTGTGTTCAGCAGTTGCCCAGGGACATGTCAAGTAAGTGAAGTCTTAAGATTTTGCCTGTCAGCTGTTGCTCAAGTTTATATTCTCTGTACTTTTTTCATTACATTAGTGTTTCATTCTTAGGTATACATGCATTTGCCTATAATACATTGAAAGCATCTACTTAAATGCTGGTTGTTTTGGGGTTTTTTTTTGCTCAGCTGAAGATTTTTCTTAAGCAATTGTCATCAGGTGTTCATCATCCTTGTGAAATTCAATGTTTTACATTCACAGTGTTTATATACAGCTCCATAGTTCACAACTTACAGGTTTGAAGTAACTTGTCTTTATGCCTCTGCATAAAATTATACGTGTCTGTATGTGGTGATCACAGGTAGATCTGTATCTATAGAATCAGTACTTTATTAAAAATATTACAGTGTTGAGAGGTTTTGTATGTTAAATATAAGACAATTTTACTGCTTTATTGTTTTCTGTAGGTGTGCAGAATTATTAATTATGTATCAGGCTGATATTAACCATGCTGCTGAAAGAGGACAGACACCTTTGTACCTGGCCTGTAAAAATGGAAATAATGATTGTATTAAGCTACTGTTGGAAGGTGGAGCAGATCGAACAGTAAAAACCAGTGTAAGTTAAAATAATTTGTAAAGTTAAAGTACATCAAAATATTTAAAGTTTTCTTTAAAGCTCGAATAAACCATGTAATTTGAAATTAGTATTTTGGTCTTTTCATTATACTTTCTGGCTTTAACAAACTATATTGTCTAAAATCTCCTAAATTATGTGACTTTCATATCAATTTAGATATTTCAGATTCCACCTGCAGTTTGCTGCAGACCCTCCTCCAGAACTGCGTTTGTAAAACAGAGCTTTTCTGGTCTGACTTATTTCTAAGGTAGAGGAGATAGGGATTTTGTTTCCATTTTTTATGCTAGACTGCTTTATTGTTGTCCTTAAGGACAACATCTCAAAACTTTTTTGCCAGTATTGTAAAGTCTCATATATCACAAATTGGAGAATATGGCAAAATAGAAGAAATTGTACCTAGAGGAGAAAAGGGAGTAGGACTGTCTCAAAATTTACTCCTATGTATTGCCTTTTTTTGGTGCTTTCCTAAAGTTTTTCTTCAGACTCTGATGTAGACATGACAATAAATGTGGGTGGTAACCTGTCCCAAAATACAGCACAAAGGGTAGTAGAAACATTCTGCTCCTCTTGTAATTATTACACTAAATTTTTTGTCATTCATTTATTTTTGCATCTGAAAGTTTAATATATTGGACTTGCAATGAAAGAAAGTTGTGATGTCAAAACCATGAAGCTCACTAACTGATGAATGCAACATGGAACAATACTGATAGTCATGTTAGTTTGATAAGGAAGAAGTTTACTAACAGCATATAAGTCCTGTATCACTTACTCTTCTACAAAGTTTGAAGTCTTTGTTTGTTGGGCTGTCCTTGGAGAAAGATGTGAAATTTTCTTTATCTTACATTTTCCTCCTTCTTCCACCCCAAGCAGATACAAGCAACTCTGTTTTCCCAAAGGATTATTGTGTCACTCTTGCTTATCTTTTTAGTTTCCAAATAGAACCTTCCATTCAGATTCATTGCTGGTATAAATCTGCAAACATTTGTGTGTTTGGTGGGAGTGTACTGTTTGATTTTGGTTCTTTTTAGGATGGCTGGTCACCAATTCACGCTGCAGTGGATTCTGGTAATGTTGAAAGTCTCAAGCTACTTATGTACTATGGAGAGCCAAACAATGGGAATTCTTTGACAGATGCAGAATCTAATTTAGACTACTTTGATTTGGAGAAGAGACAAGATGACTACAGCAGTAGAGTAAAGCCTGTTGTTTCTGCAGTTCTCATCAACCATGCTGACAAAGAGGGTTGGACTGCTGCCCACATAGCAGCATCGAAAGGCTTTAAGGTCAGTCTGTGTGAACAATTGCAGTAACCTGATAGAATTCAGGCAAGATAAATTCTTTTATCTTTGAAAAATTAAAAGTTAGATGTCAAATCTAAGTTTGTTGTCTAGTTTATTGACACACTTGATTTAACAGAAACAGGGCTACACTTTCAGTGGACAATTTATCCCAGAACCTAGGTGTCAAATAGGGTTAATTGTCATATTTAAATGTGTTTCTTTTGGGACAATCATTAAAAAAAAAAATCACTACTTGACATTCAGGTTTTCAAAGATAAGGTGCAGTGAATCCCACCCTAAATGCCCATTCCGTGTGTGTCGTGTGTTATGGATGTACATTATGTCATTTGCATTGATGGACATAGTTTCCAGTTACAGATTGGAATGATTTAGCTAGGAATAATCTTTCCTGTGGGAGGAAAAGCAATTTGAGAATCGGATTTGTGCAGTAATACATTGTTTAATTTATTATTTTCAACAGCTTTTTTTAGCAGGCAGCAAATAGGTTTTTTGGGGGTTAACTGTTGACATAGAGAATGACCTGACAGGTCTTACTGATAAAAAACCAGGAAGATTTCTGGAAACTGAATCTTACTTGAAGGTTTTGACATCAGAAGCTACACACTTCTAATGCTGAGTGTTTAAAAGACTTTTTACATGACAGGTGTCAGTCAGATCTTACTGTGAAATTTTTACCCAGGAAGAACATAGAGGATGGTAAACACAGAAGAGAGTGAATTTTAAGAAAGTGTGGTCCAAGACTTCAGAACTCAGCTTGTGATTACATGCCTACTTCAGTATCTGTCATTATGTTCCCTTTCTTCCTGATAAATTTGTTATGATATGTTCAAAATAGACACAGATTTAAGATTCACTTTATTAACTTGTGGTTTTTTAGAGGCCAGCCACTGCTTATTCAGTATTTTGCATTACAAAGAGTCAGTGTTCCATTACCAATGTCTGTTATTCCAGTTTCCACTCATCTGAATTTTGATAGTTTATAGTCTGCAAATACTTTAAAACTGTGCAGTTTGTTGGCTCTTTCTGCAATAATTTAGTCCTCAGGAACTTGGAAGCTAAGTTTCATTTACTGTTTAAAAGTTGCTTTGGCTAGGTGATCTCTCTGAAAGTTCTGACACTGGATGTCTTCATGTGTATCTTTCATGAATAACTTAACGGTTTGAGCTTCTGAGTGCACTTCAAGTCAACTGTTTGAGGATAGTCTCTTATGTGATTAAGGCAATAGATAGCTGGCAGTCAGATTCCTGGTTTTGATGTTGCAGGGACTTTATGGAATTGTATTTGATGAAACGCATTAATTGACTTGCAGTATGTTTGGAATATTAAAAAGGTAAAAAAGCTTAATAGCCACTTTCAAGTGCTGTTAACATTTTGACTCTTTCTCTAATCAATTATCTACACTGCATGTCATTCATTCCACCACATGATTGCTGCATATAAGCAGTGCTGGCACTTTTGTCCTTTTGTTTCAAGGTGGGGAGATGCCATTCTTTACAGATGATTCTGTTGGGTCATCTTAGTTGTTCTTTCATAGGAAGCAGAACCAACAAAAGTCCTCATTTTGCTAAGAAAGTAGGCTTGTTTCTTTGTTCTGATTAACGTCTTCCTGCTTTACTTCCCACGTTTGGCCTCACAGTTCAGTCCTCTGCCTTCTGCTGTCTTTGCTTTTCATTGCTCCCGTTTTGAGAGTCAGAGTTAACGAACTACCTGGCAAGAAAATATGCGCTTTTTTCTGCTTGATTTTCTTCTGGCAAACTTAGTGAGCTAATTCATTTTTTAAAAACAATCACAGGCAAATATACGTTGAATGACTGCTTTGTTATGAAAGGTTTCAGGATGTCAGATATACTGACAAAAGTTCCTGGGAGAACAGCTACAAAATAGGTAACATTAGCCACACCTGCAGCAAGCCAACTTTGTGCATCGAATTACTTAATATCTGCTTCTCTATGTTTTCAAGGTTTTGTTTCCCTGCTGTGCTTAACCCCAGAGGTTATCGGTACAGTATTAACTAGTATAATTTCTGTTGGTTTCTTTTTTTTTTAAATATGGGCATGGGTTCTTTTAAAAACATTCCTGAAGATGGCAAACCTTTCGTGAATGCCACCTGTATTATTGGTGAATGATGATCTTTAGAAACAAGGGCTTAATCCTTCCGATTGCTGATCAATCAACATTTGAATGTAGTTTCATGAGAGCTTTTTTTACCTTGCACTAGTTTGGCAGAATCTATAGAATTAATATTTTTTCATGTTACAGTATGATGTGTGAATCCAAATTTATATGCTAATAACTTCTTTCTAATAAATTTTAGTGATTTTTCCTGTTGATGGGCATATGACTTGTTTTTTCAGAGAGCATCATGTTGTTGACATCCACAAGATGTTTATGCTCTGACTTACTAAAAGTGCATTTTTATTTCACTGCATTGTTACTATGCTTGCAGAAATTCAGATTTACCTGTCAAAGAAGAGGTTTGTGAGGTGATTTTAAAATTGTTTGTTTCTGTGTCTCACTCAGATGTCAGGCATGATGGGAACTCCTATTTGGTGAATTGCAAAGTGAAAATTGGTTTTATGGATTGCTATCTAGATTCATTTATTAGTCTGATTAAGCTTTAGAATTGCTTATTTAACGTTACTTGAACATTGAGGCCAAGATGTTCAAAGCAGGTTGCATAGATGGGCTTCTGTTTCCTTATGAATACCTAAACTAGTGGCCAGATATTAAGAATTCTTTAATTCAACTGATCAGCACTTGACCATCTTGGAGACTGTAGGAGCCTGGCTGCATACGTTCTGCTTTTTCAGAATCATATTTTGAGGCTTTCAAACCTGCAATAAAATATTTTTACTCCTGGTTTTCAACTTCCTGAGAAACATCATTTGAATTCTCATCTGTAGAAGCTCTGTAACTGATTATTTTTGGAAATGCGTGTGTAAGAATTTCAGTTAGGAGTCTAACTGCATATTGGTAGAACTCTTTAATGCAGCAAATGGATGAGTGAATAATACAGTTCCTACCTTTGCAGAACTGTCTAGAAATCCTTTGCAGCCATGGTGGACTAGAGGCTGAGAGAAAAGATAAGTGTAATCGAACATTGCATGATGTTGCTACTGATGATTGCAAACATCTCCTAGAAAACTTAAGTAAGTAAATGCTATCAGCACTGTATAAAAATGTTTTTAGTAAAGAACTTGTGGGACAAAAATGAGAAATATGGAAAGGGTAGTTGTCACTTTTTTCGCACCACAATGTTAAGTTTCCTTAATCTAGCAATTTTCTGTTCTTCAAATTTTGCAAAAGCATATGATAAAATTTTGAGGTTATTAAATGACTCGTGTCTTTGTTTTTAAACTATTTGAAAAGGTGGTACATATTGTACATCTGCAAACATCCATATTCTCTTAAAATTTCTGAATTTAATATTAGTAATTACTTTTTCCAAAGCTATTATCCTCCTCCTATTTTTAATTCAAATTCTTGCAGAAGTAGTCACTTAGTGGTAGATAGCTGTCAGATTTCTTCAGGCTAAAACAGTCATCTAGTCATATCTGAATCTCTTTTTTTAGAGCAGTTTTATTTGTCACTTGTTTATTGTTGAGGGGATCTTTGTTTGATTCTTCAGAAATGTCTTAAAGATTACATTGAACAAGTTCTTTTTTCCAAAATCAGTAACTTCTGTCAGAAGATTGTTCTTCTGTTGAAACCTGTTATCATCTTTCTTCTCTTTAAGTTGTTTCAAAATTCAGTAGAGCAGGCTGACCTGTGTCTTTCTTCAGATAGAACTTAATTCATCTGCTCAGTTTTTCTGTGTATATCACTATCTATTTTATCTGTATATGCAGAGAAATATATATCTATATTTCTCTGTAAAGTAAAAAGTATTCTTTGTAGATTTGTATGCATTTTATTTATTCACTTTTTTTTGTTTGTTTTGTGGGATATAACGATGTGTATAGTTAAGTTCATTGATTATCAACAAGTTAGGGAAGCTTTCTGTCTGCTTCTTCTGATTTTCCTCTTCAGCTACTATAAATCTCAGTTCTTACCATTTTACTACAGGTTCAGAGAGGGAACAGCTCACTTTCTAATAGAAACTCCTCTGTGGTCATCTTCTTTTATCAGACTGAAACCAATTTCTTATGGCTGAATCTGTAGCGTGTTAAATTAATGTTTGTATTATTTTCATCAGTCTTAGAACTCTGCTTCTCTGGTCATGCTTGTCATTAATTCCACTGCTTTTATCAGGTCAAAACCTTTGATCTCCCTTTCTCTTCTTCTATACACCTTAACAAGCCAAGACTGCATTTTGGATAAGGTGTGCATGTGCCATCCTCTACCTTCCTTACAGTCCAGTAAGGTTTCCACTGTAAGGCCTTACATGCATGTAGGACAGAAGGATGTGCCCCAACACATCTGAAAGACTGGGGGCCAGGATTGCCAGCTGTGCCATGGAGGTCACAAGCAGTGAAGTTTAGGTATATACTGTACCTCTGTCCTAGGGCCCTGTTTACTTGTGGAGAACCCTCTGTACTCCTTACATTCTGTGCTCATTTCCTTGAGGTCCAGCCATCAGAAGGGCAAGCTTCTGATACATTTCTCAGAATTCCACATCTGAAGGATGCCTTTGAGTAATTTTTTCCCCGTGGCAGTCTAGTGCGTTTTAATCAGAGCTTTTCTGACATCAGGAAAGCTTCATTGGTTTGTATCAGCTGAAGATCTGACTCCTGAACTCAAAAGCAAAACCAAGATCATGTTACAGGATTTCATAATAAGCTGATATATTTTCTTTTTAACGGTGTACTTATTTTTAATTCCAGAGATAATTTCTGAAAAGCAGTGTTTTGGCATGAAAATAAGAAGATAGTTTCCTTTTCAATTTTAGTTATCTAAATGATCCCCAGAGACTGATGCTTCTGTTGAGCTGTATTCCAAAGAGCAAGATTTAAAATAACTTCATTGTTCCTGGAATGTGCATGTAAATGTCCTATTTTCCTTTTTTAATATTTTATCAATTTATTCTGTAGCAAATCAAATATACACTTTCAAGTGAATTCTCTGTCCTAGCTCTTTGCTTTTTATTTAAAGATGTTTGGCTCAGCTGTGTTTTCCACTTGTGCACTAGTGCCAGAAAATTCTTTTTTTGCATTGATAATAAAAATGTGCACAACCACAGTAAACTAAAACATTAACACACTGCCTACCATCTGTCTTGATTTATAAGCAATTAGTCTGCAAAGAGGAAGTAGAAGAAAAAGTAAGTTTTGTCTTACTTCCTATTACCTAAGCATAATAATCCTGGGTTTTTTTAATTTTTTTTTTCGTTTTTATTACAGCTGTGATTTTGTGGTGGTGATGTGTGCTGCTCTTTGCCATTTGCTTCTCTGTAGCAGGAGTTATGTTGTAGCTTTCCTTGGTGTATTATTTTAAAATGAGTTTTACAGTTTTTCCTCATTGTTGGTGTTTTGTTTTTCAACAGATGCTCTTAATGTACCTGTAAGGATTTCAGTCAGTGGCATTGAACTAGCCCATTGTGGTACAGAGGAATTTGATACAGAAGACACAATATGTGCTATAAATATCCGCAAGCAGACGTCATGGGATGATTTTTCAAAAGCAGTGAGTCAGGCAGTGACAAACCATTTCCATGCAATCTCTTCTGATGGATGGAGGAGCCCAGAAGACCTGCCAATTAACAGTGCTGCAGAATCCAATATTGGCCTCAGTGCAAGCAGTATATTATCTGTCAAACTAGGTATCAATATTAGTGTAATTAAAAAAATAAAATAAAATTTGGGGGGTTCTTGAATTTGTGTAATCTTGTAAGTAAGATGAAAGTATCTTTAAATTTCTGGATCTTTTAAAGCTTTGATTAAGACCAGTACTAGCTATGAACCTTTGAATAGTGTTGGCATTAAAGCATTCTTTACTTTCAGCTATATGCATAGCACAATTCATTAGGCACTTTAATATAATCTTGGGGATCATGAGGCCCTTTGTTAATTAGTCCTCTTCTCAATTTAGTACTCCAGAGGAGAAACTGGTATCACAGGTGAAATAAAGCTCTCACCTTGAGTACTGTGCAGTTTTGGGTGTCACAATATAAGAAAGATATTAAGGTCTTAGCATCCAACGGAGGGCAACAAAGATAGTGAAGTGCCTTGAGAGGAAGCTGTATGAGGAGCAGCTGAGGGCACTTGGTCTGTTCAGCCTGGAAAAGATGAGACTGAGGGGAGACCTCATTGCAGTTACAACTTCCTCATGAAGGGAAGAGGAGGGGCCAGCACTGATCTCTTCTCTGTAGTGACGGGACTCAGGGAATGGCCTGAAGTTGTGTCAGGGGCGGTTTAGGTTGGATATCAGGAACAGGTTCTTCCCTCAGAGGATAGTTGGATGCTGGAACAGGCTCCCCAGGGAAGTGGTCACAGCACCAAGCCTGGCAGAGTTCAGTAAGTGTTTGGACAATGCACTCAGGCACGTGGTGTGATTCTTGGGGCTGTCCGGAGCAGGACTAGGAGCTGGACTTTGATAATCCTTGTGAGTCCCTTCCAGTTTTAGATATTCTATGTTACTATGAAAGCAATTCGAAGCAGAGCCCACAATGCATCTTTACAGTACATCCAGAATATAAGGTAAATACAAACCATAAGTCATTGACATAGGTAAACAGAACTACTGTTTTATATATCTTCACTTACCAAGGTAAAAAAGAGAAATCTTTAAAATTGTGAGAAATCAGCCAAAATGTGGTGGTAGTAGTAACAGTTGTATAGGTTTCTGAAAATTTTTGTTCTTTATCTTAAATCTCTTTCCTCCCTCCACATGCCCATCAACCAAGAAAACCCCTATTCACATTAGACTGGGCAAATATTCTATTTTACTTTATTTTACATGTAAAGATGTAAACACAGGCTAGCTGTTAAACTTGTGTCTCAATTGGCAGAAAATATTACTATCCTCACCTGTGTGTCAAATAATAGTGTGATTTAGTATATCTCATACATAACACTGCTTTGTTTGCCAAATTTGTCAGTGTATGCACATAATTTTTGTGAGCAAGTGAATATGCTTGAGCATAGGACACTTTGTATTAATACAGGGAATATATCTCTTTTATCTTTTTAACAGGAAACGTTTCATGGTCAAGAGGTCAGATTTTTTCCCAGCCACCATGGGACTTTTTGAAGAGCAACAGAGCTGAGCATATCACAGTGGTTTTGTTTGGTAATTTTCAAATAATAATTTTTCAGTTTTGAATGCTAAGACACTCTGTATGAAGTACATAATTTGAGAATCGTTTGCTATTGGTATTTTTCTTCAATGGTGCTTAATTCTCAGAAATATCCTATCTACTTACTTTAAATCTAGTTAAATAATTATCTACAACATTTAGAAAATACACTGGCACTTAAAAGTCCTACTACCTTTTTCAGTTGTTTAGCAGTATCCATATTGCTTGTGTCATGGATGCCCATGAATCTACGGTGCTAGATAAATGCCTTTCATTTATTCAGCATTTTAATTTATGTAGCCTCTAATTTTAGCAGATTACTGTAGAATACTGCATGAAAATCATACATACCTGCCATACACACAGGTAGACATGAAAGATTTAGAAAAGTTATTTGTATATCTCATTTTAAGGACCTCAAGAAGGTTGTCTAAACAGTGTGACTTATGCATCCATGATCCATCTTCAGACACTTCAGAATTACCTCCGCCTGGTGAGTACTAAGTTAGTTTCTCTCAGTGTGGTAATCGTTCATGAAAATACTTCTGTAATAGTGTTGACTTAAAAAAAAATCACTCTTTTACTCCATGAATGTCAAGACTTGTAAAAAAATTTAATGGAATGAAAGCTTTTATTTTAAAATAAAGTTCCTGTTAAATCTTACCCTTTAGTCTCATGAGGGCATTAACTATCTTCTTTAAATAGCTGCTATCTGATCAACAGAACTGCTTAAAAATATATTAAAAGCTCTGTGATATCATATTGTTTTCCAGAGTAATTTAATTTTACTTTTTGAGGGAAAAGATATTTCCAAGATATTTTATGCTAATATTGTCTACTTTGAAACTGATATAGTAAGGATTGTCAACTCCAGCAGTGCAAAGCAGAGAACTTGGTCTGCTAGGTGCTGATTGTGTCATCTAGGTAAAAAAAGATAAATAATCCAAGTCGGAGCTTTCAAGAATATTTATTGTCTGTCTGTAGGTTGAACAATACCGTAATGTCATTTTCCATGGTCCAGAAGGAAGTTTGCAAGATTATATAGCGTATCAGATAGCAGCCTGCATGAAGGTATTTACACAAACATATCAAGAAAATTAATCCTTAAATCAGAGTTTTTACTATTTCACTAAATCTATGCATTTTCAACACAGCAAAAGCAAGCGGCTGCAGGTTCCACATGTGAGATTGTACGAGTTCAAGTGGATACTGGTTTCTCCAAGGAGCAGCTTGCCGAACTGTTCATCAGTAGCGGTAAGTTATTTCAGCAGGACTGATTTTGGTAATTTATAGGCAAATTTTTAATAGTGCAAAGTAACAAAATACATTAAGACATTTTGAATAGTGAATGACATGTTTTAATGCAACCCACAGTTTTCCAGATGCTTGGGGAAAAATCGTATGAGTCTAAACTGAGGTAGAACTAAGTATGACAGAGCTTCCAATAGGGAGCTCTGTCAAAAGTTCATGCCACTTAAGTAAAATTAATATTTATGTGTAATTCCTTTTTCCCTTTGTTTGTGAGCCTTTAGAAGTTCATTGCTCTGGTTCAGGTCTCTTGAATCAAAAATAATGGTCTGTTGTTGCCTTACTGAAGCTGTTCTAATATTTAAAAATTTTTATNAATAATTATATATATATATATATATAATTACTACCTTTCTGGGGATAAATGTATCAATAGAAGAGTTCTTAAAAAAATACACTTGCTTTTGATATATGCTTATTTACTGCATACTTACCTGTGGATTTTGTCACCCAAGCAGGCAAATATTAGTGTGTGTGTGTTCTGACCCATTGCTACAGGACAAAGTTGAATTTTTGTTAGGATTAACTGTTTTCTCTCAGTGGATGTGAATAACTACATGTAGATGAAAGTCCTGATACTTGGGTGCTCCACAGTGAAATATTCCCAGAACTGGTAGGCTGTACCTGTGTAAACCGGCAGTGAAACTGGTAAGAGTGAAAAAAAGACCAAGAAACTAAAGAGAAATTACAGTGAAAATGGGCAAATAACATATGGAATCAGAAGAACAGGGGCACATGGGTCAGTCAGAAGTAGTAAGGAGGATATAAGAAAAATGAATGGAATAGAATAGTGCTAAAAGTGAAGGGAAAAGTAACATTTTATGTGGAGGACTTTATCATTGGCATGTTGTGCTGCATTCTGCCTATGGTAATGCATTGTAACCCTGATTTCTTTTATTTGGTCATAGTATTGACCATCCACTAATACTCCGGTGTATTACATATAATATATAACATGTAATATAAATAAAGCTTATATAATGTAGAGATCATATATATTATAATTTCTAATATTATGCATACAATAATAATATAAAACCCTGAAGGGTGATATGAAGCTTTGTTTTCTTTGGTGTTGTTCAAATTAATTTTGGCACAAATACAGTTTTGCTGTTTGCAGGCAGTTCTCAAGTATGTCACTGCTTTCACCCCTTTGTAGCTTTCTTCTATTTTTTCCTGTATTATCTCTATCAATATTTAGGACTTGGGGTTTTGTTTGTTGTTTTTTTGTTTGGGTTTTTTTTTGACAAAAATTAGCAATATCATTTGAATCTTGTAGTGAGATCTCATTTTCATCCCAGATGTTGGGTTTTTCTTCTTTTATTATGGCTTTTTCTGCAGCTCTAGGATTCTAGTTTTACCTCTCATTCAGTATGGTCATTTATATTAAAAATAATTGAAATAAATGTCAGTACTGCTTGGAGTAACTTTGTGTTTCAGAAACTGTGATTTTTCACATTTCACTTTCGGACTTGAAAAAGGCTAAGCTCTGGGCATTGAAATTGTATCAATTTCAGTTGTGCCAAGGCAACTTGTACAACTGAGACTGATGCATTTCCATGTGCTACCATCATGAAACTTTTAGGCAGCCCAAGCTTTGCGAGGATCAGCCACTGCCTTTTTTTCTTCTCAATATGGGCAGACCGGAAACACCAAGAGGAATCTGAATCTCTTAACCAAATGTTTTATTCAAACAAAGTAGAATTACTGACTTTTTACTAGGAAAAACTCCAATCAGTGAGACTGCATACTGTCTTCAACCTGCTCTGCAACATGGTGCCTTTTATTCAAGTATGTTTTCATCCTGTGGCTTTCATTGTCTTTTTTTGGTTGCAAGAAGCTGAACAATCCTCTCTGACCACATCTATGCTCATGAACAAAAGCAGAGCCATCTCATCATATTGTACAATGCCATTGTGCTTGTTCACATACTTCCTGGTGTAACTTCAATCTGTGGCAATTTTTCTCTGAGGAAATCCTGGTCCCAGTTCAGAGGACAGGTTGTGCCAGTGATTATTCCCACATGTCATTTTCAGTGCCATGACATTGCTGGGAGAGAAGAGACCAGTTAGTCAGAAGTCAGCCAGGCTTTGGTGTTTGGCTTGCAGACAAGAATGTCACTAATAGTCTGGTTTGTTTACTGGCCAGTGACTCTTAGGAAAGCTGCTGCTTTTGGATGCTTTATTCTGTGTCAGCAACATGCTCCTCTTAATAGTCTGTGCTTGCCTTTCAGCATGGTGCTGCTGGTTGAGTCTCTCATTTTATTGCCTGTTTCTTGCCCCATTGTTCTGCTGCATTTCCTCTCCTGTCTCTAAATGGATCCATCAGACACAGAGGAAGTATGTCTTCCCTGCTCTCAAGTTATATCCTCTTAGTAAAACGGCAGTAATAATCAGGAAACTGCAAATAAATAGCAATGGTCAGATACAGTCAGATGCTGTTAGTTTTGCCCTATTACATGGCAGTTTCCTTAATGACCATTTTTAGTACCACATTCAAAAGGTTCTGAAACAATGCAAGGCACAATATACTCAAGATGAATGTTTTGTTTTGTATATATATTACAGAACCATTCACCTGGGGTTTAGTGTTACAGGAACGCTTGCAAAGGGTGTGTCTTTTTTAAACAATAAAATGTTAAAATCAGGAAAATTAAAGGAAAATATGTAAAATGTGGAAAAAAGTATATACATAGTTTTCATGCCTATTAGGTTCAGGTGCTACTGTTTGTGCCTTGTACTAGCTCTGATTGTTTGGTTCTTAAAGATTGAAGGAAGTTTTGAAGAGAAGTTAATAGGAAACAAATAGGCAATCTCATAGAATGTTTGTTTCTTATAAACATGAACTATTCTGAAGCCTTTTATCGCTGTGTGATACAAAGACTGCATGTTAAAGGTTAAGATGTATTAAAGCAAATGAAAAAAATGCTTTTGGAGGTCTTTGTTATCTTTTCTGTTGTATTTATTTTCAGTGTACTCAACCCTTTCCTATCTATGAAGATCCCATTATAGCTGTTTCAGGAATTTCATGTTATTCATAGCTTTCCATTTTTTTCCTCCATATACAGTATGATATTTTTTTGTGTTGTTTGATTGTATGATTTCAGTTTCGAACATATACAGTCTATGTGCTCCTGTGAACACATTAAAAGGAAAAATATTTTAAAATAATTTCTGTTGCATTAGTAGCAGTAAAAGCTGTATACATAAATAAAAGCCAATTTTCCTAAGTAGATATTAATGGGATTTTTCTATTTCAGCTTGTCTGATCCCAGTCAAACAGCCTCCTGTAAACAAGACAACCATTGTGATTTTAGAAAATCTGGAGAGAGCTTCTTTGTCTGAATTACTAGGAGATTTTCTGGCACCTCTTGAGAATCGGAGTTCAGAAAATCCTTGCACTATTCAGCGAGGTATTTAAAGTACCATTTTAAGTGGGATGGCAAAATGTTTTTACTACAGTGCAGTTGCTGTATGACAAACTGGGAACAGGAGAAAAATATTATTTGTTCACTTTTTATATTTTATAGTGACCAGTTCTTAACAAAGATAGCATTTTAAAGCTAATTTATGGTGTTCTGTGGTTTTGGTTTTTTTCTTTCTGACTGTGCCACTACTTGTTTTCATGTGAAATCATGTCAAAGCTTTGAGTATTTAAGTCAAGTGTTTCTATGGTTTGTTTTCAGCAAATGGTGTTTCTGATGCTTTTTACTTCCATGAGAACTGCTTTTTACTGGGGACAATTGCCAAGTGTCATCTTCATGGCTCTGACCTGCTGGTTCAGCAACATTTCCGTTGGGTTCAGCTTAGGTGGGATGGGGAACCAATGTGTGGCTTGCTCCAAAGGATTTTAAGGAGAAAAGTTATAAACAAGGTAAGAACTTGAATCAGCTTCAGCACTTTTGTTCATCACCAGGTCTGTGAAATATATATGATGGTAATGATGAAAGCTGAGCAGAGAACTAAGTTGTTTCAGGAAAGAAAAACATTCATTTCTGGGAAGATACAGGTTGTGTATCTGTAAATGTTGTGCTTGGCCTCATAGCAAAGTGTGTGGCCATGGCTGATTAGCATAAGCACACTGGTTAGCTGCAAAAAACTATACTGTGGCTACTTGTCTACCCACAGCATGAAACATCCTGCAGTAATTTTTTTCAACTTCAGTTTGAGCATGATAACAAGAATAAGTTCAGCAAACCTTAAATCACTTTTTAAAAGAATGTATTTTATATATCTAAAATAAGATAGTCCTACGTGTGTTTTGTCTAAGTTTTAAGCAGCAAAAAGACTTTTCATGATTTTCTCATCAAAGGAGGGGTAAAATATGTCATTAGGGAAGTTGTTTTGAGACAATAGGTCTGTTGAATCTGGAACAAAAGCTAAAAGAGAATAAAGATGGGAAGTCTGTTTTGACATAAATAAATGGAGATGGGAAATGAAAAGAAAGATGCAGGCAAAAGAAGAACTGTGGACTTTTGAAGATTATTTAGAGAAAAGCCACTCCAGTGTGATAGCAGCTATTGCAGACAGTCGGGCACTGTTAGACATTGGAAGGGGGAGTTTAATCAAAACAGCTGCAAAGGAAAACAATCTTGGCAGCAGAGTTTTGAACAGGCTTAAAAAGGGAGATTGTTCTCTGAACAGAAAAAACTGTGAGTAATGAAGACTCCTCTTGTGGGACAACAGGCCTACTGTCAGTTCTAAGTGTTCAGCTGCATGTATCTTGGTTATCCTTGGGGATGTCATCTCCTGTACCCTTTGCCACAGTTCTCATCTATAAAAGCCTACTGATTCAAAGAAATACTGAAGAGGAAGTGTGTGGTAACTGTACATTTCAGGTATGATAATGAGGAAATTTAGAAACATTCCTAGGTATTCTTTAATCGCAAGAACAGAAATACAGCATAAAAAAAAAAAAAAATCACGTGAAATGTATTTATGAAACTCTTAATAGATTACTTTTCTTAGATTGCATTTTTCAGGTGCACAGCTGTTTATTTCTGATTCCCTACAGACTCAGTAAACTGGAATCATGTTGAGGGTATAAATGGTTTCCATAATCCTTGCCAAGGATGGGGAGGGTGATAATTGTCTTTAGGCGAGCAGTGGGATCACTTGTTGTGCTGGTGTCTTGCAGACAGACTATAGTGCTGGAATGTGGTAGTGGCCAGAGAACAGTGCAATAAAAGTATGTAGCAGAATTCTTCTCCATCCTCATGAGGAGAAAGGTTGTATTTTCAAGCCTACAGTGGAGAATATCTAGTGATCTAAGCCCCTTCATAAAAGGACAGAAACACTTTGATCATAGATCATTCAAGATCAAAGAGAAGGACTTTCTTCAGCTGAGCCAAGAAATGCAGCACTGCAGACAATTGCAGAAGCAGGGATATTCTGACCTGCTCACAGTCAAAGGCTGGGTCAAACTTACTCTGCCAAAAGGCTTTGGCTACAAGAACATGCAGCATCATGTAACAGATGCCATTTTCAAGCTATTTTATTTTAGCCTTGAAAGAAATCTTTAGTCTCATAGGTTAGAATTTGATAATTCATAGGTTCCTACCTCTGACTGAAGTTGAACAGAATTTGGGTAGTAATCTCAGTATTTTCTCTCAAACATATGTGCAGATGATGGCTCTGTGGAGAAAAAAGCCATGTATCTTCCTGTATCTTCCCTAATTAAATATGGAAATGCCCAGTGTGTTAGCACAGTTTTAAAATTACTTACATGTGCCATATGCAAATTCAAATGCCAGTTGGTATAGGACTTAAAATAGTGGTTTCCAAAGTTAAAAAGAGAAGACAGATTAATCTGTTATAAAAATCTAAAGGATAGTAAAAGCACATTTATTGTTTGAACAATAGACTTTCAGAGGTCCTTGCTCTGTATTCTCATAACTTGTTTGTGCCTTAATGTTCACAGTTTTGGGTGAAAAGCTCTTTTCCCACAAGTTTGACCTATTAGGATATATGGGAACGTGGTTTTCTACATTAAGTTCATCTGTAGACTCTGTGAAGAAGCTCTGCCTTCAGTGCTGTCAGTTGCTATCCCTGGTGCATCTTTTGATGCTTCCTTTAATTTAAACTGTTTCAGAGGATAATCCTAGGATTAGGGTGATGAAGACTATTATTTGGAGACAGAGGAAAAAGATTTTTCTGGGATTAAATAATTTGCACTTAATAAGGCATACTAAAAAATGGAAATCTTAGAAGAAGGCATCTTTCCTTCATTGCTACTAAATCTAAAATCAATATGGAAATCCACTGAGCATATGTCTCGATCAGCTATTCCTGTGCAGTGTGATTGGGTGTTCTTTCATATGCCTTATTTATATCACATGCATTGCATAAGATATGGTAGGTATCTCTTGTAATCCTAAATATTGTAGAAAAGCAGCGCTACCAAAATTTGTATCTCAGTTTCCCACAAGAAAGTAAAAGCATGCCAGTTTATTGATAAGGAGATATCTTTTAAAGTGTGTCAGGGTGCAGGGACACTTGTACTCTCAATATGAGTGGTAATCAAGTATTGGTTTATTGATTGACACATTACATTCTTATATGGCATATAATGAGCTAGTACACATTCTGCAACCTAAGCATTTATTGGATGCTTCTTTAAGGGAAAACCACACCTTCTCTCATGCCTTTCTAATCACAGCATTCTGTTATCATGTTCAGCTGCAGCTACTCAAGCCAGCCTCCCTCTCAGACCCCTGCAGCAATGTCCGTGTAACCCTTTAATAGCCAAACTAAAATTAGCCCTGACAAAAGTGTAGTTGGGGAAGTAAGTTTTAATACAGCAGGACTTCAGTATACTCCATAAAAAGGTTTGGCCAGTTTTTGACTGTCCCTGATTTTGTAACAGGAATACATGAGTTAAAAACCCCACAAATCTTGGGGTTTAGCCGAAAGTGTTTGCAGCTCTTGTCTTAAGTCACGTCTAACATCTTTTCTCTCTGCAGTTCAGAGGCAAAGTACCTCCTCCATGTGATCCTGTGTGCAAGATCATAGACTGGATTCTTGCTGTTTGGCACCAGCTAAATTCTTGCTTATCACGTCTAGGAGCACCTGAAGCACTTTTGGGGCCAAAACATTTCTTCTCTTGTCCTGTCGTACCGGGGCATGGCCAGGCAACAGTCAAGTAAGATTTCTGTTTCCTTTTGACACTGCTCAGTGCCAGTTGACACTTACTTCAAAGGTAGTCGTTGTGTTTCTCCCAAATCAGTCGTCTTGTGATATTTCAGTTATTTTCTGACACAGAGGTTACAGGATTCAAGAATTCTGAGCTTGAAAAGTTAGTAAAGTCTCCTTTTGAAGTTGCATATGAAGGAACTTTGGAGAATGATAGCTCACTCTTTTAAGTACCTGGTATAATTTTAAAGCATACATATGATTTCTCAGATACATAATCTTAGTAAATAAGGCAGATACATACATTTAGTTATACATATGGTTAGATGTCCAGTAATATAAGAAAATATTAAAAAATGAAGAAAATTTGGCTTTTTTATTTTCTAATTGCATAAACATCTGCTCACATTCCAACTGCAAATGCTAGCAAATGATGCAAGCAATAGCTACAGAATTTTAGATTGATTTCATATTAATATCAGACTATGATGTTGTTTGACTATATTAGAAAAATAATGAGCTCCTAATTAAGATTCAAACTGATTCAGAATATAACACTGGTTTTTGGATACATGATGTAGCTTTTCTCACCAGTCTTTTCTCCTGAGTCACCACTTCTGTTCCTTCTGACTTTTCTCTCTTGCACTTGTTTCTGCTGAGCCTTCTTCAAGGGCCTTTGCTTAATAACATGTGCAGTGATTGTTTCATCATGTGTTCTGTCTGAAGATCTTCATGCATTTTGTTTGTTAATTTTCTTTTTTTTCCCCTAAAAGTACAGATTAGCTAATCTTCAGAGTAATTATCAAAGTCTTAATGTGGATATAACGTTGACTTGAAATTTTATGGGTGCTGGGAAACAACAAAGGAATGAAGTATACCATGAATCTATCTCCCATCTCCCTCTTGAATCATGTCCTCTGAAATGTTTGAATCATTTATTTATTGCAGTGGCATTAATAGAGAAACAGAAAAACTATTCTTTAGATGCCTTAATTATACATTTCCCAGTTTATATTTCTCCTCAGAGTAACTTTGACTGGTTTCACAATGCTTTATTTTGAGCACAACCCTAAAATGTCTTTTATTGTAGTCATATGCCACGTGACTCCGCATTTTAATTTAGTTTTTGCCCACTAATAAAAAATTAAAAAGTACAGCTTCAGCGAGCTCTTACTGGGTACTTTTAGTTCAGCAGCATGATGGCTAACAGTGTGGTCATGTAACAAGCAATAAATAGCTTTTAATTAGCAGCCCACTGGTTGCTCTTACTTCAATCTAATTAATCACTCCTGTCCTCTTGCCCTTCCTCTCCACTGTGCTATTCTGCTGTTTTTTAGCATTTATTAAAGCTTCACTGAATCAATACAATTCATTAAGATGGGACAACTGTCTACAAACTGAGTTTGTTCTGGGCTCAGTGTTAGCGTGAGGCAAGAGGAAGATGTAGCAGCAGGGAAAGGAAAAAAAAGGAGTGACAGGAAATTGTTTCCTGCTGTGTGTTTAATGTAGCTTCATATGTTTTGGTGGTAGAGTGAATAAATGAGGAAAATTTTAGCTATGTTTTTTCTTCGTTTTGATGTAGGGAATTAAAGCTGACGTTCCAACAGACATAGCTTTCACTTTGAAGCTCTTTTTGAGGGGCAGGGGTGTGCTATACCTTTCCTAATTATCGGGTATATCAAATAATGGGAGACTTACCAAGATGAGTGCAAACTTAAAACTGAATTTAAATACCAGGTTGGAACTTTATTTAGGGAGCATGGCATTACACAGCCCATCAGTTGTTAAGTGTTAGATTAGAATGGGCTCAATTAATTTTCTCTTTGCAGTGTTCATTTCTGACCATTTATAATGGCAGTTTTGCAAAATGTGAAAAGCTCTACATAGGCAGAAATCAAGGGAGAGAGTTCTTCATGACTAAAATAAAAGCAGCAGTTCATTTTGGTAGCTTAATTCAGCTAGCAGAAGCAGAATGTAGCTATATGGAATGGTATCTACACCATTATGTGAAGGAAGTTTCAAGGAATATCTCTAATATGTGTTTTACATCATATTTATTATTTTTCTAAGTAATGTAACTTTATCAAGCTTATACAAGCACTTTACAGCATCGTTGTATTCCATAAAAGCTCAATCTTATGCTTCATAACTGAACAGAAACGTATCTATCAAATTATTCACTCATTCTAACTTTAAAAAAAATTAAAAATAAAAACAAAAAAACCCCAAAAAAATAACCAAAATGTCATCAAAATAATTTGGGTAATAAGATAGCTTCGGTGTATCAATGTATCCAACAAAACAGTCCACTTAAACATTTTAGTCTTCACTTTTTCTGAATGGATTTCTGAAGAGCTGAACACAGCATAATAACCTATAATTTCTTACAGACTTGCAATATAAACCATCTGACTTAATCTCACCATCTTCTTCCTGTAAGAGGGTATAAGGAAAACCAAAAAGAGTTGGATTTGATCTAAAAAAGATTGTGTCGGTTGTAGATGTGAGCTGAGCCCTAAGTCTGAAATTCCTAACCTTTATCCCCAGAGAACTCTTAAGTTACAAGAATAATCTTTTTTGTTCCTAATGAAACTTTTCATTTCTGTACTAAAACAACATATTTCTCTCTTAGAAAAGCAAAAATCCCAGAAGAACCATGTCCATTTGAATCAAATTTTTGTAATTAGACTTAGTCTGTAAACCAGACAATCTGGAATATCCAGAGCATCCTGGAAACACAGTTCACCACAGATCACATAAACAAAAGGAGATTGAGAGCAGTACAAATAGAAATGTTTTGTAAACTGAACAAGTTTGGAAATGGAAGAATACTGGAAGGAGGACAATCATAAGTCAATACCTCCTTTTTCCCATAATGGAAGCAAATAGGCAAGGAGTGAACACCTGCAAGTATGGAAACTTCTCTATGTATTAAAAAATAAAATAAAAAATATATATTTATATATATATACACACACAGGAATATGCTTCTTTCTGGGACATTCTTTCTTTTAGTCTTAAAATAATGTTTTATAGTGCTTATATGAATGAGGAAAATCATCAGGAGGTAAATAGTTTGCCAAAGCAACATAAAAAAAGTTAGATCAAATAGTTTAATATAAAACAAACAAATAAACCTTCCCTTAAATAAAATCAGTACCTCTCTGAAATGGGGTGCAATATGAAGTCCAAAATATACATGCTTCTTAAAAATGCACAATGTGGTATGTTACCCAAAGTATAAAATCTTGCGTTTTGAGAATAGTCTCTGAAATTAAGGGATTGGTTTTGTGCCTACAGGTGGATGTCCAAGTTATGGAATGCTGTGATAGCTCCCAGAGTTCAAGAAGCCATACTATCCAGAGCCTCTGTGAAAAGAACATCTGTACCCGGACAAACAATAGCCAAAAAAAGTCCTAGCCAAGGGCAACAGGCTGTAGTTAAAGCTGCTCTCAGTATCTTGCTAAATAAAGCTGTTTTGCATGGCTGTCCTCTACCCAGAACAGGTAAAACTGAACTATCTGAAAGGCATATAGTTGTACAATGCCAATCTGGGGCTTTTAACTACTTGGTTCCTTTTTTAAAACTTCCACAAAACATTACTGTAATTCTGATGTGAGGTGTGGGGTTAAAAGTATTTATTGTCATTAAACTGAGCAGTTGTATAAGGTAGTTCAAGAAGAACCATTTGCAACGGGCAGTTCTTAAGACTGTTCTACATTTGTTTCAGAGCTAGATAATTACATAGCAGATTTTAAAGGAGGAAATTTTCCTTTATCCATGGCTTCGAGCTACAAAAATTGTACTAAGAAAAGAGGTGAGAATGCTTCTTGGAGAAAAGTGAGCACAAGTCCTCGCAAAAAGTCGGGCCATTTGTCCTCCCAGTCATGGAATAAGCAGGAGGCAAATACTGAAGGTAAATAAAGCTTTATATTTTCAGTTCTGAAAGTGGGGGGAATCAGAGGATGTTAAGCTGTGTAGGTGCAAATCAAACATTCCTCCTACATCATGAATTAAAAATTCTCTAATAAACGACACTCAGGTTTATGTTCACCAGTAAAAAATTGTTTATTTCTCCCTCTCCCCCACAAAATTATTTCTTTGTGACTGTGAGGTGCCCTAAGTTTGTTTATTCTAATGCCCTTCCTGTTACCTGATTGAGGTAGGCATTGACTCAGATGGTGGAAAAGCAAGGGAATGATGTATCAGTCTCTTCCCCAATGACAGATGAGAGAAAGCTTCATTACTTTATCAGTTCTCCTTAGATCTGCTCCTAATTTACAGTATACCTGCTTCTCGAGTTTTCTACAACTTACCTTATAACTTCTCTACAGTAGTTACTACTGTGTGAATCTGATTAAAAATAAATTATTGCATTCATCCTCAGATCATGCATCCCTTGTTCCATCTTATTAGAAGGATTAGGAAAAAATCTATTAGAAACACTAGAAAAATTTTCACTTTACTTGCAAAAAAAAAAGGTAAAAAAATCTGTAGTCACGGATACTGTAAAATTTTCAAGAAATTTCCACATTATTTTCAGTCTGCAGCTTGATAGAGAGGACTTTATATGACTAGATCTGTGCATGTGTATAAACGTGAAAGTTATGTTAGTGGCTGACACTTGAAAATTCTTTCCACCTTAAGATCTTAAGCCATGAAACAAGCAGTTTACTGCACAGAGGTGATGTCTGGATAAATGCAAAAGCAACATCATTCTTCTAAAGGACACATATTTCTAGGAGGAGAACTTAGTAATACTGTAACTGAATGCAATATCGAACAGGAAAACTTCTGGGGAACAAAATCAAAGTACTTACTTTGCTTTCAGAAAATGAAGACAACTCCTTTAGAAGGCAGATTTAGAAAGAGAGAGAAAGAGGCTTAGATGCAAACTTTAGGAACAGTAAGATTCTAGCCTCAATTACCTCATATACAAAAGACTGAAATACTTGACGCCTGGTACTTTGCAATGTTAAACTGAGCTATTCAGTTCCTCAGCCCTTGTTCAGAAAGAAGTCTGCTTTTTTTTGAACTGCAGCTCTTATATCCTGATTGCAAGTTCTCCACTTGAATTGTCAGTTTATCTAATCCTGCTCAGAGGATTTAATAAAGAACATAACCTGAAATAGGGTGGTTCTTGATGTGTCTTTTACCTGAGAATGTTCCTGGACTCCAGTTAATATCTGTGAATATAAGTAAAAAAATGGAATGGTGAATTAATTTTAGTAGCCTTCCATTTCTGACTCTCAGTCGAATGCTGTTCCCGTTCCAAGGAAGAGTATATTGTTTGATTTTTACCTCCATGAAGCAAACTAAATATTTTCCTGTTGACAAGTGATTTCTCTTTGAGAGAACCAGTAAGGGTGGTTCAAACACCTCAAACAGAAACCTCATGTTCTGTCTTTCACAAAAGCTTGGGCAACTCGTGCCTTCTTTGCCAGTTTAGCGGTGCCTAATGCTACTCTGAATAGTTTCCAGGGATGTATGATAGACTATTGACATAATTAGCTAGTAAATGGGAACACATTTTCCCTGTTTATCAAAGAGTTTAGAATAAAGAAATCAATGCACATGGTAACACACTAAGAAGTCAATCTCTCTTTTGACAGGTTTAAAATCCAAGACTGTGTTGCAACCAAACTGTAAGAAAAGAGCTTCTCTCACCACAAAGTAAGTTCTAATTTCTGGTATTTGTGACATTTAACAAAAAATAAAGATGATAGTATCGTGTTGTAAAGAAGTACATTATAATAAATGGATAGTTGGTATTTGGTAATGTTTTGGTACCACATTTGCAGAAAATAATTCTTTTTCATTTTCTAAGAAGAAATAAAATTTATGTACTTTGATATGTTCAGAATAAATTTCTGTAATTCAAACCTTGCAGCAGTACATGTCTTTTTATGTAACAGCATAGTCTAAGACTTAATATTATGCAACATTTACTCTGCCTTGAATAGTTGACCTTATGGTTTTCTCAAGCTGCATTATGTTTTAAAATTTCCTCTGGCTATTTAAGCTTGCTGAATAGCAATTTGAGATGGTACAGTACATGCACTCTAGTCTAAATGATGCAGTTTGACTGAGGAAGT
Source organism: Formicarius rufipectus (assembly GCA_013399695.1). Lineage (NCBI taxonomy): Eukaryota > Metazoa > Chordata > Aves > Passeriformes > Formicariidae > Formicarius > Formicarius rufipectus. Next base: position 2,110,737 of record VXAU01002296.1, on the reverse strand, counting down.
GCACAAATTAGCCAGGGGGAATTGCATTTGAGGCCTTACTTCAATCTGAAACCTTGGTTCTACCTTATTCACAGGCACAGAGAAAATAGAATATTTGTGCTTCCAGTATGACTGCATTTTTTTAACTGTTTGGAATTAATTCTGAAAAGGAGAGTTGAATAAAATTGATTATTCCATCTGAAGAAGAGGGGAGTCTTTGAGGATATTAGGCAGAAGAAGTCTGTTAGAATTTCAGAATGCGGAGAATAACTTATATAGAAAGAACAATTATGAGGTAACAACTATTGACAGCTATTGCTGACAGTTAATTAGATGTTATTTTCTGTCTGTGGTAGTAAAGGTAATTTGGAAATAAATTACTATCTTTCAGGTGTTGATATTTTTAAATTGTATCATTGCTTAATGTAAGTGTCCTCTCCATTTGTTTATTTGTGTTTTTTAACCAGATCTTTGGAGAAGGATCATCTGAGAACATTAAATCTGGAGCAAAGGCTGTCCGTTGGGTCTGATGATGAAATAGATCTTGTGCAGGAACTTCAAAGTATGTGTTCCAGCAAATCTGAGCCTGATATAAGCAAGGTAAACACAAGGCCTTTACATAATTTACTTCATTATTCATTATTTACTTCCATATTCAGTAGTTTGTTACGTGTTTAAAATGAATTTTTAATTTACAAGCCCTGCTTGAACTGAAGAAAATTACTAAATTATTTGGGAATTAGCCAAAGTCGACTAATAAATTATACATTTGAGGGTAAGTGTTCTGGTTTAACATACTATTTTAAATTACACCTTCACCAATTTTTGCAGTGGAGCCTGAAATTTACAAGTTTATAGAATCATAGAATAAGCTGAGTTGGAAGGGGCACGTTTGGATCAGTGAGTTCAACTCCTGGCCCTGCACAGAATCACACCATGTGCCTGACAGCCTTGTCCAAACACTTCTTGAACTCTGGCAGGCTTGGTGCTGTGACCACTTCCCTGACAATGACCATCTCTGCATTACTGTTCCCTGTGTAATGTTTCATGCTATCATTGCTCCCCCTGGAAAACTGTTTTGTAGTCTTAAAGGCATAGAAAGCTTTCCCTAATATGTACTGAACATTTGGTTTGTTTAATGTAATATCATTGGTCATCACAGAATTTGCTCAGAGCTCCTCTACTGTGTAGGCAAAATGCAGTTTGCTGCCCCAAGCAAGAGAGCATGTTTCTTTAACAGTGGCAAAAGAAGGAGAAATGCTAGCAGGGCTCAGGTTTGGGCTAAGTTCTGTGCTAGAATGGGTTGTGAGTGATTATGGGAGGCCTGTTGAAGCAGAGGGTGGAGCCATGGATCTCTCTCATTTTTCTCTCTGCATTAATAGCTAAAGCTGTTTAATCTTTTCTGTCTTTTCTTGTAGTAGATGAAGCAGCTGTTCCAAATCTTTTGAAACACAGATAGAGTCAGACTATTGTCCAGTTAGGCTGTGCTTGGCATCCTCTAGGATTTCCCTGAACAGCAGATCCATTAGTTTTGCTTTATTAAGTACTGTGTTTATTCTTAGAAGACAACCAAATTTTTATTAAAAAAAGAAATATTGTGTTTGGGATGATTTTTTCAACCTATTTAATGAAACTCTTTGTTATGGTGTTTTGTTTGGGGTTGTTTTTCATAAGGTATTTACAATACTTGCATGAGTCACATGTGCCAAGCTAATCACTGCTCAGTTAGCAGGGATTCACCGTAGCTACCCTTTAAAAAATAGGATGGGCTTAAAGAAATAGTAACCAACTTAAAATTGTGCTTAATAACATGTAAAGTATAATTGCTTGTTGATGACAATTCAAGGAAATATGGGTTAGATAAGGAAGGAGATAGATGTCATGTCTTTTGTTCGGTTTCCTCACCATGGGTGGAACCATCCATGGCTGGAATTTCTGTTTTTAATTCTCCAGCTGCCTACTAGAACCTTGCAGAAGTAAGGGTGCTGTTGCATGTTTTCTTTGTGTGATGTAATTTCAGGCTGCCATCAGAATAAGTACTCTTGCTTTTTTATATGCCCTTTCACTTGAATATGGTCCTGCTGTCTCCATTAGGTCGGAATTGAGTACTTTTGCAGTTGTAGAGTTGAACTGGATCAGCTTGTCCCAGGATAAAATACATAGTTTTCAGTGACAACACAAGGTTGATCAGGTTCTGTCTGTTATTTTCTGGTCACAAGGTTTGATAGCAAATAAATAGTAGGGAAGAAACATCACAAGAAGAAGAGAAAAAGATCAGTCCTTTCTCTGATGTTCCTGGAGGCTGGAGAAAATTTAATGGAAAACTGCCCTTAAGCTCTACTGAATGAGTAGTGTTACTCTTCCTCTGATAATAGTTGATGTGAAATCTCCATCTCCCACCTACAAATGCGCTCAAGAGTAAAGGAGAGGTATTTCAGTTGTTTGGATATTTATGCTTTGCGTTGCGCAGAAACCATAAAAATAAAACCAAGCCACTGTCAAATTGAAGCATTATCTCTGTGAATAACAATTTTCTTATTTTTGTTTAGATTGCAGATTCTAAGGATGAGTTATTGACATTCAGTAACTCTAAGAACATTCCTGTATTTTCAGCAGGTGGTACTAACCCAAGTAAAACAACAGCACAAAAGGTAGGTGAAATGAGTTTTGCAGTAGGGATAGGGAAGATGTCTTGAGTTTCTCCAAAATAGGGATTCCTGATTAGATTCTAAGAATTAGTGCCCTGTTTATTACAAGAATAAACTGTCATGATTCTTAGGAAACTGGCTAGACATACCATGCCAAGGTTTTTCCATGTGTCTTAATAGAAGCTAAAGATTTATTAAAACAATGGTTGTATTTGCTTCAGGGTTTATGTTTATGTAAAGCCCTAAGCCAAGTATTGTTGACATTACATTGACATTGTAAGTTATTTGCATCAGATATGAAGAGAAATAAAAAGAGGGTTCATTGTTGCCCCTCAATTAATGTCACTCAGTAAGTTTACAAAAGCACAAAACTTAAAATTCTTGATATAAAATTGCTGACTGCTCTGCTCTCACAGCTCTCCGGGGCAGAAATATTGAGAAGACATGATATTACCAGAGTTTGTGAGGAATAGGAGGGTTTTTTAAGGGGTATTCAGTTCCATTTTTTTTACCTAGCTATTTGTTGAAACATACAGTTGTCTGGCCATATTATTTATGTAAACAAATTTCAGAATTGTTTCAGAATGGGAATATAAGCTGAATACTACTGGAAGATATAATAAGTCCATTATTATCTTCTTTTCAGAAATTTATGTTATTGTTTCTGACCATTAACATCCCTACTAAATATGAAGTAATATCCTTAGTTTTCATTCTTTGGATAATAAAGGAAAAATGACACATTCTCTGTTGTTAAACTTCTTCCCCTTTTCTTTTTTGCTCCTTGTGATTTTGAACATCAAGAGAGCTTCTGAACTCAATTAACCTTAGCTGGGGCAGAATCTGTGGTGTGTCTTCCCTTACCAGGCACTCTGTGTTCCCTTGATATGAGTCTTCTCATATCAATTCAGAGGCCAGTCCTGATGCTTCATCTGACTGTGATAAATTTTTTTTCTAGAGACACTATTTTCTGCAGATACACTGAAACAGCCCTGAAAATAGCTTCATTTGCACACATTAGCATTAAAAAAGCTTTAGCTGGATGAGTTGCAACCCTTACAATCCTGTTTCTTCATATGAAAAAATATTCAAGAAGCTCTGTAATTTTACTTAAAATTCAGAGAACAGTTTCCATTAACAGAAACTATTTTAACCTTGCAGTTCCACATGTAGGTATACATATTTCTATAAATAGATAAATTTCTGGCATTCCAAATCAGAGCTTCATATAGTAGTGATGCCTGAGTAATTTGGTAGGTCAGCTGACCTACCTGTTCCTACTGTGAATCTCTCCTGATGATTCTTTTTTCCTTTCAAAATTTCTGCTAACAACAGAAGGCATAACTACATTAACCTACAGGTAGAAAAGCTTAACTGCATGGGAGGTTTTTGAAGAACTTAGTTAAAAGATTTCATGCAGAATTAAGAAGAATTATCTTTGTGGGGAAATGTTGGCCAAAATGAAGGAAACTCAACCCAGCCTTCTAATGGATGGGAAAGAGGTCTAACAGAATGACAGGCTTTGTCTAGGTTACTACCACAGATGTATCAAAAATTTAGAAGAGCATGCTCTGCTTTGGAAACAGAAGTCAAACTTTTAGAGGAAATTGTAGCTGTGTTTGAACTGATGCAGCTGCAAGAACCGGTAAAAGGAAGAAGGGCTCGAGATGAGAAAAGCATCCTTTGCTGAAAGTGAAGAGAATCCTGTAGGTGACAAAAGCAGTACTGCATGAGCAGGGGAGGTCTTATCAACTGTAATGAGACAAATTACTTAAAAGGGCAAAACACCCATAATTAATTTTTTTTTTTAATGGCTGGATGAAAAACGCCTTTCAAGTATGTGAAGGGGAAAGACATTACTGATGCCCAATGCAAAATCTTTGATCCAGGGTGCAAACAAATTGATGGAGTCAAGGATTAATAAGGATCAGACACATAATGAATAGTGTCCCCAGTCTTTATGTGAAAAGCAATAGCTGAAGGTGAAAAATGAACTTTTTAATATTGCTGCCCAGAGGGTAATCTGGATTCAGCTGATGCCAACAGATAGGTCCTATTTCTCCTTTTTCTCATGAAAGATCCATATTATTTAGGCCTAAGTACCCTCTTCCTTCTTGACTGTAGAGGAACAAATACCTAACTTTGGCACTTCAGATATCTAGAAAGGTGGATATGGTCCAGTTTTAAAGAATATAGCTTCTTACCATATGTGATTTGAGACACTAAAATCTAATTTCAAGAAAACAATCCATAAGATGTTGGATTTAAATGTAACTAGCATTTCAAATTCTGTTCTTGAAGTATTATTTTTTCATGGGTAGTTTGTTGTTATTTATGGCCTTGATGGTAGGAAAAAAAAATAAAAGGTATCTATTCAAGCTGTAAACATGATTTTGTTTTTTTGCTTGTAACTATAAATTTCCATTTTTCCCTTTTAGCTGTGGCTGCAGCTGTCATTTTTTTGACAGTAATTAAAAGAGTTTTGGGGGTTTTTATTTATTTTGGTACCCCTGAAATTGAGACATCTGAGAATTGGATTTAAGTTTTTTTCAATTGCAATACAAAAACCCCATTGCCTTATTTTGGTATTCTGAGATGATGATGATGTTTCCTTTCAGTCAGATAAGAAAAACGAGCTATGTTTTGATCTGCAAATAGTAAGCGACCCTTACTAAACTGCAAAAATTTGTAGATAACAAGAGTTAATTGGGGATGGTAGGGTGGGTTGGTTCATTGTTTTTCATGTCAAACAGTGGTTCTTATTTATACAGAAAATGTTTTTTTTCTTTATTCCTAGGATGGAACGAGTCCTCTCAGCAGCAGTCGAACTGTGGAAAGCAGCAACAGTAAATCAAAGACAGAGCTGGGTGTTTCAAGAGTTAAATCTTTTCTTCCTGTTCCTAGAAGTAAAGTCACCCAGCCTTCTCAGAATACTAAAAAAAGCAGCAGCAGTAATACAAGGCAAATAGAGGCAGATAATAACACAAAAAGAGAGATTTGGAATTTGCACAAAAAAGAACAAATAGAAAAATCCAATAAATAAACCTGCCTTACAATTTTCTGTGTTCATATAATCTCTATTGCAAAGAACCAAGTACTCAAATATGTAAATATTTTTTAAAAACAAACTGTTTCCCTGTAATGTAAAGTTTGTACAGGACCACAGTTTTATTTCTATGTACATCAGCTGGAAATTATATTGATTTAAACTTCAGAAACGGGCATTTTGCCACCTCCGTAGATGGTTGGGGTTTTTCTTCTTTTATTAAAAAAATTGCTCATTTAAATGATAATATTCAGGGGTACCTACCACAGGATTATGTTTTTGTATATACTGTACATAGATATATTCTATGAAGTTCATATGTTAAACTGCATTCAGATGAGTTGCACAATATGTACAACAATGGCTGGAAGGTATTGTTCATGAGTTTTAAAGACATGTTTTTATCTTGACTTAATGAAAACTTACTGAAATTTGGCAATAACTAAAATTATTGGAAATGCAGATCGATCGCTTTCAGCTACAAGCCATATTAAATACTTTGATTTCCCCATCATCTGCCTGCTGAATTGTGATTTTGTTTTTCCCAAGCTTCTCTTCATCTAAAATATCATGAATTTCCTTTATGACTTTTATCTTTTAAAAAAGGAAAGAGATTGAGAAATTAAAATGCAACAAAAGTTATTTTTCTCAGACTCTATTCTTTGGTAGAATTGAAGAAAATGTGATCATTTATTAGTTTTTCTTGCATACTGTAAAAACTTTTATATATTTCATTAGTGTTTTAAAAGCATCTGAGAAATAACAGTGTTTTACAGAAGCAGATTTTACTGAAAAGGAATTTGAGCAAAAGCTTAACTACAGTATTATCCAAGATAAAGTAGTAGCAATGAGTTACTATGTAATGATCAATTTCTACTGTGGATTTAAAATGTAATTGCTGTGAAATGATACTTGAGTTGCAGTTAAAATTAACTCTTAGTCATTCGCCCCCCAACTCCTGAGGTGTAGATCATGTTCCCACGAGGGAGGGTTTCTCCACAGGGCGTGTTCCCGCAGCCTCTCTCTGTGGTGACTGTGGTTCTGTCCTTGTGATTTGTAGTAACATGGAAATGCACTGTTGACATACCTCACCTGGTAGGCAGGGGAAAGTTCAGAGTTTTCCTGAGGTCAGCCCTCTGCTGGGCTACCAGGACATGGTGTGGGGAGCTTGGACAGTCACATGGTCATGCCTCTAATTTCCAAAGGAGCATTTTTCTCAAATTAAGCAAAGAGGAGGAAAGGGTGACCTGTTTCCTAATGCCTCACCTTTGTATGTAAAACAGTCATCCCAGACTCATGTCAATAAAAGTTTTGTACGGCATAGTCTTTCTGTCTCTTAGTATGTATGTGTTGGCTCTGTAGGTATTGAATATTAGAAACTTATTTCTATAATAATTTCCTGCATAATATATTTAGAAAGTAACTTACCTTTTTGCAGCTGCTGTTTTATTAAGCCTTCAATTTGCTGTGTGATAGTAATATGTAACCAAATACAGACCACTTCTCTAGAGGCTGATTTTTAAGGGTTTTTTTGTTTTGTTTTTCTTTTTTTTTAAATTAATTTTTGTGCTGAAAAGTGGGATACTGATTTTGCAGGTAGTTCTGAGCAGAATGAGTCAGCTTCAAAGCGCTGCAGGTTGGAGCAGTGGGTCTCATCAAGTAGAATCCCTTTGGTGCTGAAGTGGTATGGTAGCTTGTGTGAGAAGCTCAGGCATGGATTTCATGGTCAGAAGGAACAAGTCAAAAATGTTTCAACATCAGAATTTGTAATAACAATATTTTTTTAAAGGGCTGTAAGAAAATATCTTGACATGCTTCTAAGCTAGGTTTATTCTGCATTGAAAATACACTTTTGGAAGTCTGACTTCATTTAGGGTTAGCAGTGTCCTGTGTGGGAAGGTCTTGGGCACACTGTTCTAAAGCATGTTTTGAGGCATATTTGAAAACTCTGTATATTGTCTGAGAATCAGAAGTCATCAGTGCTGTACTGTGAGTGAAAATCTGCAGACAGTAACTTTGATCATCTGTTCATGGTGTGAAAGTCTCTTGCTAAATATGTAGTATTGCCTTTCAATGCCCACGTTGTCCTTCCTTTTCAGCCTACTGTCCTAAACTCTGACTGCATCTTTTGCCTGCTTGACTTCTGTCTGCTGTCATTATGTTTGTCTGCCTGTCAATTCAGCACAGTCTGTGATCTCCATACAGCTATAATCATGAGGTATTTTGCAGATCTCCTAATTGACTCTTCTGCAGTAAGTGCTAAGCTCTCGATAGGCCACAGCAGTTCCTGCCCTCAAGCAGTGAACATGTAACCATAACACAGTTTTCGTGTGGACCTACTGACTTCTCTGATGGCTTATCACTTGGTTTGTGATAGATTGTGCAGAAGCAAGGCCAGGCTCTGCTCATTAGCTCTTGGTTTCACTGTGTCTTCAGGTACTTTCTATAATGCTACACACAGCACTCCTCATGTGACTTGTGATATCAGCTACTCTCGTTTTGGGTTAGTAATGGGCAAAATCCTTTCTCTTCTTTCCTTCCTGTGTCTTAAGCAGAGAGGTTTGAAGTGTGCTATCTTTGGTGGGCCATGCTGCAACATGCTGCATTCTGCTCCCAGCTATTACTCCTTTCCGTATCTTTAAAAGAGGTAAGAGAGAGATACCCAGTCTACATGGAGGAGTATCTAAGTATAGGGAAGCCTCTAAGGTTGAATCCATCCTGCAGGCCAGAGTCAGTGAAAGATTTTAATTTAGGCCCCATCTGACTGCACTGCACTCTTCAGTCAAAAGAACATGAAAGATCTTTCTCATTCACCAATGACCTTGGTAAGTGCTAAACATTCCAGCTCTCCACTTCAAGCCAGTCCTGAAAATAAAAGCTTTCAGCATCTCTCCTCCATGAAGAACATGGCATAAGTTCCATTAAAGAATGAGTCCATCACACAAGATTTACCTCGGTTATTGGGTTACTGAGCATGAGCTCCAAAATTAAAAGCATGAAGAAACCTGCTCCATTGTTCAGCAAAGGGAGAAACATTCATCAGGAACAGCAAAATCAGCAGGCTTGAATTTCTGTGGCGCATCTCCCATAATACAGCTCAGGTGATTTACAAAACACATCCAAACCTTCCAGCTATCCAGTAAAACTGGAGAAGCAAAAAAGAAAAATGCCTGGGAAAAGGATGAGGGGCCACTTTCTTGGTGTTAACTCTGGCTAAAGCAGTATTTGTGATGGTCAAACCATAATTAAGAGAGAATTACAAAGTTCTTCAGAAACTTGAAGTCAGAGCAAATGTTGAGGCAGCACAAGATGTGTGTGTGCTGGGCTGTAGCATCGCTCAAAAACCTCTGGTTGCATTTTACAAGGGTTGTATTTTGAGGTTGAACTAGGCATGAATAAACTTAGAAGAAATACTGTTCATCCTAAGAACAGGAAATGGTCTAGGAGAATGTGAGGGTTTTGCAAAGGAAATATGTTACAGTATTGCATTGCAGATTGCTTAACGTGCAAGATTTTTTTAGGCAGCAACTATTTTTACATATATAAAATCCAACAAATGAGCTCCAGCAAGTAACACCAATTCAAAATTAATGTGAGGAAATGTTTTAAAAGGCCCTTGTTTTCAAGATACCTTTCAGAGAAGATTTAACCTGTTTCTTAAATAGGGTAGAATTCAAGTTGTGTGGAGGCCATTGGGTGTTTAGCAGCTCTGGGGGAACAGGCTGATGGATTTGAGGTTTGTGGAACTCAAGGAGGTGGATCTTAAGAAAGATTTTGGAAAATAGGTATTTAGTGACTAAAACACAGCTGGTAAGGCACTGGTTAAGCAACTGTGAAAGTGTTTGCTGGAAGAGCAGACTTGTTTGACCCCGGTAGGATACTGAGCAGTTCCTGCTGATGATGGTTATCCAGCTGCTTTGTGTAGTTATTTTGTGTTTAAGAGTTATGAAGAAGGCTGAGCGTGTGCAGTTCAAGTTTGTTTAGGATATCCTTGCTTGGCCTTTGCCGTCCCAAGAGCTTCTTAGTGCTGTACTAGCAATGTGGCCACCCTTCTTCCTTCTGTGCAGTACTTAATGACAGCTCCAGAACCTCTGCAGAGTAATTTCACTCTTTCTTTTTAGTTTTGTTTCTTTCTAGCAGACTGTAAAATTAAATTTCCACATGTAGTATTAAAGTCAGCATGCCTCTTCTCTTTGGCTACATATTGTACACATCCACATTGTAACAGTGTGAGTGGTTTTAATGCTTTAGTAGAAGGATTGTTTTTAATATTGCAAGTGAACAGAAAAATTCTCTTAATGCTCAGCTTGTGTTTATGAAAGTAATTTTCTTCCACTGCTCTTAATTTATGGCACGTTTTTTGTTGTGTTTTTTGGGGGATCTTTTGTTTGGGTTTTTTGTTGATGTGTTTTCCCTCCTCTTGTGCTCCATTTTGCACCATGGACAGAATGTACAACTTCCTGGTTTAGCTTCAGGCTAACAGTCCTGGGAGCTGTCATGCCCCTGACAGCAAGAACACTTACTTTAGAAGTTAACGTGATCTTCTTGACCTTTGCTGGGGAGGAGAGGCTGTGTCCTTCTCATGGAGGCTGGTACCAACTTATCTCCTGTTCCAGCCTGAATTCCAGAGGAGCTGAAGCAGTGTTTTGGAACTGAAAGGAATAGCACATTCTTCTCCTGCTTGCCCATGGAGGGCAGAGAACTCGAGCAGCATTTTGCTGGGGCTCTTTGGAACAGGCAGTGTGGTGGTGTCAGCTGAGTACCCATGGCAGAAGCTGTTTTGATGAGTGTTGTGGCCCAGGGTGGGGGCAGGTCAGTCAACAGATGTATTTTTTCCTTCCATGTGCTACTTCTGAGACCAGCAGCTTCCGTATGTCCCACCTACTACATGCTACTGCTGTCTTTTCCTTTCCTGAAATGTCTCCTGGTCTGTTCAGTCCAGCTTGGCACCTTCTAACTCCAACTGTGACCCCTGAATCAGTAACAATACTAATTGTGCAAGCTTTGAAGCATGCACTGACTCTAATGACACAGTGATTCTTTTCTGCTGAGCTTTCTGTATCATCTTGTTTATTTAGATAATAAACTCTCCCACATGGTATGTTTGCTACTCTGAGTAACATTCCCAAAAAGAGTGATCCTTGGCATGCCTCCGTGGGCTTGGCAGCAAGCTGCAGCAGCCCCGACCTCCCTGCCAGGCTCTAAGGACTTGTACAAATGGAGAGCTGGCTTTGTGAGAAAAGGGATAAACACCATGAGGTGAGCAGTTTGAGGGGAATGGAGATGGGATTCAAAAGCAATGCTATGTCAATATACAGTTGTGTTTACATTGTTATAAAGGCTAAAGCAAACATAGCCTAGTGGCAAAGAAACAGTGACGTGGCAGAATTGAAACCCAAGGATATCCAGAACACTCTGTGAGCAGGAGGCATTGCTTTGTGGAGAAAATCGGCAGCACAAAGAGGTGTCTCCGCAGACAGAAAGAAAAGAGACACAGGTAAGTGACAGAAGACAGAGAAGAATAAAAGTACAGCATGAGGGACCAGGTGGGAAAAAATAAAACATCTATTTCCAGAGGAAACGCTTAAAGAGGGACAGAAAGTATACAATGGGGGCAGAGCTAAAGGGAAACAGGAATGATACAGGCTGAGCTTCTGGGCTCAGCTGGACCCAGCTGCACCTTGAGCTGCCCAGCACCCATCCAGAGGCCACAGAAGGACAGCGGTGCAGCTCCAGCTGCTGCCACAGGATGCCTGGAAGAGGTCAGCTCAAGCCTTGCATGTGCTGCTCTTCGCAGCTGTAGGGCTCTCAGGCAGTGCGAGGGAGCAGGAGCTGAACAGAACCTGCTCACAGTGAGCTGTGCAGCGTTTGAGCCCCGCAGCACCACCTAGTGCTGCCTGGCCCCGACAGCCTGCTATACCCACCGCTTTTGCTATAGATGGAATGCAGGTATTAAAAATTATATCCATGGCTAGTAATGACTGAAGTAGAAGTAGCAAAATCAGGGAGCGGGTGTGTTGTAATGTGCTGCATAGGCAGGTTTTCTGGAGGGTTTTTTGTTTGGTTTTTTTTTTTTTTGAGGGGGTTGATAGGTTTTTGTAGTGCGTGTTTTTGCGGGGGGGGGGTTTAAAGAAAAAAATAATCTCAAACACCTGTGTCACTAGAAGAATACTTTAGTGCACAAAGACAGCATTGGACAGTACCTGGCCTAACTCCAGGGCTGCCCTCATTTTTAACAGCTCTAGCATAATGAGATATCAAAGACTAGTAGCAAACCCTCCCCCCCAACAATCCAAATATAAAACTTTTTGTACAAATATATTTTTCTTTATAGTACGCAATCACTCAAAATACATAATTTCCTTAGCAAAAGTTTGCAACAATATTAAAATAAATAAAATAACCTAGAGAACATTCAATTCCAAAATAAAACTGCAAACCAGAGGAGTATAAAAATTAATTTCATTATTAAAGTCTACTTCTAAGAGGTTTCTTCCTTGTTTTGTTTTGTTTTTTCTGTTAGGCCAAATTAAAAAGCATGTAAAGGTGCCAGACCTATGCAGACTTTTACAGTTCCACTGCCAAAAGTCCTACCTTTTGCTGAATACTGCTGTCAGTCTGCACTCGCCCACTGCAAGTGTGTGCAGTGTCGGGTTGACAGCTCCTAGGTTTTAAGAGGAAATACCAATTGTCCCTTAACTCTGGAGACATGACAGATGTTGATTAGCTTCCAAGTCAATATCCTTTCTTCCTTCATTGTCACCTACGCACGTGGCATTTGGCCTTTCCTGCTAAGCTGAAATTACAGTTGCTGCATGGAAAACAAAGAGCAGGAAGTTTTCTGTGTGCCTTGCTGATACTGTCCATTAAATCACTTGCAGGAAGTGAATCCAAAGAAGCTTTTTGCATTCTGATATTTCTATTTTCCACCCAGATTAAATTATTTTTTCACAATCTTCCTGCTGTCTTGTCCTCTCACCCCAGCAAGAACATTTCTAAAAGTTTTCTGAAACAATTATGTCAGGCTACGCAGGTTACTTCTGCTTGCCATTTCGTTTGTACCAAATTAGAGCAGCTTTGGAAAGGAAATCTGGTTTCATCATTATAAGTGGCAAAACTTCAAAGAATGTACTAACTTGCACATGATTAACCACAGAAGGGAAGTAATTCCCACACGCTCATGCGGCCGGTGCAAGTTAGCGCCTCCTGCAAGGTCCAATCTGTGCATGGTTCCTGCAGGTTCAGAAGTGCTAGTCCTGTCATCATGGGGCGCTGCTGACCACTCACTCCACAAAGAGGGTGTCTGCACAGCATCTCACAGCCTCGTCTCCTGCACTTCCTCCTCTGTCTCCTCCTGCAAGGCAGTGATTTGGGGTCGAGGTTTGCGTTTGCTGGAGTTTCTGTGGTGTGCTGGGAGCAGCTTAAGGCGATCGGCATGGCTGATGGCCTGCCTGAAGGAGCTCTTCTCAATCAGCAGCTTCTGAATGGATTCATACTGCCGCAGCCTACTGTCCTCAATTACCTGAAGGAACACATCACTCCATTAGATGGGCAGTGGTGGTGCTGACAGAATTCAGCTAAGGCAAATCATGGAGCAGGAAAGAGAAATGAAGATGTAGCAACCATCTTGTAACAGAAAAAGCCCAATTTACAACTGCAATTTCTAACTGCAACTACAAAAACACATATAATGTTATCATGTGGATAAGGTGCCAAGTTAAAAAGTGCCACTGGGCTCACTGGTTTCTCCTTGTGACTTGGTTTTACCTCTGAGTCCTTTTGTTGAAGTCTCCAAGTACTGTGGCATTTCCCTGGCACTGCTAAACCACCTAGGTAAGAAAGTGTTAACTGCAAAAAACAGTTATGTCACAAGCAGGGGGAGAAAGCTGCCAGCACGGTGCCAGTCCTTCTCTGCTTTCATCTTGCCAAACAAGGAAGTGCTGCTCACCTCTATTTGAAGGAGACAACAGGTTTGCCCTGTAAGGCTGTGCCAGCCTCCCCTGTCAAGCAGGGGACAGGGGAAAATCAGGCTCCTTCACTGGCACTGCAATGCCAGCATGGCTTGGAGGAGGCCACAGGTCTGACAGGAAAGAATTTTTAGTATCTCTTTTGCTAAACTGTCGTCTAGAGGGTAGGAAATCTATTTGGGGCAGAGGCTGCCTGGCTGCCAGGGGCTGTGGGCTGAGGGAGAAGCTGAAGTCCAGCACACACAGAGGAGCAGCACATCCAAAAGGACACACAACGTGCCTATTGACCAGCCTGCTTCAACTTCGAGATGTTTTTTCAGTGTTCTTCCTGCAGTGCTAATGCATCCTATCAAATAAGGAAAATGATATTTCACTCTTAATAAAATGATGGTCCCCTCTTATAGAAGAATGACAAAAATAGAGAGGAAGGAACCTTATTTTTAAGAACAATTGCATAACTTGCCTTTTCTTTCCTTTACTAACCATTTTTATATAACACAGGAAATACTCCAGGACTTGAGGATTTTGTCCCTGTGATTAAACATGAAAGAAATATTTACATTGCTTGTTCAAAGAATTTATCAATTCTGATCATCACATATTTTCTTAGGAAACCCCTCTTCCCTAGGCAGCCTCCTATTGCTCAAGTGAAGCTATTTCTGCATTTGCAATGGTGAAGTTCTGTGAGATGCTGAGACTTTTCTAGAGCTCCTGAGCCAAACAAAAATGGAAGGCACCTGGATCAACAGCTGGATAACCCACCTAACTTTCCTTCTGGTTGAAAGAGGGAATCCTGCTCCTCCAGAACATGACCCAGCCCACCTGAACACAGATGTCTGTGACTGCTCGGGTGAAAGAGCAAACAGAAGCCTGCTGCTCTTCTGCCAGTGAGGACATTGCTCAACGGCTCTGAACGACGCCCATCAATTAGAAAACATCATCATTTCTGATTGGTTCACTTTGCATGCTCATCAAATGTAACAAAACAACAGTAAATGAGCCTATTAGAAACACTCACCAAAAATCGCTGGCAGTCCAGCATTGCCTCCAGCCTGTGTTCGCAGAGTATCACTGTGCAGTTGGCAAAGGCTTGCTTCAGGGTCTTCCTGATCACTTGGGAAGTTCTGAAAGGCAAACAAATGCTGGCATTCAGGCTGCAATGCACATGTCCATAACTGTACTGACATGTAACAGTCTAGCTGCATGTTGTAAAGCTCACATGCACAGACACCAGTGCTCTGCAGTGCCTCAGTGTGCTGCATCTCTGCTCTCAGAGTACACACCAGCCAAAAAGTTAAGGGTATAACCAGGCTTCCCTAATCCCCCATGCAGAATTACTAACATATATTACTGAAATCAGGTTCAGTAAAAGACCAAACAAGTTACAGAAGATTTCTTTAGGTGGTGCTGCCTCACTGATTTTCTTATTTTGTATTGGAAGACAGAAGAAATGAACAAAACATACACAGGGTCCAGGTGAGCACTTGGTTCATCGAGCAGCAGGATCTTAGCTTTGCTGAGAACTGACCGGGCAAGGCACATCAGCTGTTTGTGGCCATGACTGAGGACGCAGCCTCCATCCACAAGAACAAAATCAAGTTTGCCCGGAAATTGCTCAATTACAGACTTCAGCCCAACCTGCCAGAAAGAAAAAAGACAGGAAAAACTGGTGAGATACAGTTACTGCCAACTGTGGCAATGTACATCATTGGAAATGTTAAGGAAAGTGACTTTTGAAAGGAAAACAGGCCTGCTTGGTTACTAGGAGGTTAAAAAGAAATGAACAACACTCATATGCTACAGCAACAGAGAAAACAACCCCACTCACCATGGCCAGTGTCTCTACAGCTCTGAGTGTTTCCATACACTCCTTTTGCTGCCCCAAAAGTCTTGTGCACTTTGTTTGTGCTAATGGCATGAATGGCTTCCCTCTGACACTGCTGACAAAGCATTTAGAGAGTTGCCTATGCCAGGTGAAGCTGCTGCCTTTGGACCAGAAACCACTGGGAGACGTACACCCCAAAGCAAAGCATTCCATCTTCCACAGATCCAAACAAACTGTGCTCCTTATCAGCATTTACAGAGACATTTTTGTAAAATTCAAGAACTAGGAAACATATGTGAGTTGCACATCTCAAAAAAAATCATAAAAATGCAATCCAACCCCAGTAATTTATGAAGAGCTTCCCACCCTCCCTATCCCCACCCCATCTTAGATTTTTAAAAATATTTCTGATCTGCAATTAATTTCCATTCCAGGGAAAACAAAAAATTGGAATTCCTACTTTGTCTTTCCATTTTACATGGAAACCATATTAAACTGTGGTTTGTGGGTGCATGTTGAATTTTCGAAGAGTTCACGTTTAATTTAGAACCAAATTAAGGCCAGTGCTTTGTTACTTGGTTGTCTTTTGAACACGTCATGTCCTTTAATGAAATTTTCCAGGTACTGGCTGAAAAAAGTGTTTTCTTCTTAAAACTGCACAAGGTCTCTTCATGTACCCATGGGGTCCAGACAGCTGATTGCAAGAGTAAAACTTTTAGTCTCACAAGCTGATACAAGTGTGACTGATTCAGGTGCTGAAATACTGGGCAATAAAAAAAATGAAACATCAGACAAGACCTGGCTCTCTGCGGTTGATTAGAGGAGCACAAAAAGCTGATGCTGATCTCAGCAGGATGATCAAGATCCACAGCAGACAACGTGGGTTAGGAATAAGCTGACAGTTAATTTCTGTGCTGTGCTCCCAAAGTTACACCAACTCACTGCCACTAATGAGACAGACTTCAAGAGCATGAACTTGGTAAGCAATCCAATCACTACTAATAAAAGGCATTACAGCTCTTTTTCTTTTCTATTTGCTTTACACTCTTGCCTGTGCAGTAACTTCAGTGTTACATGTGAATTTGCGAAACTACTTAATGATAAACCTTTAAACTTAATTGTTTTTCCTGCCATTGTAAATGAGGCTTAGCTCTTTAAAATCCCAAGCTAAATTCACACGCATGCTGGAAACAATCCTCTAAAGCAGGAGAGCTTATCTGCTTCAGGAGAAGGGATGTTGGTCCTTTTTTTCCCCACCGTAAGAGAAGCAGAGAAGGAGCATTGAGCACCCTGTTACCTCTGCTAGGACTGCCTGAAAAGATACTGCCACAACACCTAAACAGAAATGTCATGATGCTTTTATTTGACAGTAAATTACTCACAGAAACTGTCTACTCTCCTCTGTTACAAATGCAGGGAAGAAATTAGATAAACCTAAGAGAGCAAGCAGAGACAGAGTTTAACCTCCTGGATGGGAAAGGAGGAAGCTTTCAGATTAAGTCACACACTTGTAATAAGGAGAATGACACCAATTCATGGCTAAGACTGTATTAATTATGTCATCTGTATGCTGGAAAAAGGCATCTGCTTTCTAGGCTGCAGCCTTTCCCTCCCATAACAATCACATGCCTTTCCCTGGGCATTACGGTCACCTCTGCAAACTCTGAAGCACCATCAGAGCCAACAGGTGGCACCTGACAACTGCAACGCAAGGGGATCAGTGCAACCTGCAAACAGAATCTGGCCCTTAAACTTAGGGAATTCAAAAACAAGTGTTGCTAAAACCTAAACATAAAACTAGACGAAAACCTTCAGGCTTGTAAAATCTAATATTCCAGGTTTCTTGTTTTCCATGATATAGGAAGTTTCCATGACACAAGCAGTGAACAAGCCTCAATACCTTGTTGGAGAGTGCTCCTCTCAGCTGGCTTCACATCGGTGTGACAACTGCAGTAACTGTTTATAACTAATAATAAAGACAGTTTATCGCACAGCATCATCTTTCCTCTGCACTTTTTTCTTAAGACTCTACATAAATGTATAAAATGACAATCATTTGACCTACACTGCATCCTTCTGTAACCACATTACCAGAGGGAGACAACACTGGACAGTTTTACCTCCTCTGCAACTTTCCATATTTCTTCATCATCCCACTGCCCATAAGGATCCAAATTCATCCGAAAAGTTCCAGAAAATATGAACACTTTCTACAAGAAAAAAGACACATATATAGAGAGAGAGGTAGATGGTTAATTTGACACATTGTACAAAGCATTGGATATTTGTAGAGCACATGGAGAAAAGAATAGTCACCTGCAATTACCAAACAGAGCTTACTGTGGGTCTTTTAATTTGTTTTTAAACCTTGTTCCAAAAGGAAGAGATCTTAAAATCCTTATATAATAAAGTTTTGGCACCTGTCTCTAGAAAATCTTAGCCAAACTTGTATGAAACCCAGCAAACCCCAAATTTCAGTAGTTTTCAGGATAAAAGATTTCCTGTGTTTTCATTTTGAAATAAGCCTTTTAAAAACTAGCTTTAATGCTTTAGTATGTGAAACATATTCAAACAAATAAACAGAAACCTGGCTAAACCAAAGTGTGTGTTTCCACAACTTTGTTCTGAGAGAAAAAACTATTGGATATTTGTCAAAATTCAGGGACATTGTCCTAAGTTGATTTTCATAAATGAATTTCCCTTTTTCTAATCAGTTTTAGTCACGTACATATTTCAGCATCATTCCATTACATTTCACCATGTCCCAGTCCTATCTCCAAAGAGGTTTTTTTTCCTCTCTCACTGTCCTGTCACTGAGATGTGACAGGCCACCACCTGGGGCATGACTGTGGCAGCAACAACCTGCTCTGTGCTCTTTCCCTGCTCTGTCTCACGCCTGCCTTCCACTGCACAAGATGAGGAGGATGCACATTACCTGGCATTGAGAACACACCCTTCTCATGCTGAAATTCATTACTCCATTCTGCTTTCCCCATCAGTTCATGCAAGCAATTTTAAGCAAGCATCCCTCCCTTAGATACATGTTTTGTAGCTCAAAAAGCAATGGTTCAGACAAAATCAAATATTTGTTTAATCTCTTTTTACATAGGGTAGGTATGTCAGATTCTGGTGGAAATTAGATTCTTCAAGGGACACTGAGGTTGTACAACATTTCTTAACAAGCCATTGTTTTCTGAGGTAAGGTACAGCTGCTGTTTGTAACCGGGAAAACTTGCTCTCAAAAAATTCAAGTGTCTTTTTGAAAAATATTACCATTTGCTTGCTTTTCCCTTGTACATATGTAACAAATGCCAAGAGGAGAGATTTGAGACAATTACTTTTTTCTTTCTAAAGAAAATACTTATTTAGAGAAAATGTATTGAAATGCCAGTGATTCACAGCCACATAAATTCTTGGAGTCTTGGCAGTCAAATGCTACCTAAAGCAGTGATTTTGGTAGCTGTACAAAAGCTGTACCAGCAGAAAACACCTAAGAGAATTACAAGTGTTTTCCCGGAGTTTGGCCTAACACAATTTCCACCTGACCTAATCTGGGACCTTGGCATCCTTTCATCAGATTTCAAGGTGATTTATACACATTTTTATATTAATCATTTAATTATGATTATTTAAAAGTTTAAATGTTGCAGAGGAAAATAAATTACTTTAATTAATTTGCTTGATTAAGATATCTACCTCACTGCCAATAACTTATTTGGCACAACTGAGAAGGAAGTACCTGATTGAATAGACCAGAGGAGAAAAGGAGCTGCACTGTGGTGCCCTGCAGGCAGTGGGATGGGTTTAAGGGCAACGTTACCTTCACTGCAAGGCCAGCAACACACTGACTGAGCTGCAGCAGAGGCAGCAGCACACACGGCTAAAAATTAATCATTGAAGTACTTTTTGTGAAGACAAGGGGGAAAGAGCAGACTCTTTCCTTTGTAATTGTTCCTGTTAATAACAGTGAAAGCTTTGGTGAAGCACAGCACAGCCCTTTTCCCATGTCCTGCACTGGTTAGGTGGCATGAGCAGGGCAATGTATTTGCAGCAGGATTAGGTTCTTCCAAGTAGTGGGTGTGGTGGAAACAACAATGCTGTGGAAACAGTGTCAGCCGTGGGTTTGTTCACACTGTGAGAGCCATACATTTAACATGGAACAGGTATTTTCATTTCTCAGTGGTAAAGAATAGTTAACTGAACAAACCAGTTTTAAAGAAGATAGGGCTGAATAACATTCCTGCTGAAGTGCAGAAGGCAGAGCAATAAAGGGAACGACTTTCTTCAGAAGCTGCTGCTCTAATAACTGTGCTTTTGAGAAGCAGGGCACTAAAAGCAAGTTATACCCAGAGGCAGGGTTAGGGTTTGTTTTTCCCTAAAAGGTAAATATTTCATTGTCCTGAATTCTGGTATTTCTCCATTTCAACAACTCCTTCCTCCCAGCTCATTACAAGCCTCATAGTGAGTAAATACCATGTGAGTCACATGGGCAGTTTAGAGTCTCCTTATAGAAAAGCAGAAATAAATCCCTCCACATTCTTAAAAACTAGAAGGCTAAAGTGAAATAATGAATAAATAAATAAACTACCCAGACGAACACTGGGAGAGGGAATGGATGGCTGGGGAGACTGGTAACAAATCTGGCACCATTACCTTCCAGGTCACTTGTTCAAATTCACACGGGATGATAAAGGGTGTGATCATAGAACAAACAGTTTCTTAGATCTGACATCCACCCATAAGCAAAACACTCTAGAACAAAAATATGGTCATGTTTATGTTCTGACCACCCTAAATATTGTCAATCAACCACTCTGAAGGGCATTAATCCCCACCAGCAGCTATAGCCTCTGCATGGTGGTTACAGCATGGCAATAATCTTCCTAAGTGATTTAATTGTTACATGGAAAATCAAGACCCTGGAGTATCTAAGCAAATGCATACAGAAGAGTTAAGGATCAGTTGACAAGAGGTTGCTAAGGAGGGACAGTATCCTGGCTGTGACTACCTGCTGCTGCAATCTGTGTGCAGTTCCTCAGCAAGACCCACAGACCCTTCTTCCCACATGCCCCAGGGCTGGAGAACAAATGCAACGTCAGCTGGAACCAGACAGCAGCTCCAGGCACAGAGAATTATGAGTAACAACAGCATGATCTCTATGTAGCCTTCTGTGCTTTGTCTATATCAACACGAAACAAAATTAAGTTACTATGTGAATGCTTTAGTATTAGGTGCAGAGTTAGAGGTTTTGTTTTCAGTAAGTGTCCTTTAGGCACTTTACATTGACATTAAAATTTTGACAGACAAGAATAAAAGCACAGGAGCAACAGGAAAAAACCTCAAAGTTTTTGGGGACCTTTTCTGTAAAATTCTCCCTTGAAGATGCCAGAACATCTGCCTCCTATAGACCTTACTGGTAAATGTAAGTGCTGCGCTCCTGGCAACACTGAACTCATAATGCAGAAAGCAACTGCTCAAAGTGAGCCCATGGGGCTGTTAATTACTGTCCCCAGTTGCTCTGTGGATGGGTCTGATGCAGCAGATGCTCCCCAGTATGGCGATGCTGACTTGTCTCGATGACCTGCAGGAACTCAGACTCTGCAGGACCCTCTGTGGGACCACCCTGGGGAGGGGCACTGCTCAGCAGCTGCACCAGGTAGCAGTGTGAGGCACACCACGGAGCAGCCAACCCCATGACCTCCAAAAGTGAACAGCCCTGCAGGGTATGAGAGACAGTGCTGGAGAGAGATTCAATGAACAAAACTGCTGAAAAACTGGAACTACGAAGATATAAGTTGTGAAATTTCACTTCTTCAGTAAAATAAAGGAGCAAAACTGATTTATTTTTTCTTTTTGTCAGCTGGTAGTCTCACAAACTGTAGTCATCTTGTACTCCATGCTGAGTTTGATTTTAACTCCATGTGGAGTATTTATACGTAGAAAACAGTGTGAGATCTGCTAGGATACAGTGGAATAACACTCAAGAAAACATCAGAAGTCAACCTCTTCCTTCGAGCTAGCAGCACTTCATGGGTCCTGTATGAAACTGCGTGAGGACCTGTATACAAGAGAGCCTCATCCTGAAAGTGTAGTGGTCAAACCCATGCAGAAGAATCATCAGAAAGGTCTCTCCAGAAAGAAGGGATGTGGGTGCAAAGGTGGAGCCTGGTGTTGCTGGTGCAATTGTTCTGCAGGACAATGACAAACAGCCTGTAGGAGCAGTGCTGCGGGCAGGCTGTGCTTCAGAGGTGCAGCCATGTGAGAAGGTACAGGAAGGAACTTCCCTGTGGGTGCTTCTGGGAACATGTTTTAATTCTTCACACCACTAAAAGGGACTGACAGCCAGATTTAAGATACTGAAGGAAACAGGGAGTTTTGCCTTTGCTCCATCTCAGTGTGATCCCTGACCACCCTGCAGGTCATTCCAGCACAGCCTGCATGGTGCAAACAGCAGCGCCTTAGAATACTGTGTGTGCCATGCAGTTGTGCCTCAAGGAGGTTCCCACAGAGGAAAAGCATTTCTTTCCTACTAAATTGGGAAACTTAGGGTTAAGGAAGAGGGGAGTGTCAGAAAGTTTTCAGGAGGAAGCATGTCTCAGGTAGAGCTCCATTCTCCTTTTCTTGGCAAAGCCTCTCCTGGAGGCAGCGAATACCCAGGTGTTGCTGTAGGTGAGCCTCCCAGCAAAGGAAAGACAACTTTTTTTTTTCCATTTTGAAGCTGTAGGTGAATGGCAAGGAACAAAAAGTTCCCTCTGTTCTGCCGGGAAAGGCACGGTGGCATCTGCAATTTCTCCTCCTTCTGGGAAAGTGCTGCCGAATACTTCATTTTGTTCTGAATGTGGGAACTTTTGAGGCATAATGTGCAGTTCTTTGGCACAGCTTTGGGACAAGAGCTGTGAGCTGAAGCATGCAAACAGGCTGGCAACTCTCATGACCTTCTAGAGAATGGAAGGCTGGGATTATTTGGCATTGATCCATGTATCACGGACTTGCAAACTGAACTAAATGTCTAATTTTAACAATGAACTAACAATGCACTTCACTAGGAGAAGGGCAAGTTAAACTGCTCATGTAATAAATATCTCCTCCATTTTGCTGATGGCTGCAGAATATTTTCTATACCATTAGTGACTCTACAGTGAGTATTCAGCTATAAGAACTATTCCTCATATTTTTCAGTGGGACAATGAAATTATTTGTTATCAAGCATTCAGTTTTATTCTCAGTCCATGCATTGCCAAGGACAACTGGAGATAGAAAGCAAAAACTCTGTTGGGCAATGGCATCCCAGAGGCAGAAAGGACTGAGAGCAAAAGGATGACCACAGGAGAGAAAAGGAAGCCCCTTCCAATACAGACAGTTATATTGAGCCACATAGAAAAATTCTGCAGTAGACACAGAGCTTGTACTGGTAAAAGCATCCTTCATTCTATACAGCTGAGCTTTGAAGGACAGCTCCGTAACATACCTGTCCAAACTAACTAGATGGAGCTCCACATGCAGGTCACTGCACAGCAACCTTGATCTGAAAAGGGGACTTTTTCATACTTGCAAGAAACAGTCACACTGCAAAACTGAACCAGCTATAGTAAAGAAATAGAAGTTTAAAGGAATAGATAGATATGAAAATGTTGAAGAAAGGGTGACAATGGGTCAGCTATTAAAGGCCAGCTTGCCAAGCAAGCCTCAGCTCAACAGGCAGCATCTGACTGATAGAGCTCAGGTAAGAAATTAATTGAACCAGGGGAGTCACCACCACTCTGTTTGGCTTGTTTTACTGAAGGTGTAACATGGCAGTGAAGAAATGGTCTGTTCCACCGTGATCAAAGTGCTAAAAGATTGCTGCCTTTAAGGAAATTTCAGAGCATTATTGTGGAAATGCACAGAGTTGTGCCTCCTTTGCACATCTACTTTAAATAAATGCCATTCGGACTACTGTGGAATAACATTTTTGAAAGGGAAGCTATCACAACTCACAACTGATAATCAAATAGAAAAAATTAATTCCAAGTCCTCCTTGTGTTTGCAAAACATGGCATTTAATTATGCAGTTCATTCCTTCGGTTTTCATCCCTGCCCTTACAGTGAGCAATCACCTTTTAGCGTCTATGTATGTAGACAAAAACATTAATTTTTCAGACAGATAATCCACAACTGTAACTAACACCAGACTCTGATCCAGTGGTGGGGACATTGGCAAGGAACTCAGAAGCCCTAGGTTTAATTGTTTGCTATCAGCATGTCAAGGAAGACAGACAGTGTACAGTACTCAGATGTTAACCATAATATATGATGTAGGCCTTCAGAAAACAATAGCTAGACAGTGATTATCATTTTTTTTTCTTCAGGTGGCACTACCTTATTCTGAATCAATATGCAAACAGTCTCAGAGGGGCAGGGATAAGCAGGTTAGAAACACTTTTGTTTCAGTGTGCTCTACCTTCCCATTTCTAGAAAAGTTCTTGTGTGAGTGCCATAGAAACACTAAAAAGGCAACATTTGCTGTGAATCATGGCCTCCATCCATGCATCCATCCATGCCACCCCCCTTTTCACAAAATCTGTGTTCTGTGTGTCTCTCAGCATACAAATAAAAAATTTCTTTCTTGAAGGTAACTATGCACATATGGATATAGAACTACTGAAAATAAAGACACACAAAAATATACAGTAATCTCATTACCTGAGGAATCACTCCAAATGCCTTTCTCCATTGCTGCACGCTCACTGTTTTCCAGGAAACCCCATCAATCTGGATATCTCCTTCTGTATCCAGCAGTCTTAAAAATGCAAAAAGTAAGGTGCTTTTTCCTGAGCCTGTTCTTCCTAAAAGGCCTACCTGCAATGCAAATCATAAGAGCCAACATTTAATACTGTTCGCATATTAATCACAGACTAGGGCAAAAATCTTAGAGATCTCATGAGTGAAGAATAGTCCAAATGGATGTTGAAAGGATAGCAAATGTCATTCACTTGGGAGTGATAAAAGCCTATAGCAAGGGCTGAACCAAACACTGGGCCAGACTTCTTTGCTGTGTTAAAATTAAGATGAAAAATCTGTTAACCTACCCTTACCTGAAGGTCATAAATTTGCTTATCTATTATCTTGTACTGATTAGTCCAGCTCTTTGTGCTTTTTCCCTTTGCTTTGTTACAAAGCTCTCTTCAGCAAAATCACATCCAGCAGACAAAAACTAAGTAGGCAGTGCACTTGAATCACCCTAGTAAGCTACTCTACTCCATTTTCATATAATTGAATATAGAGGGCCTAATTCTGATCACACTGTGAATTTGTAGGTGGGATAGCTTGGGCCTGAGGCAGTGGTTAACAGCATACACCATGCCATTGGCCACTCTCAGGCAGCTGTGCAAGTCCTCAGCCTGCCCTGTTGATGCTGACTTTCCTTATCGTTAAGGTAGGAAGAAACACAATACATAGTGCTTTTTTTAAAAAAGCTGTTTTCCCCTTGTAGGGTTGCACCGACTAATTGCAGGAGCTAGCAACATCTGCAGTAACCTGACCACCAGCAGGCACTGAGATGCTGCCTTTTCCAGCATCTGGTTTACATGGCTAATGATGTCCTGTCTGAGCGTACGCTGCTTTTGTAGAGTGATCATATACAACCAAAGGTGAAGAAGGGGATTCTTCCTGCTGCCTGGCTTCCCTCTGGTAACAGTGCCTCAGGCATCCAGACCAAATGAGCAGTCTGTGCTTTGTTGCACCTACCCCTCCCTACTGATTATGTAGATTTGTATTCCAGTCTACAAAAAGAATGCGAGGGAAGACCCAGGGAACTACAGTCCTGTTAGTCTAACCTCAGTTCCTGGAAAAATCATGGAGAAGATTATACTGTGTACTGTTGAAAGACATTTAAAGAATAATGCAATCAGGCACAGTCAACAAGATTCACAAAGACAAAGGTCTGTTTAACTAATTTGACATCCTTCTATGATGTGGTCGTGGGCCTCATGGATGAAAGGAAGGTGGCGGATGTAGTTTTTCCTGTATTTTAGTAAGGCTTTTGATACTGTCCCTCACAGCATCCTTCTGGACAAGTTCTCCAGCTGTGGGATGAGCAGGTTCACAGTGCACTGGGTGAAGAACTGGCTGCAGGACTGCAGTGAATGGGGTTACATCTGGCCAGGTTTTCCTCAGGCCTCAATTCTATGGCCAGCTCTGTTCCATAAACTCATCAATGACCTGTATGCAGGAGTCAAATGCACCGCTGTTTGCCAAACTAGTTCCCAAACCGGGAAATACAGCTGACTGTCTTGAGGACATGAGGCCTTGCAGAGGGATCTAGATAGATAGCCAGGCAGCTGGACTAGATGGTTATTCTATTCCATTCTGTTTCATTCCATTCCACCCTACCCCTCAACACAGGAGAGCTTGTCCTTCTCTACGGGCCAGAGACAAATCCTCTCCAGTTTAAGGAGCATGCTCACACCTGAACCCAGGGTACATCAATCCAATTTGGAACATAGCCCTTGAAAAAAAGGATCTTTGTTTTTACTGTTCTGCCCACTCTCTGTACAGTACAAAAGTATCTTTCATCTTCCATATTCCATTGCTTCACGGGATTTTCCAGGAAATAAATCCACCAGACTGCAACAGCACCTGCATCATCACGTTCCAGGAATCACAGGTGTCTCTCTTTCAAAGGCAGAGCAGCTACAGTAAGTTAGAGTTCTGGGTTCAAAATTTTCGTGCCCTCAAGTTTAGTAGAGGAAACATTCAGCTCAGGTAAACCAAGACAGATCTACCAAACCTGGTAGAGATCATTGATATCTGGATCAGGAGGAAAGATCTGCCCCATGTCAAGGCCAGGGAGCTGTCACTGAGCCTGTTTTCTCCTCTACATGGAACAGTTAAAATCTCCTCTTCACCTGTATGGCCCCAGCTCAGGAAATCACATCAACCTTTCTTCCCATCCCAAGGATGGTCCTTTAGCATGAACTTGAAGCAAAGTGTTAAACTTCTACCTAAATGTTGTCCCGAAACTAAAGCTCTTTCTTGAACGGAACCCCAAACACACATGAAGATTAATTAGAGATCTGTCAGTTCTCTAAAGAATACAGCTGTTTATGGTCTGAAATACAGTAATTCAGGATGGCGCAGAGCCTTCATCGAATGGGCAGGACGGCACCTCCACCCTCAGGCTGACAGAGCCAGTAGTGCATTACCCTTGGCACGGCACCCAGTATTCTTTCATGTCCTGCCCCATCTGGGTCAGGCTGTCCCCAGGACCTGCCCTCACCTGCAAGCTTCCCTCTCCCCAGGAGAAGGCAAAGGATTTCAGGCACAGGAATACAACTCAGGGAACTGCTTCATATCTATTCTATTGGTATATCCTCCTCCTTACGGCCAACAAACCCCCACTGTGCTTCACTAAGTTGTAAATAGTCTCAAGATTTCTAGGATAAACCAAAGTAGATTTTTCTTGCCTTTTTTGTTTGTAGTCAATAAACCTACAGATGAGCTCTGTTTAAGATGAGACATAAGCTCTTTCTATTCTTTAGGTACTTTAGACGATACTCTGTTTTGCAACAATTTCATTTGCAAAACCTTACTGGACTCAAACGCCCCATTAGTCATTGAATAGGTTTATAATGACAATTCTGTAGTTAAGCTTAATGGAAGTCAGAACAAATACAACAAAATAGTGACTTACCCTCTGCCCTGAACTTATTGAGAAGGAAATGTTTTCTAACACAGCAGATCCTCCTTCCCCATATTTGGCTGTAAGGTCTTTCACAGTCATCTGGCCCCCGGATGGCCAGCTCTTCTCTTCCTTCACATGCTTGTTTTCAATTATAAGAGCATCTGAAAACTGATTATTTTTCTGTGGTTTAATGCTTTTTGTCTCTTCTGTTGGCATGTCAATGAATTTAAATATTCGTCCAACAGACCGCATCTGCAAATGAAAACAAAGTATTCTAATTGTAATTAATACTTAGCTAGCAAAACAAATGAAATAAAATTATTCCTAATTCCTAGCCACAGCGAGTCTCTTTTCTGTGTAATACTATGATAACGTTTTCAAAGGTAAGATACTTCTTGTACAGAGCTATAGATTGGCAAAATCACAGAATATTCCGAGTTGGAAGAGACCCACAAGGATCACAGTCCAACTCCTGAGTTAGTGGCCCACACAGGGATTGCACCCACAATCCTGGCACTAATAGCATCATGGTCTAACCAACTGTGCTGATCTCAGGGTATCCATTGTGCCAGTACTACTGGCATTGGTCTGACATATGGTTCTTCTTGTTTCCATTTTAAATGGACACAATAGCTCTTTCTTCTTTTAAAAATGCATTTTGAAAACTGCTGATGACTTGTATCAATCTGATAACCTGACTAAACAAAATATAATCATAAAAGCAACCTTGGTGTCTTAAAACTCCTTCCTCCTGTACGGGGTTGTGCAAAACCTGACGTTCCTTGGACAATGACTGATCTCCAAAGACCAACAGACTGTGTGGAATTTGAAAGATGCAAAGCAGTAGCATCAGCTAAAGAGGAGCAATCATCAGACAGTAACAGTTGAGTATTTATGAGAAAATATCTATAGTTAATAAAATTTAGCAGGAAGTTCCATAACAATTAAGTTTTTAACTGCAATTCTATATATATTAGGTGAAAAAAATCAAGTCTTGTAATCATGAACTTCAGACAGAAGTTGCTAGTAACAGTCTTCGTGAATTTTCAAAGGAACATGGGACTAGAAAGGGTCCTCTTGGTCTTATTTTTGTTAAATGTGTCAACAGTCAATTAATAAATAGCTTATTCATGTCCTTCACTACAGCTTCACCGTTCAGGTGGTCAGGTAACATTTTTTACTTCGTGGACCACTTTGTTGCTATAACTTTATTAATTTTAAATTCTAAAGAATACTTTTCCTCTAGTTGCTTTCCCCATTAATTTATGGAGGGATACCTTAGATCCAGTCACCCTTTGTACCTCAGGACTAAAGAAAATCCACGTGTAAGCCTCTTTCTTAACATATGTCCTCCTTCTCTAAACATCCCTCTTCAAATCATGCTTTCCTGTCTGAACAGAATGTGCGCAGCATTTTGGATGATGTTAAACAAGGACTTTGTACAAATGCATTGATACTTCCCTACCTATCTTAGGAATATCTCCATACACACATCCTAGGATCATATACTCTTTTCTTCACAGTGACCCCTCTGATTGAGGGGTGGTCAGCCACGCTTTCCTCTTAAGATATTTCTAAGCAAGGAGATCCTTACTTACAACTCAGGTTATTCTTAGCAGTCCCTAAATTCAAGCTGTTGCACTTTGATTACTGATATCTATTTTACATCAACTGTTTGAGGTCACCTAATACCTTTCAGCTCCCAGGGTCCCTCATGCCAACACTGCCTTTCAGCTTTGTGCCTTTGGCAGATTTCTTCAACACATTTTTTTTTCATTGCTGAGAGTATTAAGAAAAGATTAAAATGAGCTCAGCCACAAATCTAATCTTTGTTGAGTAGCCTCCCTACAGCTTAACACATACAGCTTAATGCCACTTCCTTTCTGTCCAACTCGTTTACAGTTGTTGTAATAATCCTGGTATCCTTCATTTATGTAATTCCTGAAAGAAAGCCAGAGCCAGTGTTTTCCTGAAGGCAAATGAGATCTACTACCTTACTTTTGTCTGGAAAATAAATCATCAAACACATTTATCAGGTTAACGTGATGCAACCTTAATGTCAGCAAACCTGAGTAACTCCACTCTTATAAGCATCACATTTTTAATTAATTCTTAAAAGTGGTTTCTAAAGAATGCTGTCATCAGCCTAACAAACTGATGGTGGCATCAATGATTTCTCATTTCTCCTTCTTAATCAAAAGGTGACAGGAGTTATTCTATCACATGTCACCACCACTGCCAGCTCGTTGGATTCATTTGAAGTGGACATTTCCAGGTTCTCACCCAGTTAATCCTGAACCCTACAATGGGAAGTCTGGTCCTACCTGGTCTGGGCAGCATTGTTCCAGTCTGGTTTCACATGTTTAACTGAAATGTCCAACAGCAGAACCCAAACACTCTTAGTTGAATACTTTGATTTTAGATGGACCAACTCACAGGTAGTGATGTGTCTCTCCACAAACTGTTCAGGAAATTTAAGGGGACCAGGATTCTTGATCGTTTTGCATATAATTCCCACCTCAGATACTGTAAATCTCATTTCTACCTTCTGCTCCATTTTCAACTCCATGGATTAGACACTGCCCATTTACTGAAAATGGAGACTACGCATTTTTCCAGATTCTGAACCACTTTCAAGACTTACTACGATTTTGTCAAGTCTTTCTTTGCTATCTGTTTCTTGACCTCCAACACATATCTCGTTTAGGTTAACATTAAAATCCATTCTGTACAGGTTGTAATTTATAACATACTTTCAGAGAATGCAATTCATGTTGGCAGTCCTAGAGTCCCAAACTGTCCTATTTTTCTCCCGTTCAGGGAATAAATTTTATCTCCTCACTTAAAGAAGACACAGCTTTCCTTAACATTCAGGTTTCTAAGTGCTTTAGTCCAACTAAATTAACAACACTTCTTGTTTTATAAAAACTTGTGCCCATAAACACCATTTATTATCTAATTAGTATCCCCAGTATAATATCTCTATTTAGTGGTATTGTGGAAAACTCCTTGTACATCTTTGTTTAACTGCTTTTATATTCCTTCTGCAACATGTTTCTATTCATGTATTACCATTCCTTTCTGCTCTTCAATCCAGACTGAAATATTGCTAGGCAGACTTTCCATATGGACACTAATTTATATACAATGCAAGGAAATACTGGATCATAGCCTACATCTCAGTATGCTGAAACACAACTGTGACACAAGTTTTAAAAAGCACACTAACACTCAAACCTAGGGATTATAATTTCCATGTCAACCACTGTGCAAGATGGAAAGGCATGATTATCATTATGTTGACGTACATATGTCCTCTCATTCTGGTGATACAAACAGGACAACCTTGGATCAGATTGACAATTTTCTCCTTGTCTGACTGTCTGTAGTAAATCCCACAATGAGCACCACGCACTTATTTTAATGGTGTTTGATGGTACATGTGTTTTCAGAAATCTTATCTTTATGGACATATAGCCACTTTGGAGAAGGTCTTTCTCCACTTCATCATAAGCTGTGAATGTTTGCACAGGCAGAGATTCCACATAATTTCCCAAGAGATCATACCACACACTAGCTAATATCTGCTATGAAGCCAGCGGGACAAAAAGTCTTCTCAACAACAAAAAAACGTCATCTCTATGTCCCAGTTTCCCTGACAGATTTACCAGTCACACATGCATTTACTTTAGCCATTTTAATATTTTTAATCAATTCAGAAGGATGCTTTCCTTGTTCTATAATTTGAATTATGATTAAGATCTTGGCAGAAAACAGCACAAATGTCAGTAACATTTTACAAAAATATCTGTTCTTCCTTTCACAGGTAGAAATCGTCTGTCATTTACAATGACAGGTATAAAGTAGATAACAGCAAGTTTCTTACCCATTATTCCCATCACGAGTGTGCCTGCTACATTCACAATCTTTAACCAATGCTTTTGAATAAAGGAGTGTATTTACTACTTCAATCTAAAACTGTCTAAAGTATAATACACTATTTTTAGCCTTGCCTAATTGTATTTTATTGAGATTTTAATAACACTGGAAATTCTTTATTTTCTCATTACTATCACTAAAACTCTTCTTAATAGTAAATGAAAATTCATAATATAATTATGTAGTATATTTCCAGAAGGTGGAAGAAGTAATTCTTTTTACAAGTACTCTAATACAATTAATTTAATTAGGCTCTCTACTCTCTTCTGCTAAAAAGAAAGCAGTCACCCTCTCCACACCACACACAGAGTATTCAATGGCCGAGTTGCAAGACATCACCTCCTCACAAACATGTTGCCTGGAGAGTGCAGTGGACAACTGAGAGATCCTATGAGAAGTTGGCCCAATGATTCATGTTGTAAAAAACCCCTGTGCATTAAGTCACTGCAAAAACTGGCTCTGTAGGCAGACCATATGGTTTTACTGAGTTTTCACATCTACTACTGTTACATTTTGAGTGCACTTATAGGACACACACTTTTTTTTGGAACTTGAAAAATGAAATATTTAGTTCATGTCAAACTTGTACTGAATTTTTTTTTCTCTTTTTCACACTGCTGTGCAGGCAGGAAGAAAAGAAAATGTTCTGTGTTACAAATTTTTCTTGATTCTGTTCTCTTCCAGATGACCAACACCTCACTTTGTGAACTGTCATTCAGATTCAGTTTTTACAGTCAAGTATTTAGTCTACTTGAATTTTGGAAATTACCGTGTTCTCAGTTTTTCAGCCAAAAGTAGTAAAAGGCACATTAAGACCATATCCTAGATTAATAATATATATATATATATATCTATATCTCAATTGAACCAATTAAAGGAGGAATAGTATTGGAAAATGAAAGCATGAAAATCAGCATTATTTTTCACAGTTGTACATTTTTTAGTTGGTCTTTTTCTCCACCAGGTACTACTTTAATTATTCACCATCCCTGATGTACAGGGTGGGACACTATGAAGTTTAACAAGTTTCAGTTAAATATCTTTTTGGGGGATTCTTTTTATATCTCCTTACATAAGTAATCTTGGCAACAGTAAAAGCATGGCACATTCTCTTTCCCTGATAAAAGGAGCTGTCCTTCACAAAGTGATGCTACTGCACTCTATACATCAATGAAGGAGGAGGTTATAAAGCATTAAAATAGTTCACTGGGACTAGCTGATTCTTATCTATGAAAGCAGCACTTACTGAAAAACTGATTTTCTATTTCCTTATTAAAGAAAGAAATAAAATACTATAAGACCGCCTAGGGGAACAAGAAAAAGACTGAAAATCAATTAGGGGGATATTAGCAGAAATGATCAAAGTGAAATGACAAGTGTAGCCCAACTGGTAGCTTTAAGTGAAACAATGGATAGCTGTCAGAGCAACCACATTGGCTTGGGCATTAAAAAAAAAGAAAAAAAAGGGAAAAACCAGAGCAGGTAAAGTATTAGGGTTGTAGAGAATGAAACACCAAAACCATTAAACCATTATGGGGTATTAAGAGAGAATAGGGATTTTTCAGTTAAAGCCAAACCTGTTCAACAGAAATTTCTTCAAAGACAATATCTATGTAAAAAAAAAAACCAACAAAACAAAACAAAACAAACAAACAAACAAAAAAAAAACAAAAAAAAAAACTAAAAAAAAAATTAAAAAAAAAAAATAAAAATTAAAAAAAAAAATAAAAACCAAACTAGAAACTCAGATTTCTTCAGTATGTGTGCCAGTGTTATAGAAAGTTCAAGAAGGAGATTGTGTGGAATAAGAACAAATTTGCCACCTACCCATCTGTTTGGCTAGTAATTATTACAGTACATTTTTTCTTTTTTCACACGATCTTGCCTCCCTGTTCTCCTATCTTCCTGTCCTTCTGTTTGCATTTATTTTAGTGATGTCCTGTACCTTTGATATCTTGTAAAACAACTCAAGAGGAGCGTGATATTATGTACTAAGTTCAGCAGCTACTCCTTCGGACATGGCTTTCAACCATGCAGCAACCATTGCAGCAAACTCCAACTTATCTGACAACCAAAGAGTGCTACCTACAAATGAGCTATTCACTTAGGTATGCTTGTCTGCAGTCCTGTAAGCACAGATGTCACAGCTGCTCAAGGGCAAGAATGATGTCATCTAGAGTGGTGCATGCCTATCTATAACTGGAGACACATGAAGATGTCAATTCTAGTCAATCTGGTCCTGTAGGGAGCTTCCAAGTACTCTCTGAGAGAAACACAGAGTAACCAAATAGACTACTAAGTCTGGCAAACTTTTGCAGTACACCTTTAACCAAATAAAACTGTAAAATACTTTAAAGAGGGAAGAGCTAAATGCAGAGACTACAGAGTAGGAAATAATACATCTGCATCACACAGTGAAGAAGTTTTATTATCTTGACACCATTAAGCTATTCTTATCTGCTTGTGCACAGGAGCAGATTCTGAATGTTGGGAAAACCATCCTGCCAGCAATATCTATTAGTTTGTTCATCTGCGATACCTAAAAATTCATGTAATAGAGGTGAGTAGCTATCCACTGCTAAAAGATGTCCAGGGGATCCACCTGTAAACTGATTTACTTTAGAAGGCTCTCAATATAATATAACCAGTGCTCTGGTGCAGTAGTTTGTCTTAGTATAGAACAAAGCACTCAGAAACATCTAAAGCAACTTGAGAGCTCTTTTTCAGGGGAAAGGGAGTTACTTCCTTATTGCTACTAATAGATGACATTTTAATATCACTGCATTTAAAAAGGGAAAGGTCTTCTTTATCAAAACACTAGTATGTCCAGCACCCTTTGAATTCTACAGTAAGAATTCCTGTTGCTCTTGTGAAACACTGTCAGTTTGTATTAAGCAATGTAGTATGTATACAGATTGTTACACTTAGAGTGATCACATTAAGCCTTACAGAGCTAAGACGAGGTTTATAAATGAGAGCCAAGGGAACATCGTTGCTGTTGTATCTCTGGGTGGCTGACCTATTAGAGAGCAACTTTGCAGAAAAAGACCAGAGAGTCTTGGTGGATGAGAAGCTGACTATAAGACGGCAGTGCCCTTGTGGTTTGGAGGGCCAGTGGTATCCTGGAGTGCACTGGGTGGGAAGAGTGTGGCCAGCAGGTCGAGAGGTGATCCTCCCCCTTGCCCTGGTGAGGAGTGAGAGATCTGCAGTAACGTGCACAGTTCTGGGGTTGTCAGTACAAGAGAGACTGGAGCAGGTTCAGCAGAAGCCACAGAGGTGATTAAGGGTTTGGAGTCTCTCTCCTGTGAGAAAAGACTGTGGGAACTGGGTCTGTTTAGTCTGGAGAAGACAGACAGGATTTCATTAGTGCGGATAAATATCTCAAAGATGAGTGCAGAGGATGGTGCCAGACTCTTTCTGTGCTGCCCAGTGACAGGATAAGGAGCAGTGGCCATAAACAAGAAGTTCCACCTCAAGGTGAGGAAGAACTTTATATTGAGGGTGGCAGAGCACTGAACGGGCTGCCCAGGGAGGTAATGGATTCTCCCCCTCTGAAGACATTCAAACCCCATCTGTCTAACCTGCTCTAGGTGACCCAGCCTTGGCAGAGAGGTCAGACTAGATAATCTCCAGAGGTTATTCCAACTCCAACTATTCTGTGATTCACTGATGGCACATTTTTCTTCATTATCAGTTACATAAGTGCTGTTCAGCACATTTGGTAGTTACAGCAATAAAGCCCTTTCACAAAGTGCTTGCCCTTCAAGACAGGTTGTTCTAACAAGCAAAGAAAGAGTCAGCATAAAACATTTGATGGATAGAAAAAATGTGTCCCTGAATGGCTAGCAGCTTTTTGGACTATCAGCAGTCACATTTGTAAACAAGAGATTAGTTGTAAGTGGTTAATTCCCAGTTTGGGGGCTCTTAAAGGTTTCCTGGTTGAATTACTTATTTTAAAAAAAACGTATGTTGAACTGCAAATATTGGTTTACTGTCACCAGCTGCCCCAATTATGTATTTTTAATATGACAAGTCATTTAAACTAATCAGCATTTAATGATCTCTAAGATCTACTGTAAACTTTTTTTGGTTTTGCAATACTGAAATGGTTGGCTGGAGAAGTTAAGGTTCAGAGAAGACATAACTGGATGTGGGAGATTGTTTTCTCAGACTTTTTTTTTGTTTATATGACTACTGTATTCTGTCTAGAATAAATCCTAGAGTGACTGAAATGAAAAGAGCTAAGTAACTATTACATTTTAAAATAACATACAAAATTTTCATACATTTAAGCTAACATGATAAAAATTGTAAGAGCAAACATACTCTTTTATGAGTTTACTCTTTGTTTCTCATATCTCAACGAATAGGTCATGATGAGTTAACCCTGTGAAACATTCTGTTTTAGAGCTAATCCTACCTATTAAAATTAAAAGAGTTAATATGTATAAAGCCTTATGTCAGAGGATATTTTGCATAAAACTAGAAAAAGACTCCCAGGGAAGTCAAGGGCAGATTTTTAAATCACTATTGATACTGGGTAAAAAGAACTCAAAAAACATCCATCATGATCTGCTATGGAAAACCCTCAGATAGATCAGAGAAGGTATATATACATATATATATATAATCATAAGAAAGCAACTCCAAGTCTTTTTGAAGTTTTCTCCTCACTGCTACATCTGTAACCTGAGTCCTTAAAAACAAATATTTGCTGTTGCCTAGTCTTGGCCAGGAAAATATCTGATCACATTAAAACTCAGTTTGTGCTGTACCAAAGCCAGCAGGTTGCTATCAAAGATATGAGGGGAACTTTTCTGACACATATGCCTGATATCCAACTCTGACGATAATTCACTGCTCAACTATAATCAATAAAATAAGGCAATTCCTCAAAGGAAAGCACTGCACAGTGCATTTTATGCTTACCAAACTATCAACATCTATGCTTGAGTTTACTGCCCACTGCAAGGTTCCCATGATGTTCATAGCTAACGTAAGAATAATTCCAACTCTACCTGGTCCATCACCTGTGGAGAGAAAAACACATTCAATTTCTATGCAAATAAAAAGTCAATAGAAATCAGAAAATGAGCATGCATATCTCAAAATGCATATTCATGCTCTCGTTTATTTCATGGAGAAAACATGGATTTGTTAATCATACAAAGGACTGAGAGCTTAATCACCAGCTAAACGCTTGGCTTTGGCACTGAATTCACTAGAAACACTAATCTTGCTTTGGCAGAGGAAAAAATTAAATCTTGGTACTTAAGCTGTAAGCAAAATCAGGTCTCTGCAATCTTGATTTGACTTCCTTTTTCCCAACACTTATGAATCTGTGAAATGATTACCTAACTAAAACACCAAAAACAGCTAATAATTTTAAAATTCAAAATAGTTGCACTGGTTTACATTTTCATTTCTTCAACAAATAGAGGACATCTTCTTGTTAGTCTTTCACAAAAATGCAGATATAAATTCTTTAGTTTTAATTGTCTGTTGTAACAAGCATGGGATTTCCCATGGATTTTCCTTTATGAGTTCATAAAATACAATATAAGCATTTAAATTAACCCACTGTTGATTTTTAACCTCACTGTATGTTAAAAGGAATTGAGAATTTAAGCCAAATGCCTTTCTATGATTTCTCCATTTCTTCTATGGTTTTCTTCAGCAAACAGTCTCTTTTTCTTACAGACATCTTGTTATCAGAGTAATCATAGAAGTAAGCAATAAAAGCAAAATATCTCTCATGAAAGCTGATAGATTCAGAAAATGAATTCAGTGCTGCTTCAAGGGCAGTAAAGGTTACAATGGTGGCAAGATGACAAGTTTTAACATTTTAAAAAATGCTTCTAACCCCTTTTCTCAAATAAAATATCCAGAAAATTGTAACACAATAAATGGTTTTCCTAAAAACCCCAAACTGGTAAGGGCACAAAGTTAGAAATGAGAAGAGTAGCAGGGGATACAGTTTTCCTATGAATTTTAGGGGAACTAAAAGTCTCTTTTGTAACAAAAGTACTGTAGGTGCCTATTTTCAAACAGAAGTATTTGTGTGGTTGATTTTTTTATAAGGAAAGCTGCTCATACAAGGAGGATAGCATTTCATAAACCATACAATATATGATAATATGCACACTTTTACATAACTCCTTTTCAACACTAAAGTACAATTCAATGAAATTTGAATATTGTTGAATTTAGAAACCTCCTCCACAAAATCATCAAATTCTTGTTGATCAGCGACCATAGTACTGAAACTTCATCCAGATGCTGCCCATGAAGTTCGATGTAAAATCTGAAGAGACAGAGCGATGTCTAATAATAGCACAGTGAATTAAAAACTGTATTTGAAGTAATCTACGGCAGAGTTTTTCCACAGAACAGAATTATTCCAATCTTTTGGGGACATCATTCTCCTATTCTCTGCGCAGTCATGAGAAACACTTCAAATACAAGTCAGATAGCAAGATAGAGTGTGATTCTTATTCATGTATTTTGTTTATTAAGACTCATGAGTAATTTTTGAGGGGACTTCGAATGGAATTCGTGAAACTTCACATAGGAAAATGGGTCAATGAGTTGGGAATTAAGGAACTGGATGACTATTTCTGCTACCAGTGTGGCTTTATAAGATTATTAAAACTTTGCATGTCTTAGCCATTTGCAAGTGAGAGGAACATTAACTTCTATTTATTAAAACCTTCGAGCTACACAGATGATAATTAACACTCAAGCTTCTTAGTACAGTAATGTGATTTAAAACATGAGATTGCTTTTACAGCAATTACAGTCAATAAAAGGAAAGTTTTATCTCTTCAGTTATTATTTTCAGACTAATCACCTTAATGAGTCCTCTACAATATTGGACTGCAAATCATAATGGTGTAATTTCTATTGAAACTAAATTGTGTTTACTATTATGACATACTTAAATCAGTGTCTCCAATATATGCCAGATTTTGTAACAGTTTATTTCTCTCAGAAATTTCTAAAGCTGAGCTGTTCAAGAAGCAGAAGGTTTCCATTTCAGTAGTTGGGTGAAGTTACCATACCTGTAGTTACAATAGAGATGAATGCCACAGCAACAAAAAAGACAACAAAAATCATTTCTATCCTCATCTGGAACCAGCGCAGTGTTGACAGATAGAGGAACCAGTTTGCTGTGTGTAGGTTTAGGGCTTTGTGAAATAAAGTCTCAAAATACGGCTGCCTTCCAAAAGCTCTCAGTGTCCACAGCCCTTTTAAGCTTGTAACAAGATGAGTGAAAATTGGACTCCGAGCTGTAAAGTGTTTAAATTAGAACAACAGAAATATGCATAAGCAAATACCTTCGATATAATGCAAACACACGCGCCCTATGCTCTAACTCACAGCAGTGTAA
The DNA here is from genome assembly GCA_013399695.1 of Formicarius rufipectus. Taxonomy (NCBI): domain Eukaryota; kingdom Metazoa; phylum Chordata; class Aves; order Passeriformes; family Formicariidae; genus Formicarius; species Formicarius rufipectus. The sequence continues at coordinate 2,072,281 of VXAU01002296.1, read as the reverse complement.
CTATTCCCACTGTGTAATCTACATATGTTGTTGGAGTACATGACTGACGTAATCCTAACACAGAATAATCAACAACTGTCTTTGCAAGAATGGGTTGAAATTGCATTCAGTATATTGACAGGAAGGGCTCACATCAATTCTTCACAGTTAGCACACTACTTGGGGAACCTTCCAGCCTTCTGTAAGATGCTGTAAGAGAAAGGTCGCTCCTCCCCAGACAAAATTAATTCCTATAATTTTGATAATTCCATCATGAAAAGCTTTTCTAGCACAAGCAGTGTATTTTCATGCTCTGGATTCAGGTGTACTGACACGGTAATTTTAAGGAGATTTTGCGTTACGTATAAAGTGGTGTGCCAATGCTGAATCCCTGTGAACGTCAAATAAATTTAGACTTAAATCTGATGAACTTCCAGAATTACACTTAAGCAAAAGGGAAGAAGATCGTTACTGTTCAGGATTCAGGACTGATCTGCTGAGGATCTGTCAGTTTTTGCAAAGCCAGGTAGCAGTGCCTGGTTCTGCAAACTCACACTTCAGAATGAGATTTCCAATTTTATTTGGAACATTTTAGTCTCTTAATGGGGGAGAGGAAGGAAATTTAGTCAAATAACTTATTCAGAAATAGGAGTTCTTTGTAATCAATATATATCCATTGTAAATTTTTCTTACAAAGAAACAAACTAGAAAGGCACATACAAAGTCTGACCACAGTTTTTTAAGTTACAGTTACTCTCAAGAAAACTCTATGTCAGGCCTTTATTTGTTTTCAGCTGCAGTGGTGATAAAGCCCATCTTTAAAAAAATACTTTCTTTATTGCTCTTTGGCAGCAGAGCACACTGTATTGGCTGGGTCAGTACCAGACCTGAGTTTAAGGACATTATGTGTTCTGCTGCCAGAGACAATGTCATCTTGCAAGAGTAAAGGCAAAAAAGAGGAGAAAAGAGTGAATCACTTCTCAACTGATTTGTTGTGGATCTAGAAGTCTACCAATTTTGCTGTTCCTACCTTCAGATTCCAGTTGTTTCAGCTGCTGAGAAGTGTGGAGGAAGTATGCCCTTAACAGAATAAAGGCTGCTATCACAGGCACTGATGCCAGGAAGATGTAGGGTTGTAATATTGAGACTACTGTTATAGCGCCAATCACAATCAGTATTAACTGTAGAATGAAAGAAAAATACTATTGATATAGTAAACTTGTAATTTCACAGGCTACAGGTTGGTGATGAATCTCCTTTCTGTGGCAGCTATGTATTGTTTCAGCAAAGTACTAACCTAAGCAGGATTTGCAGCTGAGAACAAACCTCCATGAAAAGATCACAAATAACTTGGACCAGATTTATAACCTGTTGGAATAAGCTGCCACCTTTCCTAATAGATGAAAGAAGTGTTTTCTCTAGTACAATCAGTACCACAGGCTTCTAAATTATGAAGCCACACAAAAACAGTATCAGCTAGGCACTCAACCTCCAGTAAAAATTGTAAGAACGACACTTTTAATACCTGCAGTCACCCACCAAACCTACGAGCACTGTCCCTCTCGTGTGTGGACTGGCGTCAGGAGTTGAGTGCCAGTCTCCTGTGGGTTCTGGGCAAAGCAGTTTTGCTGAGGATCAGAAAAAGTGGGAAGTCGTACTCCATTGCTTGCTCAAGGGACTGCAACTCACATATGAAACTAGAATTACTGTTCATCCTGATCTGAAGACAGGAAATAAGTTCTATGAGAACTTGTGGTATGACAAATTAACAATTTCAGAAGGAAAAAAAAAAAGGTAGTTTAAGATGACAGAGGACTCAAAAGGAACAAAATCATTCCAGAGTTAATCCATTTAACCCACCAGAGACTACTACCATTCTACTCATTCTCAGTAGCTCTAGCCAGATTTAGCTAAATCAGGTCTTGATCTTTACTCTAGAAGAACTGTAAGCACCTAGACTGTTTTTGTCTCATCCCTAAATTTAATGAAAATCAAGTATATCAGTCTACATAGAATAGCAAAGTTTTGCCTTGTATCAGGGTGTTACTTTCAATATTAAACAACTACATCAAGCTGCAAACTTACCAGCATAAACCAACTGCAAAAAGACAATTTGGACAAAACAATGAACACAGCATTGAACATCACTGCAAATGACCAGTCAGCAAAGAGATGGAAAGTAAAATTATTTTCACATTAGGAAGAAACATGCAGTTGGTGCTTTTGCTACTATATACACATAAATTCAAAGAAGGATTTAAATTTCCAGTGCTCCAAGTTAAAGGTCTTTCAGGAACAGGTAGGCACTTTCCAAATTTCCTACCTTTTTTTTTATCAGAAGTCTGAGTAATGCAATAGCAACATCAAAGCCTACATTTTAAAAAAAGTACTGCAGCAGCTGAAGTAGCTAAAGGGAAAACAGCTTTAAACTGAAAGAGTGTAGATTTAGATTACATGTTAGCAAGAATTCTTCCCTGTGAGGCTGGTGAAGCACTGGCACAGGTTGCCCAGAGAAGCTGTGGATGCCCCATCCCGGAAGTGTTCAAGGCTGGGTTGGATGGGGCTTCAAGCAAATTGGTGTAGTGGAAGGTGTCCCTGCTCATAGCAGAAGGATTGGAACCAGATGATTTTTAAGGTCCCTTCCAACCCAAACAATTTCATGAATCTATGATTTCTTTTACTATTTTCCTCATTTATCCTAAAGGAATGGTGACACATGTAGGCTATGCTTGTGCAGGCTGTATAGCAACTGGTCTGCAACAATGCAAGAATGGATTTGTGTTTACTCATTACTTCAAACCACAAAATGTAATAACACTTGTATCTCTAACTGTCAAGAAGCAAATGAGCTGTTCAGCTGATACTGAGCCAACTTATACAGCTCTCACATTACTTGAGATTACAGTCACTCATGATGCCATATTGCTCTTACTGATGGCCCCACAGTTATTTGACTAAAAAGTAGAATATGAAAATTTGTGTTACCTCATAAGCTCCAAACGCAAAATAAGTGTAAAGTCAGACAGAAGATCATACCTTCTCTAAAAAAGCAGAAGCAAAAATCTAAAACACAAGTCAACTATACTGGTATATGGTTAAGGAATGGCAGCAGAGGGATCATGCAACCTAGTTAAGAGTCACAGTGCTGTGCTGCAGTAACCTCAGATGTTGAGCTTTCAGCCCTGGGACAGAAGCCAGACAGAGAGACATACTCCAATGTTTCTGTTTGGAAAATGCAGCTAGTGGTAGAGACAGCAACTCAGCAAGGGTTCAGAGTGGCAATGACTGCAGCAGTCAATCTGATTAACTGACAGGAGTTAACTATTTAGGGAAAACCTGTCATGACCATAGGCATAAATATTCAACAAGTTCACTATGATCTTTTGAGTGTGACAGTATTAAATGCTAGGGACAAGCAAATTGTTCTAGTAGCATCTCACATGAAGGATCTCCAGGAAATGATGACTCCACTGTAAACACTGGTAGAAGACCAAGACGGATGTTAAGAGTAGTGGTAATATCACCACAGTCATTAGCTGGCTACAGTTTATACGCAAGATGTGTGGAAGCAGGTTGGACAGCTGTCAGAGAACAGATGTTATCTCTGTTCACTAATGGAAAGGCTGATGTCACTTTTTCTTTTAAGGGCAACTGAGTATATCCCAGGGACTGGAGAGCAACACTGGCCTCTTTCATCCTGAAGCCTCATTCATCTTGCATGAAAAGTGTTGCTTCTTAAAAGGGAAGATTCTTTGGCATGTCTAATGCCCGTAAAAATACTAAGAAAAACTATGGTACGACATCCAGAGCTGCAACAGAGGCAGTGTCCCTAAACAAGCAGTTAGCCACAGTCATCTACCAGCTTGTTCCTATAGAAGAGAGACCAGGGCTATAATTTTGTGTCAAATTCTCAGGGAAGACAGAAGGATGAACTTAGCAAACATAAACTGAAGGTTAGCAGAGACTGTCTCCATCTCTACGAAGCTCACATTCAGGCATCCCAGCGCAGCCAACCTTTTCTGCAGATGTCTGCACCCAGGAAGAAATAACCACATGCACCTGTACAGGCTCAAGGCTGACTGACTGGAAAGCAGCTTTCTAGAGAAGGTCTTGGGGATTCTAGAGGACCATGAGGCAGCAACATCACACTGCAGAGAGGAAGGTCACCAGCAGCAGTATCACCACCAGATCCAGGAAAGTAATGCTTGCCCTCTTTTCAGCACTAGTGAGACTGTGTCTAGAGTGCGCGCCCCAGTACAAGAGAGATGCAGTCATACTGGAGTGAGTCCATTGAAAGGTCTTGAAGATTATAAAGGGACTGGAGAAACTCACATACAAGGACAGATTAATAGAGCTGGGTTTAGCCTTAAGAGAAGGCTTAGGGGGATCTCAGCACTTTGTATAACTATCTGGTGGTATTTATTATATTTATATAAATTCTAAATTTTTTGTATATGCAAATTTATATAACTTACATATATTTAAAAATTATACTCTGTTTAGATAAGTACCACTAGGTATTTCTTGGGGAGCAAATGTGCTTGTGCCAAATTCTTTTCAATGGCACACACTGGGAAGATAAAAGGCAATAGGCACAAGCTGAAATGCACAAAATTCCATTTAAAAATAAGAAAAAGCACTTTCATTTTGGGGATGGTCAAACACTGGAACAGGTTACTTAGAGGCCTTGTGGAGTCCCTGCCCTTTGTGATACCCCAATTACAACTTGGCCTTGAGCAACCTGCTCCAGCTGAGCCTGCTTTGAGCAGAGGAGTTGGAGAGGTTCCAGGTCTTAGGTCCAGAGGTCCCTTCCATGTTCTGAGACTCTTCAACAATCAGCACAGAAGGAAAAAGTCCTTTGTATAACTTTACTGTTTACTTTGTTCATTAGTAGAGTCCGTGAAAGTCTGAAGTTGACAAATAAGTCTGAATCTATGGAGAATCAGAAGGAATTTTTTATGAAGAAATGACTAGTAAAATGATTCAAGACAGTGTGTAGGCTCAATGAGCTTCAAGAGAAGAACCTGAAAGACAGGACAGTTTATTGTGGATGTTCAGGAGCCTCTGCAGTTGAGACTGAGGAGAGAGATGTGAATCTATAGGACACTGGAACATAGGTAAGCCTCTGCAAGGCATCAGAACAGAAAAGCCAAATCTTGAGATTTTTCTTATTCTTGAAAACATGAAAAACCACTCAGATTCTTGTAGAAAGCTTGGAATGTACAGACAGAGAAACTAACCTAATTCTAGAATAACATCTCCATGGTAGATCCAAAATACCAGAAACAAAATGGCCACACCAGAAAAGACAGTAGTGACTCCTGATCACAGCAAAGATTATATTAATGACTCATGGTCTCAGTGTCTATGTCTACTCATTCAGCAATTCTTCATGATGTCAGCAAGACATGAAGTAGAGCTGTTATATACTCAAACCACTTCATATCAAGCTGCCCTGGCCTCTCTGAAGTCATGAGCCAAAGCTATCAATTACTAACAAAGATATGAGGAAAGGAATACTGTCTTTATCAAATCATCATGTTGGTAGAGACTGTAAAGAAGAGCAAATTCAAGATGGAGACAGGCAATCTGTACAGCAGAGTGTTTGGGTTGATAAAGTTGGGTCTGTATATCTCCTGAATAAAGGCAGAGAGGAACACCAGTTCCATCTAAGGAAAAGCTGGCATTTCCATGGAAGATGAAAGAATAGAAAGTCAAGAATATATTCGATTAAAAAGAAATTAATTAAGGGTGACGCTAGCAAACTGGGAACAGAAGAGCTTAAGGAGGTAAGGCCATAAAAATGACTGAATGCTATCAAAAAATAGTATGAAAAAAAATAGTATTCTTGAGCCAAGATAATGGAAAGAAACTCAGAAATACCCTTTAGGTCTTGTAGTTGAATGTGGGCAGCAGCAGGGATATGTATCCTGTAGGGATCTGCAGGGCAAAAATGTTTCTGAGCCCGAGTATTAAGTGGTTTGCACAAGCAGTAGAGGTACACACATAAGCAAGTACTCAAAAAGGAAGCATTAAAAGTTAATTTACAGGATAAGCAGCTATGTAAATAGATATATAGACTGAAAAAAAAAATTATATGACTTCTTTTGCATGGTGTACAATGAAACCTTACATTGTTGTAAAACAGCAAAAGTTAGAACTTTTATTCCACCAACCTGAATGAAGTCAAACATTGTAAGTGGAAGCAAGTCATCCAGTACTGCAGTATCTTTTGAAAATCTGTTAAGCATACCACCTATGGATTAAGAAATAAAAAGAAGTCAAACTCTTTAATACCCACAAAACCCTACATTTATTACTTTAACAAAAGGTACAACTCTTTTTCTGAATACAAAATATTACAGATGAGTTCAGTATTTTTTCAAGTACAAGCAATTCCATTCCAGTTCAGTGGAGCTACAGTTTCTATCCCCACAGAGGAATTTGGCTATACAACTTCCCTTTCAGGTCTTGGAAAAAAGCTAGAAAAATAAAAACAAAAAAACAAGTGAAAAGGGCAGAACTGAAGCACAAAGCACAAGGTCCGTAGCCCTCATATAGCAGGCCCTGCTCAAATGCAAATAATTTTGTATATCAGCATATGTATGAGTTTGTAATCATTATTTTGTTTGTTTCTGACAAGAATTACTGTACTAATCATCAGGCAACAACAAAATTGGAAAATGAAGGAGAAACCCTATGTTGTATTGTCATTTAGTGGTGTCTCTTGTAATCTAGTACACATCAGTAAGAAGCACATGAGACAGGAACTTCATGTACGGTGGGGGATGGAACTTGTTGCACCAGTTATATAATGAGCTTTGTAGCAACTCCAGAACCAAATTTGAATACAAGTATCATTATTCACACGAACTAATGTTTTAAGCCATTTTAGTAGGACTACTCACGAGATAAAGCACTATTTATCATCCACGCCTGACTCCTTGTCACTCACAACATAGCTGACTACATCTTTTATACTGCAGTTTTAGACAAGGTCTATTCATTGGAAGTTATTCTAGTTTTATTGCCTATAGGAGTTAACAGTTCATTTTCTCAACTTACACGGTGATAGTTCAGAATCAGAAGTGACAGTCGAAATATGTCACATTTAAGTGCAATCAATTTTCATTTAAAAATTCACAGAATACTTTATGTGGCAAACTTTTAACATTCCACTTGATTGACACGGTAAATGGAAGGCAACAGTATCTTTTAACAGAATGAAAACTGTTTAATTGAAATTAAATGCATAGATGAGTCAATCAGTTACCATCTCAGTTACCTGCTTTCCAAGAGTTGAATGTTGACATAGGTGCATGAAGAACTGCATGAACCATCTTTTGATGAAGAGTTTTAGACACTGTTATAAGTGTATGCACAAGGGGCAAACCTCTGAAGATTCCCATGGCAAGCAGGGTATCTGCCACTCCCACGTAGATGTAAATGATGTAGTAGCTGCTAGTGTCAGTGACAATCACAGGAGGTTTGTCAGAGGTATTGTTTTCTGACTGTGTTGAATTTGCCTTCAAAGCAGTCCTGTGTGATGGAAATTAAAAATAAATGGTGGTTTTTTTAAATCTTTACTAAACAAAACCAAACAGTACTGCAGTGTTAATGTTTTAAAACTATGTTAATGGTTATATAAATCTATTTCAAATAATTTTTACAATATTGTCATGTACATGGAAATATAAATTATGAATGGCTCTGGTAGTTCTCTTGCAAATCTACTGCCTGTTTAACCATTGACAAACCTAGCCTAATCAAGGAAAACACACCCATTTCTTTTAAGCAGAAAAAGTAGGTCTTGAAAAAAACCCGAATTATTATGGAAGCAAAATGCTTTAGTGTACTAAAAAAATCAAAGGCCTAGTGATCCATTGTAAATGGAAATCAACATAAATTCCTCCTCCTCCAGATCAGACCTAAGTCACCATATGCTTCTATATTGAAACACAGACCTATCTCTGCAGGACCAAAACAGGGATCAAAAGCATTAACCCAGCAAAAGCCATACCACTGCTCAGTATGTTTTAAACTTCAATTAATTGCCTGACCCTGTAACTTCTGGGAACTTCTCGCAGGTAAGCAGAGGAAGTTGTAAAATGGGGTCTAACAGAAATGGCTCCCCTAAAATGTTCCTAAACAAAAACCTCAGCTGGTACTTCTGAAAGACAGCAGTGAACCCCAGAGTGCTGAGGATAATCAGATCCATGCATCCCTAGAGTGAGATGACCCAGGAAAAGTCTTGCATACACTGCTGGGTACTCAATTACAAGGCACAAACTTACAAGGCACTTAAAGAAGTGCCAGTTACAGACACCACCTACACAAGATATTTAGATCACCCATCTATGAACCATTTTCTTAAATATAAGCTAGTGCCTATCCACATGGAATTCTGGCAAAATTTATTAACTGTTTACAGCAAAAATCAATACAAAGGAGACCCCAAATTTCTCAATAAATGATCACTATTACTTACTTTTTAAGAAACCATACCCCAACAAGAGACGCAGCTACCTGTGACCAAAGAAAACAGAGTCAAATTTTGTCTTATCACTTTATGTACTTTTTCTTACTGATCTTCTTTCATTGGCTTTATACTGTTTTTAGAGGGAGCATAATAAATGGATGGAAGGCACACCTCTCTAAAGCAAAATATCTGTCATACCTGCTTTTCATTCGACAAAAACAATTTAGTGCATCCCACCAGGAAAGCTACATTTAGACTTGTATTACAATCAGGCTCTCAAATGCCTAAATATTCTTGTATTGTTTTTTACCATACTATTAACAAAGGCTTGATAATGTATTCCTAAAGACAACTGTATGCTTTCACATATTTTAAGTTTTAAAGATGAATATTTTTGATGACTCCAAAAGAGTATGTCTCTATCTTCAAAGACAGCTGTTCATATATGAATGTCAAACCTTTAACATTATTATTGTTGCATTGTTGTTCCTGCCAGCTGATATATACATTTCGTGTATCTATTTGTCTGATGTTGTTTGGCTGCTTAGTTTATATAAATCTCCACTTACTCTACTTATAACATTCTTTAAATGTAGAATTAAAATTTATTTTTTTTTTTATTGTGAGATATTTCAGTGCTCAACAGAAGCTTAGTCTGTAACACATTTTTTGTCTGTCCACTGAAATACTGGAGATGTTCATCTAGTCCGCCACCATTACAGTCTGCTCCGTTTCTGCCTATGATCTTTCTCTCTAAGGGTTGAAACAGTTTAACACATTTTTGTCCCATATATTTTTATGGTATAGAAATGTATTGTGATAATACCTCAGCACATAATCAAAATCTTCTCCTTGAGAGCAGCTTATTTTTGCAGGCCTTACAGTAAAAAACTCCAGATTAACCACCATGTCCTGCATTATTTATAAGAATCAGGCTTCTTTCACAGTAAGATGTTTACATCTCACAATAGAATTCTGTTCTCATCTTGACTCTGCATAATAGAGAAGTTTTTTTCAGCTGTGATGATGAAGGTAGATAATATTGTGAAGAACAATTTCACAAAGCCTTTCTCTATGTTTTCATTAATAACTGCTGTTCTTCCAGTTCAGCAATGCTAGTCTCTGGGCACCTCATCTAGGAAACACAGTTTTGAGCTGCTTAAGTGAGCTACTCACACATACACCTTGCAAATCTAGGAAGAATGTACAACTGATGCCCTGTGTATGGTGATCTGCATGGACTCCCCTTGGAACCTTCAATACAAAGCTATCCATTCCAAATCTAAAATAGTATCTCTATCAATTCCACAACAGTCTCACAACTCCACTTTCAATTTACTTGTCACTACTTTCTCAGTTCAGCACTTGGATGTTCATCACTAGTCTCTCTTCCTTGTCTAAGGTTAGAAGGGTACAGACTGTCAGCACAGGCCACGTAATTCCCTGGCATGGTATTTCAGTTCATGCACAGAGGTTTGCTAAGGACTGTGCTATGGCTGAGTATCTTCCAGCCCATTCATTTATCAAAAGGCCTTTACTTAAACAATAGCCACACTGGAAAGCTTAACTATTATGGAAACATTCTTTGTCATAAGATTTGTTCTTCAATTAGAAGATGAGGCTTTTAAACTATTTAAAAAGGTTTTAGTCTAATATAAAAGCAAAAATGTGTAATCAAGTTTAGAAATATATGCTGAATAAACAAGGATGAATCTGATACACCTCAAAGTTACAATTTCCTTTGCCTCTATAACTCACATTCAGATTTGCTGTTGTAGGTTTACACAGCCATTTTCCACCACCATGAAAATAAAACGTACATGATATGAAGACCTATACATCCAAATACTACCTTGCTTCTGGAGCTGGTTTGAAAATTTAGGATGTTAAACTGGATCTAAGCTTTAGGATTTATTCCTTATCCAAGAGAACTAATTTAAATCACCTGCCACACAACATTAGTGCAAATTCATCCATCACATCTTTCTCCAGCTACGAAGATAACGTAAGTTTGAATCCGAACACAGAACTGCTAAACATCTTTCACTGACACAATCAGCCAGAAGTTAATGCTATACTCCTAATGCATTCTTCTCTTCTTTCAGATCATGTTGAAAAATACCAAGAGAAATTGGCACCATATTTTATAAGTTTACACATGAATATAGTTGCATTGATCTCCCAGTCTGAAACATGCTCCTTCCCTCAGAAAAACACTTGATTTAGAATATTAACAGTAAAGGAGGACACTATGAGATTCCATATGCTGTCTCTCCTAAATTGACAGACAAGACAAAAAAGTAGGTAATTTCTGTTTTCTGAATTCTGTTTTATTCTTAACATTTATTATAAATGTTAAGTTTATATATAACTATTCTGTTAATTTCTGAAAAACAGTCAGACTCCCATGAACAGCCAGACATTATTCAGCAGTTTTTCTGATAGTGCTTTACATTGTACTTGGAAAAAGTCTTCTTAGCACACTGCAGGAACACCCCATACATTTTTAAACGCCATCACAAGCATTCAGCACTCTGCCTTACTCACCATTCTTCTTTCACTAGGAGTAAAGATAGTAACTCATTTATCAAAGCAATTTTCCAGAATTTATGTATATATTCACCAAAAAAAAACCAGTAATTTTTGGTTTTAACTCCCTGAGACTCTGTAAATATATATTTTAATGGAAAATGGGGGATTATTCACCTATGAATGAGAGATGTGCATAGGGCAACAATTCTTATCTATGGTACCATGTAGCAGGAAATAATTTTGAGAAGATGAGTCTTCTGCTGCTGTGCACTAACCACTATCTTTGGTAAAGAAATGTTGGTCTAAGCAGTAGAAAAGTCATTGCAATAAAATTAAAAGCAGCTGTCAATAAGCAATACATACAAGAGCTCGTGTCTTGATGCTTTATCCATTTCTCAGAAAGAACATAGTTTGAACAAACATAATTTGTAGCAACATGACACCAAGTGCAGATTTTCTTACCTCAATTAAGAAGACAATCACACATAAAATGAGAACAAAAATCAAGTTTTTGTGGATGGTAAGGTATCTGAAATATGTATTCCATGTAGTAACAGTACCCATGCTTTCAGCATCATCTACGAAGCATTCCTATCAAAAAGTCAGTAAGACCATAGTAAGAATAACAGTATTTCTGACACATGAATACTGTCATTCTTTCTGTTAACTCACTCCAAATAACTGAACTGCAGCATTTAAATCACCTGATAACGGCTAGAGAACAAGGTACTGACTGTTGTCATCTTTGATCTAAAAATACAATTTAAAGATTATCTGAAATTTTCAGATGACACTGAAAGAAGGAACTAAGGTTTCTCCAGCACTAGCAGAATAAAAAACTATTAATCAGTAGCTATTTTCTTTCAATAGAGATGATTACTGTGCTTTTGAAGTAAATTTGTAAACACTCTCAGGGTTTTCTTTTCTGCTGAGGTCAAAAGAAAAAATGGGCAGTGCTACAGCAAATTATCAGTTTAAATATTTCTTAGAGATTTTTATCCACCTAGGAAACTCCTTCAGAAAATTTTCCTATCCTGAGAAAATGAACCGTCAGTTTTCAAAATGAAAGTAGTTCAACATTACCAATTGACAATTATTAGATAAAAAGGAATTTTACTCCAGTTCTTGGAATAAAACTTGCCTTTAATTGCATAATTTCCAGTACATCCATAAAATCAGAGTAAAATCAAACTAACTCCTTTGTTCATTATCTGTAGCACAAGAGCTAAGGAGTCTGACAAATTTGTCAAATTTGATTAAATTCCAGTCCTAAAAACTGTGCTAGTACTTCAAACTCATTTTTTTCCATGAGCCTTAAGGTTTCAAAGGTCAATTTCACAACATTTAGGTCAAATGTTTTACAACGATATTTTTTCCAAGTTATGGTTTCAAATTCATTTTAGAATAAGTAATCATAAAGGTAAAGTGCAGGAGATTAAAATTCTGTACTGAAATTCTATACAGATAATATTCAAAAATTATTAAAAAATCTGGCAAAATAAATTTTTGAGGATTTCAATGATTTCAAGATGATAATTGAGTTTAAAAATTTTCACAAACATATTCTGAAAACATATTCCACAGAGAATGACTGCATTAGTAATGAAATAGTAGAGTAGAAAAATTTATGAGGGGTATATTGCACTAAATTTTCACTGTAGCAAAACAAGCTGAATGTAAATCAACGCTCACCTTCAGATCCTCTTCACTGATTTCATCAGTTATGTCCAAGATACTGTCTCGAGAAACACGCCTGGTGTAGATATCTATGTCAGAAGACAGGTTTGTCTGAGGTACCATGGACATTTTCCGAAATGCTGTACTTCCCTTTTTGGAAAAGTTTGGTCCGTAGTTGACAGAGATGCCCGTCATCAGGCTTAACACAGATTGTCTCCTCCGGCCTTGCAGTATATGGTCAGGGTTGAGCCGAAGCAGACTGACATCGCCCTGTTCCAAGTCAGGTACCAGCGACAGCCTCCTCTCTGGAGGGTCATTGTGGCCATCATCTATCCCACTGACCTGCAGCCCATTCTTCTGCACTACTGAGAACTTCCTACTTGCACTAAGGGGGTTAATAATAATGGAATTCTTCCTTTTGTCATTAAAATCTGGTTTTTGTTTAAAAGATTGCTTCTTTATTTCATTTCGTGATCCCACGCCTTCTCCTTCAATAGAAAATCGTCGGAGAGTCTCAGTTAGAATTGAATTTCTTCTCTCTGCACTGAACTGATCAAAAGAATCAAATCCCATCAACTCCGAGCTGAAGTCTGGCCGTTGACCCTGAAGTTCAGAAAATGTTCCATAGAAATAGCAGCTCCCTTCATGTAAAATTAATATTTTGTCAGCAATCTTTAAATGCTCCAATTTTGAAGTAACCAAGATCCTTGTTTTATTTGCCATCAACTTGCACACACAGCTGTGAAATATAAAAATGTTAACATTTAGAATTTCTTTCTCATAATTTAATATTGCTTTTACCCCTTTCACTTTCAAACTATTTGCTTTTACCTGCATCTCTTCCGGTATGAGCAGTCTTGGGTGCTCCCTCAAAGTACAAAGGAGGTGGTAGGGTTAAGATGTGTAAAGGGTGAGCATTTTATCATAGGAAAAGGGGTAAAATGTACTTATTTTCAGGTCAATCCAAACAGCACAGTTCAACTTGAAAATTAAGTATTTATTTTCATCTTAGGTGTACTCAGATCGTTTGCTACCAAATTTAAAAGTATTAGCTCGATTTCAAAACTTCAAATTTATGGTGACTGAAAAGCTCACAGATGGCAGTGTGTGTCCTTACTCTTTTGAACAACAGGATGAGCCAAAAGTCTCTGTCTTGGGGCAACCGGCTGCCAATCTACTGGTCATCAGGAGCTGTCAGGTGACCTAACTTTCAGTGATTAAAAAAATAGGACAAAATACAGCTTTTTGTAAAAATGTGTATTTACAAATCAGGTTAAGTGCTTTGAAAAGCTTTCTGATACACAGAGACATCAGATACAAAGCCACACACACTGGGAGTAAGAGACTATAGCAGGCTCAGTACATTGAGATGGAAGAGGGAACAGAAATTCTGACACCTGGACCAGGTCTGTTCCCAGCACAGTGTGCTGTCCTGCTGCTAACACAAAATATTCAACCACAAGAATCCCTAAAAATAAACATCCTCAAAAGGTATAATTTTGATCACTTCAGTATTGTTGCACTATTGTTAAATTCCTCTTCTTGTGTTTACTTTGTGCTGCTTGGTGGGGTTCTTAAATACAATCTATCAAAACATACAATACCTTTCAAATATCTGCTTTTCTGTAAAAATGTCTAAGTGTCCAAAAGGAGAATCCAGGAGATACAAATCAGCATCTTTGTACACTGCTCTGAACAGAGAAATGGAAATTACATCAACTATTATAAATTTACACAAATATAATTTAAAAATAACATCTTTGCCATTTTATCTGAAAACCTTGTAATTGACAGACTTTTCAACAGCAGCAATATGGAGCTGGAGTTCAACATTAAATATGCTTATAAGACACCTTTCAATAAGGCCTTTCCTTGTTGGAGACCACATCACAAACAAACTCAGTTTTCCATGAATTTCTGTGCAATCAAATGAAGCTAGAGAGTTGCCTTTTACACAGCTTACTCTGAACATCTTACTCTGTCCTGAATCTGACAGTGCCCATCAACGTACAATGACCATTTAAATGGGAATTTAGTATCTACTGTAATGTCTACTGACAACTGAGGAAATATTACATATATGTAAATATGCATGTAAAAAGACTTAGGTCTCAGCACTTCATTTTAAAGGTGCTTCAAAGTAACTGGCGAGCAAAGAAAAGTGTATTAGTGAGGCATGATCTTGCAAACATTAGCTGAAATGGGACTGCACAATATTTTGAGTTGAAGACATCAAAAACTGTTGGTAGCATTAGGACCTTAATCTCTATGTACCTGGACATGGTTCAATGAGACCCAAAATCTTTGGTTAAGGGGTTCTTTTTAAAAACCAGTTTCAATAGAAGTTCAGAAAGGACCATTGCCGCCTTCTATAAGAATGAAAATCATAATGTGATATCAATCAGTGTATAATTAGTGAAGAAATCTGGACAGCTATAGTTTGGTACTTTAAAGTACATTAATGTGAAAATATCCAACCAGCAGCAGAGAAGGCCCTCAATAATAGTTTGTTATGTTAATAAACCAAGGAAACTTATTGAAAAGTCCTCTGGCATGACTGATTTCATTGACCATACATTATGATGTAGTGTCTGCATAACAATAAAAAGTTCACACTGTTCAGTGAACTTCTATCAGCAAGAAGTTTGCAGGGTTTTTCCTGCACTAATGGTAGCAGTCAAACTATTGCTACAATCTGTGTGTTGGACTTACTAGCTATAAATGACTGGCTTTGAGGTTTCAGGCCAGCAAGCTAGTTCAAACCCAGGACAGGCACTGTTTTTTCCCTTGGTCCTTTCTTTCCCCTGGCTGTGGCTGCAGGCACAGACAGTGCTCTGAAAGAAAGACCAACTCAGGTAGTCTCCACCCATTTCTTGTGACGGCTAGTTGGTGTCACTTCCAGCAGGGATTCTCATTTCATATGACCTTGCACAGAGCACACCAGATACATGTATGCAGCCAGTCCATGAAAATAATGTCCAGTTTATCACTGCCCAGATGGGTAAAACCCAGAGCTGTAATCCTAAATTTTCTCCTCTAGCTTTTCATCTGCAACCCACACCTCAACACCTGCACATCTTGCAGCATGCTGAGCTTGGATGGAGCACAAACAAAATGAAAGATAGCCACTGTCTTTATGACATTTAATTGTTTTAAAAATAACAACTACACAGCTGACAATAAATACCTAAGTTCTGTGACTCTCCAGGAAATGAGCCATGACTGTCTGAAAAGTGACAGACATTATTCATAGCATCTAGGAAATAATTCATGTAAATGTATTTTAAATGCAAATCTAGCTGTGTTCTGTTGGCTTTGGGGTTTTTCATTCTGCGAGTTTTGCCTGCTCCTCCCATCATCTCTTACTGCATAAAACAGATCCATCCATATGCTCTTCCCTCTCACAAATCCACTAGAAATATCCGCACTGAAAGATTCTCTGTTTCAATGAACTCATCTTTTAGCCTCACACAGACATGTACATCTTTCATGGGATGCCAGTGCAGATCACCATAATGTGATTTTACTTCTACTCAGTGTTTCTGAGTATGAGAACCAACACAATTTGCACTTGGCACAGAAATAAATGGGGCCATTTACACATCAGAGCTGTCATTACTGGATTTCTGATGACACCTAAGTGGTTCTGCTAAAATACACAGCTAATTTATAAGACAAACATCTACGTTATTGTTCTGCAGACCTTCACAATTACTTGCTAACATTGGAAAGTCAAACAGACAGGGCCATTATTCATAGGCACTGACTAACCACTGCTCTCCACTTTTCTGTTTTACAACAGAAAAACAACAGAAGTATTAGCAACATTTTTTGAAACATGGCTTCTTTTTTTCTTTTTTTTTCACCTGAAGACAGGGAACATGTCATTAATCAATATATAATCAGCTATGAAGAAGTGTCACAGCAGGGAAAGATCCTGGAATATTTATCTGTGTCTTTCTGTGGGTTTCTTCAGCACATAAGGAGCTATACTTAAAGGTCTGAATTTCCAAAGGTATTTCCATCAGGGAGGGAAAGATTCATCTTATGTTAAACTATAGCATGTGTCTGACATCAAACTTTTAAAATTCAGTAAATTAATCATGCAACAGCATCACAAACAAAATTGCATATCAAAACTCAGATTTCTGATAGTAAAATCAAATTCTTGATATACCTGGAAGATACTTATTTAGCAGGACTTACTGTTTAAAGGACTTGTATTTAAAGGCTTAGTCATAATACATTCCATATACATGAAACAGTACAATACTTAAAGAACAAAATACCTTGCTAGTGAGATTCGTGCTCGCTGGCCTCCACTCAGAATGATTCCACCTTCTCCCAGCAGTGTATAATCTCTGTCTGGGAACTTGGATATATCCTGTTAACAATTTTGTAAGGAATCAGACACACATTTTCCACGTCTAAGAAACCAAGCTACAGACTGGATGGAAGCATAGTGTACAACAGTGTATCGACAGATTGGACAGAAGTTGTGGGGGAAAAAAAAAAGGTCCCACAGAGGTTTATTTAATCTGTTTATGTAATTAGAAATGGTGATAAGAGAAAGCATATCATTGTTGCAGAAAGCAATCGGGAGCTGCAAGATTTCAAGAATAAATATTTGTCTGAATAGTTAATGTCCATAAAAGCAATGAATGTACCTTCATACAGTATTAGTTGTTCAAATTTTCTGTCAAATAACAATAATAAAGGTAGTTGTTGAAGTTAGGGAGAGCAAGAAGCAAACTCTAAATCTGAGCTCTTCAAAATCCAGAGAAATTTATACTTCAGGCAGGCTCACACTAAATTACCAGCCAGGAATGCCCAAGGCTTGCAAAAGGTTTGGGAACTAAGTTCCACTGCTTGGGCTGTAAGTTACTTATAACTCATGACTGCATTAAAAATTAATCTTTTGCCAGCAATAAAACCAGAAAATACCATTTCACTCTCAGATGAGACAGAAAGGAGAAAAGCACATGTTCACATCCCACTGGCAGAAGTGGCCAGAAATTTTTTTGATAGGAGTATTTAGCACTGAAAGTGATGATCCATGCAAACCACATAAATTCATGGAAGTGGAGACAATGAGAATGGCTTCTATGCCTGAAGCCTGTCTAGTTTTAATACTTTTCCAGTTGCTCTAACAAAAAATATTCATTCTGCCTTCAAGCTCACCTGACCTACATCCTTAAGCCACTACAGTGACACCACCATCCCTGTTTAGCAGGAAGTCCTGACTATCTCAGAAGCTCCCAGTGCCTGTTGCTCCCTGCTCAGCAGCACCATACTGCTGCTCTTGCTGTCTGTGCACACCCTCCTGCTCCCAAGGCAGGGATCCCACCCCAGCCAAGGAAGCCAAACAAGCCATCTGAAAACAGACAAAATCAGTTCCCGTGTTCTCATGCTTTTCACATATTTCCTTTTAGTGCAGCTCCTAGGTGGTGGGGTGGGGCAGGGTGGGGGGAAGCTGGTGTGCAATATCCCTCAGAAACTGAGCTCCTGAGAGCGAGCTTTAGGCAGTGCTTTGAAAGAGGTAAGTTGTTTTGGCAGCCATGAAGCACGCAGGAATTCAGCTGTCTACATGCATTCTGCAGCAGCCACAGAAATCCTACAGCTTCTGGGAAACAGGTTGGAAGACACATGAAGCACTTCCAGGGGAATACTACCTGGGATTCTAAGTTGAGTTGCTCTTTATGACCTTGTATTTCATACAAAGTCAGATACAATCCAATTTTGATGACTCCTGCTGTGATTCTGATGGTTGATGAATCTCTTGTCGAGCAGCCTTTCGGCATTCCAGGCCTCTGAGGTTTTGCAGTATGACTAAATAAATAAATAAATAATCTTCCAGATAAATGTTTCCTTCTTCCTCTCTTGCAAATTGCCCTGACCTCAGGAACAGAGTGAACAATGCTGTTCAGCCCTGGAACAGTGGCAGATGAAGGATCCAGCCACTCAAGGGCTAGAAATTAACTGCCTGCTCTGTCAGGAAATGGGAGATTCTCTGAACTCTTTAATTTGATAATAGCATTTACTTCCTGAGTTAGAGAATTCTGATCTTATAATCAAGATGTTCGTATCCATGGAAAATCTATTGCAGGTGATTTTTTAATTATTCTCACGTTAACTAATTATTGTCCTTGGGTAAAAGGAGACTCACACAAGCAAATCTCTGGTACCAACATAACAGCTCAGGTATTTGCAGAAAGAGGAGTGTGAAAAACAGTAGCAGCAACCGTTTTAAAGGAAGATTTTCTGAATGTAACAAAACCACCTTCCTATAGGTCATGAAGCATTTAGAGAGAACATCTGAAATTCTGACATAAAATCTTTTCTGGCATTTATTTGAAACAACCTGGTCAGATCATCTGCAGTTTCATTATGTATGTGGGAGTCAAGTTATTCATCTGTGCCTGAACATAGGGATTTGCATGGTTAAGTATCTAGATCTCTAAGCTGTTTTCAGCTGTTTCCCAGTACTACCAGTACTGCTGCTTGTAAAGGTGCTGGTGTCCTTGCTATTTTCTGATTCTACTTCTTCCAAACAACCCAAGTGAAGAACTGGGCCCAGTGTGTCTTCTGCAAACAGGGTAAAATCCTAGCCCTACTGAAATTCATTCCAGAGTTCCCATTGTTTTAAATGGCAGTGGCATTTCATCAGATATATTTCTTTGCAGGTGTGTCAAGATGGAATTTTAATCAGATTTTTAATGAGTTCCCCTTCTGCTCTCCTCTACCCTTCACCTCAGGATAATATATGGCATGGAACAGACAAAGAACTACTCAGGCTGTAATTATAATAATTAAAAATTGTTTAGTAATTTCTTTCAAAGGCATAAACAGAGTAATGAGGTCCAATAGACACACAATGCTATTCGTTGGAACACTCATGACCTATTGTAAAAAAGTACATAGGGCTGGTCGAAACACATCCTTGCTATCATTCTGTTCAGGAAGTGAAATCAAGCCAGGGACAAACCTAATATAGTGATGCTGAACAGCACAAAGACCAGTATACGAACTAAGTAGCCACTGGATTTTCTTTAACATATCTAAATTCTTAAATTGGGAAACCTGTTGGCAATTATTTGGAGAGGAAAACCCCTACAGTTCTCACAGATATTAATTACTTTCGTGAATGCTTCTAGTATCAGGAGATAAAAAAATCTCAAGTTACACACTCCAGGAGAAGGCACCCCTTTTAATATCTATTTGCATTTGTAGAAGAGTAAATGCTGTATTCATCTACCTCAGAAGCAAGGGATGAGATTCGTGATACCTTTGGGCTTGGTATGTAAGAAAACAGCCAGAATAACTTCAGGGTGAATAGCAAATATGGTCTCATTATTAAAAGAGGGAAACCTCAAAATAGATTCACACTCCATGTCTTTTCTGTAGACATTAACTGTTATCAAAATAATTTGATAAATCATTAGCAATAATCAAGATAATAAAGTCTCTTAAGAACCATATCTTTCAGCAAATAGTTGCTTAATGTGTCCAAATGCAAGTAGTCCTGATGACAGAACGTAAGTATTTTATTTAGGGGGCCTGTCATTCTTCTTAAATTTGTCCTTAATTATATGTTTTTGATCATCTTTCTAGAAAATCCCCCCACTCTCATTGCTACCTCCTTCTTACCTACCAAAGTACTCCCTTTTTCATCATCTTCCTTTCCCTATGTATTAGAGAAGCTGCCCCTGAATGCATTTTCCCATTTCTTCTCTGTATCACAAACTATTTACACTAAATTTGAAGAAAAATATTGAAGCCTTTATTGAATAAAAAGCTGAATACAATTTAAGAAGAAGCAGTACAAAGGATTTCAAGCAGAAGTTGCAATACCTTTCCCCTCTATTTGATCATTTTTTCTCTTTAGTTATAAGAGAAAATTTAACCATTACTTACTTTCTCACTACTATGGCTATTTCTGTACTTCCAAGCAATCATGTTCAATTCTAATTTACTAAGGGGGTAGAAATGAAACTGAAACAGACCTCCAGATTTGAATTCACTGATTACTAAAAATCTTTAGATAATAAATCTGAAATGTCATTTTGCAGAAAGTAAAACTTTCCATTTGTCCCGATTTCCAGAAAATAAATTATCTTGGAAATAAGACATAAGAATTAAACTGTAAATTTTGAAATTTTAAAGTTTTGAAATCAAGATTTTTGTTTCAGACTACAGAACATTTCTGTGAAATTTTAAAATAGGAAGAATTTTCAGTAATTTTTTATATTTTTTCTTTTAGGTAAACAGTTTGAACATACTTAAATCCTCATTTTCACGGGACAGAAGCCAGAAAAACAGGTTTCTTGAAAGTATTTCAAATCAGATTTTTTTTTTTCAAATTTAAGTATCTCTTCTCTCTGCCCATGATTCTTCAAGCCAAGGCTTTTGTTAGACTTCAGATGAACCATTTATGAGGGATTCATTATCCAAAAGCATAAGTTCTGGTTTCACAAGAGTTCGTGACCTTGAACAGAGTGTCAGGCTCACCCAAAATTCATACAAATGCTGGATAAACTTGCTTTCTCTATGGTGACATATTTCCATGGAAGAGATTTTTGAAACATGAAGCAGTCAGTACACTGCATGTGGGTAGGTTAAATGCAGGATAAGAGAATTAAATATGATTCCAGAAGTGACACAGAAGACAGGACAATAACCAAGGTAATCAGTCCAGAATCTTGTACCTACGACAGTGAAAGGGGTGGGGAGAGCTGTCTTGACTAGAACAGGTTTTAACTAAATGGTATCAACAGCAAACATTGCAGAGGGGCTCTGTTATACATATATACTTCATCACTCATGAAAATCCTGAAGTCAGTGCATTTGGGAGTTGGAGGCTGCTTTTTTTTCTCTCACCAAGGCGTTCTCCTGCTAAAAAGAAAACTGTCAGCCTATTAACTCCCAGTTCACACAGAAAATTCACTGTTGTCAGCATATTCACAGCTGACCTGCCCATGATTTTGTGCCAGAGACAAGAACTGTAAAAAATTCATCTCCTGCATTCCCTGTAAAACTAGCTCAAAACCACACAGAATATGGCCACAAATTTCTTTAGTACTATTATATGATTTGATTTCACATGGAAACACTTCCTCTATTTGCATGTCACGTTAAACATTACATTCACAAGCAGCTGGTGGCTCTCAAATCAGAATATGTGTTTACTTAAAGAGTGGTAATCTCTCAAAGGTAGTTTGCCCATTATATGTTTATAGCCTCTTGGGTAACTGTTGAAGGATCAAATGAAATAACTAGGTGGAAAATATCTACCTTGCATAGCAAAAACTGCAAGTCATGGAAGTATGGCTTCAAAACTAATGAATTACTGGACCCCCTCAGAAGTGATATGATGCTTGTTTATTTTCAAACACGAATACCTGTAACAGGCCTATTTCTTTAGTTTTGACTGGAAGAAAACATTCTCTTAGGATGATTTTGTTCAGTGTTAACAGCATTTAACCATGAAGATTCTTGTGTCAACTTTTTAGCACAACCAAGTGCTAAAACAAAACAAAAATCACATACCCTACATGTAGTTGGCTATACTGATTTTTCAATCTAAATATCTGAAAATCAGGCCAGATTCCTTCCCAATTCTTCATTACATGAGTAATAAGGACTTTGAAAATCCAATTAACTACTCCTACAAATTTTCATTTATATTCATGTTATGCCTGCCATTACACTAACAAAAGCCTCCAATTAATACAATCTCCAGGAAAGTCAGGCTTGTAGAACTGGTAGGCTTCCACAGACATACAAACTCAGGAAGTTCATATCTCTCAGTGGCTTTGGCTATATACTTGATTCTTAATTTGAAGAGCTACCCAAAAGTTCACACTCTTTTGCTACAATTTTTATCGTTAATGTGATGAAAGGTACTTGATAAAAAGAGTAAACCACTTTGTCAAAAGTGCTGCTGAGGCAGCACCAATTCATCTTATCTTACTTTTTGAGTACCTTTAAACTTACATGGGGACTGTCTTTAGAAAATGCACTCAGAATTCATACCAAATATATTTTGTCTTCTCTCCATCACAGAATGTCAACGTATGACTTGAAAGGTAATAGTGTTGAGATAATACCCACAAGCTCAAAAGTAAACTCATTCAAACAATTAATTTCAAAAAAGCCTCTATATAAAGGACAGATTGTAAAGACTACTGATCTGTGTTGGAGTGGTTTGATCTAGGAGTTGAAAGCCCCTCACCTTCTTATGTGCTTACTGGGGCCTTAATTTTAGAAGATGCATCAAATTAGGTATTCATCTTGCTTTCCTTCTTGCTAAAGTATTCACTATTTCTTAAGAAAAGGAAAAAAGAGGAAGAAAGCAGTGGAGAAGAAACAAGCAGCCCTTCTCCTATGCCTTCCTGACAGGTTTTTTTACAGTAACGTTTCATAGAATATATCACATAATTTAGATGTAAACCTGTGATAATATCTTTCAGAACAACACCAAAACTACTTCTTCCATTCAAGACAATCCTATCAAAGCCCAACTGTTTTTTAGGTAATGGCTAATATAACCAGATTTGCCATTCTTCTGAACTTTACAGAATAAAAATCTAACACAAAACACATTCTGACCTCTCAATAAGGAGCTGATTTCCTATAGGAAAATATTCTATTCTCGGACACCTAAAATATATATATATAAAGCCCTGGGAAATATTTATTTGCAATTTCCATCTTCCATAATTTCTTTGAGATAAATTTACCTTGACTACTTAGCAACTCTAAAGAGGCTGTAATTGATAAGTCTTGAATAAATTAACCATATACTAATCAAAAAAAGTCAGGCAGAAAAATGTAGCACTGACTTCTCTGGAAATTCTCATGTGCCTCAAATTATTTAAGTTACACTTGTATAACATCACTTACATAATATCAATTGCATATCTCCATAGACCTAAAACAAAGTACAGAGCACCTTGCATGATGTCATCTTGCATCAGCATCCCCTTCTGCAGCAGATAAAAACAGGCTACTCACTGTGTATCTGGAAGCCTCAAAACTATGGAGATGGTATGATGTGACCCACATGGAGTAAACTGCAGTATCTTATTGGCACTACTGAAGATGAACGTGAAAAGGTATCAGATTTAGGAATTGGACTAGATCTTTAGTATGCTTTCTCTATAGGGTGATGGTGGACATGACAAAGTACAAAGGGCATCTTACATGTATGTTACTTTTTACACTAGTAACACTCTTATTTGCCCACTGGGTTAAAGCTCATGGCTCTGTATTACAAAAATGTTTTGTTTAGTATGGAGCTTGGAAGTAAATCTCACTTAGCTACTGTTAAGAGCTGTATATTCGTTGACTTTGAACATATGTGTAATAAGGAAATAAATTCTTGTATCACAAATCCTTGGTTCTTGAAGAGTCCACATAAGAACTAGACTCAGCAAGAAGCCTGCATTCAGGTGGACTATGTAACTACTTCAGAAAGTTAAAGAGAAGGGGGCAAACTGAACTCACTTCGGCAAAACCCCTTCTTTCTGAAGAATGAGAGCACACACACACAAGTGTAACAAAAAGTACTAACTCTTGTTGTAATAAACTAAAAAGTCACACTGGAGAATAAACTTAATATTTGAAATCCATCCTTCAATCTGCCATGGCGAGTTTTGTTTGGTAACTAATACATGAAAGCTAACGAAACTAGAAAGCATAATAATAGCAATAAGGTAATGCATTTGGCCCCCTTCCAGATTATTCTGCCTTCTCTTCAAGCCAGTCCAATTTATTCAGTACAGAATATCCTTGTAAGTATCAAACTTGATCTCAAATAACGAGCCTTGCTAGGAGGTGAAGCATATCATTCTGCACAGAGCGGCACCAACACAGATTCAGGCTGGCTTGATTGAGCCTGTTTGGAGAACAAAGGAGCTGTAACCTGCCGAGCCATCCCACGAACACTGAAACACCAAGCTGTCCCACCAGCATTGAGACACTGAGCCACCAACCACCTGCTGCTGTAGAAAGGGCCTGGAGTTGGAAACATTTTTGAGCAAGGGCAGTTTTGAACTGCTGAAGCATTAACTATAACTTTTACAACAGGGGCTAAAGACTACTCTTCACAAAGCCTGACACAGAATTTGTTAATTCTCCTGTCTTCAGAAGCTTTCAAAGATTTCCAGCAAACCAAATCAAAAATCCAAACACAAGCTGAAATGGTCAGAAACATAAAAGAAATATTACTCTATAGCTTAACTATATCCTGCTCTGAGATAAAATGCAGTAACCTCATCTTATTTTTATATAGAGTGCCTAGTGTTTTCTTGCTTGACTGGTGCTAAGGGGAAAAATGTTGCACTGTGTTGCCTAAAGAAAAATCTTATTCAACACAGTTAAACACTTACTGTTTTTATTTATATATTACAGGCTCAGCAGTGAATGTGCAAAGGTTTAAAATGTTGGTTCCTTTTGTATCTTGCCGTGTGAAACGACACCTTCTCCTGCACTAGCCTTGGTCAACATGAAACACACACAAGGACATTTTCATACTGTAGGCCACATGTCACGTAAGGATCAATCCTGCACTACTTTCCAGTATGAGAACTTCCAGTGTGCACACAGGGGGGAAAAAAAAACAAAACAGTTTTAGTCAAGATTTTCCTCTAAATAATTCAGGTTTCTGGCACAGAGCTCCATCATCCCTGAAGCCATTTTTAAAGTGCAAAAGAAAGGGGGAAAGCAGGTCTATTTCCAAGATAGTAAGGAAAAGCTTGGGGAAGCATGGTGAAGAAACAAGACAAAAAAACCTGTAAGAACAATATACTTTTTACATAATTTCTTTAACATCAGTATGTTTACTCAGGTTTTAAACTAGCAAGGAAGGCTGAGAATGCAGACACCATATAATATCTGAACCAGATTACTTAGGTCCTGTTGTGTTAACCACCAGAACTGTCAACATCAGTGTATCTCCCAAGTAGCTAGCAACAGGCTGACTTGCAATTCCACAAAACTGGGATGCCAGGCTGAGTTTCTTAAATTTCAGAAATGTGTAACTTATTTACAGCCCCATTCCCTGACTTTTTTTTGGGGGGGGAGGGTTCACTTGGGTGTGGTCACAGGTGTTAAAAGTCCTAGATGACTGACCTCTTCCAGCTGGCAGGCTTTGATGACACTCCTGTACCGATATTCATCATAGGATACACCAAAAATTATGTTTTCTTTTATTGTTCCGGGCATGATCCAGGAGACTTGAGGTGAAAAGGATATCCTTCCACTGTGCTTAATTCTACCCTGTGAAGGCTCCAATTCTCCCATTACCAACATAAGAAGAGAAGTCTGAAAAATCATTAACACTTGATTAATATATCAGAGATCTGTACAGTAAGAAAGAAAGGAGAAGAAAGGGAGAGTCACTCTGCTAAGTCACTTAAATGGCCTATTTGTCTGGTAAAGAGTGTCCCTATAAGTACTGATCTAGTGCAAACTGCTGTTAGAGGAGATTTTCGTGATATGTGTGGTCCTAAAAGGCCCCTTATATGAGAAACTTAATTTAATGAATGAGAAAAATTGTGTAAGATATCTTGTAATAAACGCATACTGCTACGATAGCATGTAATTTTAATGATGTTTCCAGTAATTTTACAAGGTAAAAATCTGTGAGACACAGAGATATGTTATCAATATCTGTAGAGAATGCTACTTGATTTTTAAAATTATCAGTGACTATTTTGTTTGTTATTTGTACAACATAATTCATGTTTATAATTTTGCTAGTGTTCATAGACATTTTATCTATATTACCTTGAAAAATGCAATTTCTTTGTGTAAGTGTATACAATTTCTCAGTATGATCTGAATTTCCCTCTGTAACTGTTACCTCATTTACGTGAATGCATGACCTAAGTATATTTACTATCTCCCTTCATAAAAGAATTGATTGCAATTTCAGTACTGACATGTTATAATTTCAAAGTTAATCAGTAGCTTGTAGTAACCTTCTCACACATCACTGGCTACTAGATCAAAGAACAGAATTGAGAAATGCAAGGAAAACTATGCTACAGAGCCATTGCAGTGGTGTTCTTATCACTAATAAACAGTCAACAAAGCTGAGACGTAACAGCCAAAGATCTAAAAAAACTGTCTTAAGTAACTGTTTCATGCTGTCAAAACCAGAGATCCTTTGACATGTTATACAGTATTTTGGGGGAGTCTCATGAGATTCTTTCCATTATTCCAGATTCTGATTTTCAAAATGCTGAGTAAGAAGTTCCAAATCTTGCAACGGACAGCTGATTGGCATGTTTTGTACACTGGATGTTAAACTACTGTATCTTGTGCCATATAACACAAATAGAAAAAAAAAAAAACAAACAAAAAACAAACCAAAGCCCATCTAATATTGAAGGAGCATTAAAGAGCTGATGTCAGGCTTAATATCTGTTACAAACAAAATAGCTGTGCAGTCTGTTCCACAGGTTTGACAATTCCTGGAACAGTCCTATACAGTAACAGCCTCAATCAACATGAAGGAAGCCTAAATTAAGAGGGTGTCAGGGTGTGGTAAGAGGGTGGGTGAACCTTAATTTTTTAAAATTTTTTAGATAATATTATAACCCTTTTATTTTTATTACCTTGGAGAATGCAAATTTGTTGTATACACATACTCAACTAAACTGCTCCATGTAATTTGAATTTTCCTTAATTTCCTATGTAGCTGAATAAAGGAGATATGTCCTTCAGCACTTTTTAGTTGATGTTTCTATATTACAATTATCAGCTTTAGCAACAGCCATAGGTAAACTATTCTGTTAATTCAGAAGTATCACAGTAAAATGCACCTTAACATCAGCTTGAGGACAATTTCATGTTCTGAGTACCTTGCCCTTTCATATGGGAATCATTACTGAAAAATAATATAGAAGCCTTGATCATACTGAAGTTGATGGATACTTTGCCATTGACTCCAACAGACCAAAGATCTTACATGTTCCAGTAAAAGAAATCAGAATATTTTCACCTATAATTTGTTACACAGGAGAAGCTGCTGAATGTTCATTTTTACTTTCCCATCTCCCAAAAAAACCCAGTAAAGATGAAAGGCTCATCTAATTACTAGCTGTTGAAAGTGAATAGGAGTATCACAGGTCCACTCATTCTATATTAATGAGGTTAACTGAATGTGTTATCTGCATGCTAATTGCATTGATAACATTTTGAGGTAGTAAAACGATGATTAATTCTAAACCACAACTCTTCTCCAAAAAGCACGAGTTTCAGCAGCACCTCCCCAGGCTTTCGCATGGGTCTCAGGAAGCCTGAGTTGTAGGAAACAGAACATAAGTGATCAGGTATACCACGTGTTCAGGGCACACATAGCTAATTCATGTCAGGCTTGTCAGGTTACTGACCATCTTGTGTTCAAACTTTTCCTTAAAATGCTATCAAGGCAGGGGAAAAAAATTGCTTTCTAACACACTCAGCCATCTGAATATCTATGCTATATTCTCCATTTTTTTAAAGGTAGGGAGATTCCCACCATGAGCCTTAACTTTAGGTTTCAGTCTATGTTACTCCTGTAAATCTCTTTATTTCCAAAGGGGAAACATTTTTGTCATTTAAACTGCTATTTCCTTATAATGCTGTATCCTTCTACGACAAACAATATCCAGCAAACTCTCTCTCCTATGGTCCATAGAATAAAACTTCAAATAACTATTGGTCACTTTAGTGACACAGTTTATCCATACTTTTTCCTGCAGCCACAATTTCTATAGCATGCACAGGATAGCAAGAATACAGTTACAATACATGTAAGAATACGTATAACAACACAATATTATTCCTTATGATTATTAGGACTTTTGTCAAAACAGTAAAAATAGAAATACCTTGCCTGCTCCAGTAGATCCAGAAACAGCTAATAACTCTCCCTTCTCAATCTTGAAATTTATATCCTGAAGAACAGGAGAAGCATGAAGTGGAAAATTACTGAAGAACAGACTGCTGTCAGTGCTAGGAGCTTTGCTGTTGTTGTTTTCCTGGTTTGCTTTTACAAACAGCTCTCCAATTCCCTGCAACATACACAGATATGTATTTGATGTGTATAAAAAATAAATAAACCATACACATGTAGACGTGTATCATACTACAGATTTATGAAAGCATATGAGTTTATTTTTGTCATGTTACTTTGCCTGTCAATAAAATATTCATTATATTCTTAAATACACAATTTTAACCAGACTTGTGCCTATATTTGTGAACTCAAATGACATTTGCTTATTATAGAACTGCTTTCCAATGTTTATACATGCCACAGCCTGATTCTGTTTTCAGGATAGCATAAATCAGTAATAACTGCTTATTACAGGCCTTAACACTTATTAAAAGATCTCTTCCAAAGTTTCTCAACTGTGGATAATTTTATATCATGCATTGTTGTTGTTGGCTAGACTTCGTGAACAAAGATTTTGGGATAAGCCTGCGCAATGGATTTTTTAAGGTGAGGCACAGTGTGCGCGGAACTGGCCCCACCCCTTTTACTCCTGAGGTTCATTGTGCCATGGCCGAGGACGCTCGGATGGTGACAGCGAGTTCCTCGGGATTCGAAATCCTCAGAGGAGGAGCCAGCTCCACAGGCGGCGACTTACACCACTCAGCCAACGCCCGCCGCATATCATGCATTAATTACTTGCCATATAGTCCTTGCCCGCTGAGAGCTGAAGTTAGTTAAAATAAAGGAGTGTAGGCTGCTGTTTTTAGAGAACACCATGGCAAATATTAATAATAGAAAAGATAAGCTCTGTGTTTTAATATAGTTTGGGTAAAAGTACCAACCTCATCCCAAAAAGCTGTTACTTTGTCCAGCTCAACCCCAGTGGTTGTTAGATTATACTCCAGAGCTTTATATTCTTTTTTCAGCAAGAAATCCTAGAAACATCATTAAAGCAGATAAGAGGAAACAGTAAAGGACAAGGTTGTATCACACAAAGCAGTACATACTTGCTTACACTAATATTTGTGATGATACCACTGCATTATAGTGCTTTTAGAGAGCAGCATAAATACAAATTATACAACATCTATTGAACACAGAAGGAATTGTTTATGATACTACCAATTCTTTCATTGCTAGTGAAAACACAACCATAAAGGTATTAGGTTCTGATTTAAAAAGAGTATCAAAACTTGGCATTTGCTTTGCTTTCAGGACTTGTGTCAGGCAGGATCACCCCTCTGACCTTAACCCTTTCCAAAGAAAACTTTGCTTCTAAAGTAAGATGTAGAAGGTTGCACTCCGGTAACCAGTCAAACAAAGCAGCTACATGCTGCTATCTCCCTATTCCAGACCTGCATGAGTTTAAAGGCACTGGAATTATTTCTCTACCACAAAAATAAAAGGCAGATAATGAGCCTGGGAAGGGCAGCACTGAATTAGTGTAATTTCAAATGACACAGGTCAGCAATCCAGTGCTTGTGTCAGCTGCTGGGATAGTATTTGGGAAAAAGAATAAGCCTATGCCAATACAGGAAAGACAACCTCTAGTCCTTTATTTTATTAAGGCTATGCAGTCTATAGGTACTATCTCCTTTAAACTGACTTTTCTAAATTACATGGAAGCAAACAGGTTTACATAGACAATACAATGGACAAACTAAGCAGAATAGTGGGAAAATGAGTTCTCTACAATAAACTTGAAAATTTTCCAAGTAGAACAAGAAGGAGAAAAGTAGGTGATTGAAAGGGCAGGAACTGAAAATCTAGAAGGCAAAACACACATGGTTTATACAAAAAAAAAAAAAAAAAGGAAATGACAGCTAGGCTTTCATAACAAAGGCAGTGGAGTCATCCAGTGGAGTTCCTGGAGCAGTGATAGTCAGAGAAAGCACACTGATCCTGAAATGCTTCATGATCTAGAAAACAGGGAAAATACAGTAACCCAGCACACACAGCTGGCCCAGTCCACTCTCTAAACTGATGAGGAAATTAAATCAGAGAAGTGAGAAATGTATAAATGATTTATTACTTTTTGTTTAGGTTTCTTATAACTAATACAGGGCTTTGGTATTCTAGGATTCTGTCCAGTCTGTCTATGGAGACTAGACTGAACCTGCCACAAGGAGATGATAATTCATGGGTTCTGGAGGACACTTTGCTAATAACCCCAAAGACAAGTGTTCAGTGAAGTGAGGGCAATGGTATGACAACTGAGCTTGCTAGTTCTGTGACAAGACATTGGACACACTCTTCTGGGAAACAGGAGAGACAGGGTATCTCCACTAATGCCTAAGGAACCTGAGAACACAAGGATTGCCTAAACTGGGACTCAACCAGGCAGTCTTCTAAATGTCAAATAGAAATGTTTATGCCTAGATTTCTTGAATTTCTGCCCAGTTGACAATCATAACAATCCAATACCTGCTTCTTATTCTATACTACGGTTCAGATACCTGAATAAGACCTTTAACTTCTGTATTACACATTTTTATCACACTAAAAATAATAAAAATCTATGTTTTCCAAAAAAATAAATACATAATTAAAAAAGGCTAAGATTTCACCACAAGATAGAGTAAGAATTCTTTTTCTGAAAAGTGATTTGAAAACAGCAGACAAAAATAGAGTTAATGAGAATTTACCCTGATTTGACTCTGCAGATAAGCCTCTCATGCTGGTATATAAGCAATTGATCTCAGTAGGTAAGGTGGGTAATAATTACTTGACCGGCATCTTAATTATGTTTACTACTCATAATGAATGAGATGCACATTTGCATAAGATGCACAGTCTCCTGCTATTCTTGCTACTGATATCTAGAAAAACAGATCATCTTTGGAAGCCGTGTTATAGAAATCATGCACTAATTTTGAACTTCCTTTTCCAAAGGAAAAACATCTATTAAGCACCATAACTCATGATACATTTTTATTAAGTTCCCTGTTCTGCAATAACTAACTAAATGTCACTTTTTAATAAGAAAAGAGAATTTAAAAAAAGGCAGCAGGTAGCATGAGACTCCTGTGGTTATGCTGCCTGGGGAACCAGATAACAATATCAAGATTTACAATGACATTTCATGGTGCTTAGTCAAAGCAACATATATTCAGAAAGTCTACATAAATGCTGTGTGCTTTTGTTGATCAACTGACAAGATAACATCATATAAAGAATTAGCTTACGTACTTGGTAAGATTTTAGTCTATGTACTCTACCTGTATTTTGTTTATTGCTCCAATAGAGTCATACCAGGTCTGTACAGAGCCGGGAAACTGCCTGGTCACTGTCATTCGAAGAACAATGCAGAAGGAAATGGTGGTAAATATTTTTCGGAGAATGATTCCTTTAATCATGGCATATGGAAGCACAGCTAAAAACACCACAAAAAAGCCTGAAAAGAAGAACGCTGAGCTGTTGAAATATCTCATATAAGCAGCTTTTCGGGTAAGCTTCAGTTCAGTTCTGTTAAAAAAATAAACACAAATAATTAGCATAGTATTTCACAGTTTACATCTTACAAATATTTTGGATGGAACTGTTGGTATAACAGTTAACTCAGAGGCTTGCTCATCCTTCTTATTTTCTAGCACTGTAGTTAGAAAATAAGACTCCAAACTACTTTTGGGCCTAAAAAAAAAATATCATTAGAGCCAAATTTTGGCATCAATGTTCAGAGATGTCAGACAAAATAACAATAACATATGTTAAGATTTATATGCTTTTACAAGCTTCTATAATTCCTGGTACAACCAACCTTAAGCATCTAATGCTGTGGTATGAGATACACTCACAGACGCATCATCCTGTACTCATCTGGTCATTCAGATTTAGAATTAAGGTGTCACAACCTCAGTTTGAGGAGGTGGAAGGCAAGGAGTCTCCTTGCCACTTTCCTTCCTCCACAGAAGCTCAGTCTACAGAGTGGCTTACTGCCTCCTGTGTTGGAATGCAACTGGTGATTACTCTTCCCTGTTTCCACAATGTCTATGCATTTTACAGCAAGCTACTAAATAAAAGGAGAAATAATCCAGGACTGATTTTCTGAGTTGATAGCCCTAACTGACAGTGCTGAATCTTTCTATTGATTGCTCTCATTTTGACCCTGTTCACTTCACACCCCCCAGGTGTCCCGCAGGTCAGCTTTGCTCTGCTGCAGTGCTAGAGCAATTGCTCTCCTGCAAGATTAGTTAACTGGGACTGGAGATGGAGCTGGACCCCAGGGTGTCCATTCACTGGGGGAGGTTTACAAGCACTGGGAAACCATGCAGAGTATCACGGTCCCAAGATGGCAATAGCGTTGTAAGGCTGAGCACCACAACCTTTATGGATCTTCGCATACTGAGACAATGCCTGAATCCAAAGTTCATCCAGGATTTTGGTGCTGTGTGTAACACCCTTTCAGGTCCCTATCACACATGCATGAGACTTCCACAGGCATCCAGCATCTTACCAACTTCTGTCACCCAAACAGTTCTTACAAATCCCTGACAGAAAATATGAGCTGAGCCAGTTTTGGAGCAGGGTGCCTAGCACTTTTTGCTAAGTCTGTATTTCACAAGAGAGACCTGAAGAAAGTAGTCACACTTGCCAGTCAACACCATGGTGGTAGTCACTGCCCCGGAGAAAGGGCCTTGTAAATCCCTCCAGAGCTCTTATGAGACTGAATGGCAGAACTGATTAGGGATAACATAGACTCTGGGACCTGGTGCTCATCCAGTGCCACATAAATGGCTGGCTAGAAGCAATCAAAAAGCCCCCCCAGACCTACTCCAAAGAATGAATACACTTTTCAGTATATTCCAAAGTACCAGCCACAAGGGTCTGTCTGTGACACAGGCTTGAAAGCTCTGTAGATTAAGCACTCACTTTGTGCAGGCCTTGCTAACGCAGTATGGGTACCTGGAGACAGATACAAGCCTAAGAGCCTTGTGCATACAGAGAGTGTGGACCAGTGTACGCCTGGTTTTGTAGTGATATGTCTCTACTGACAAAGTGCAGACACTTCCAACCGAGGATTTCACCTTCTCCAGTGCTATGCTGCTGTTCAGGGAAACAGTTTGGTGGTGTGGTTTTTTACTTCTGTGAATACACCACAGAGCCCACAGGAGTGCAGAGATGTTTATTCAGGCACCTGTTACGAACAGTTATTATCACTCCAGACTTCAGAGAGCACACAGTAGACAGTTCATATTGGTCTCTCTGAAGTGTCAGTTCCCAGAGAGATTTTGCCCATGGCAATGTTACACCTGCAAGATGGCCAGCCCTGGCAGCACAAGTCTACCAGAAGAAGGACTCAGATCTATCTGGTTCATTAGAGGTGATTAAACTGGTTTGCACCAGAAAATGCCAGCATGCAGAAATGGTTTGGTAATGACTCAGTTATAATACATTGCTGCTAAAATGCAGGCATGGCTTCAAGCACAAGGCCTCTTTCTTACCAGTTTAACAAGTCAAATGACTGAGACCCTGCAGAGCTAGTTCACAAGCCAAATTAATTTAAAACCCTGACATTCCAGGGTTGACCTGCTCTGGTGATATCATCACCAAGAGATCTGTTGGATGACTCAAAAAAGTACAGAAGATTCATAGAATTATAGAATGATTGGGTTGGAAGGGACCTTAAAGATCATCTAGTTCCAATCTCCCTGCCATGGGCAGTGACACCTTCCACTAGACCAGGTTGTTTAAAGCCCCATCCAACCTGGCCTTGAACACTTCCAAGAACGGGGCATCCACAGCTTCTTTGGGCAACCCGTGCCAGTGCTTCACTACCCTGACAGAGAAGAATTCCTTCCTTATATCTAATCTAAATCTACTACCCTTCAGTTTAAAGCCATTCCCCCTTGTCCTATCACTACATAACTTTGTAGAACATCCCTCTCATGATTTCTTACAGGCCTTCAGGTATAGAAAGGCCACAATAAGGTCTCCCCAGAGCCTTCTCCTCAGGCTGAATGATCCCAATTCTCTCAGCCTTTCTTCACAGGAGACGTACTCTCATCTTGTAATACTGCTACCAATTCTTGTCTTTTAAAAATACATGCATAATACAATAAAAATTAACTTCAGCACCACAAAATTCACTATATTGTAGAAAAAAGATATGATAAAATCAGAGAGATCAGTCCTTTTTCTGGGTTTCTATGACCATTTTGTGGACTATAATTTCTTTAATTAATTTCTATAACTTGTTCACATGATGTGGCCTCACATTACCTAAACGCAATGCCTGTGACTTGTGACACCAGGGGAATCCTAAACTACTTCCATCCTCAAGCTAGAACTCATGGCCTGGATTCAGACTGAGTTTTCTCTGGTTGTTTATAGTTAATCATTACAAATTCTCATGGTAATGAACACTTTCCCTGGATTGTCTTTCAGAAAGCAGCTGAACAATTTGTTGTGTAACAATACCATTTTATGTCTTGTATTTACATGATAATATGACATTTATATTTCTTTTATTTTCTTTTATTTTTCCAATCACACACCTGGCACAGAATTTTAATTCTCTATAAAGGACTAAACAAGCACACAGGACACATGGGACAGCTTTAAAGCAGTGTCACCCATCAATCAATATGTCACTTCTCCTCCCTTTCCCCCCAGGACACCCTGTCAGTAACAAAGTCTGCCTTCTCGCAGGTCTCAGACAGCCAGGTTAGTACCTTACCTCTTTTGTGCTTCAGATCTGGTAGTTTCAGTTCAATCCTTATATTAATTGAGGAGGTAAGTATTCTACAAGGCCATTTACAATAAATCTTCATGTAAATGTGCAGGATGAATACACGAAGCTACGCTACTTTAATCCTTTCACCGATTGCATGCAAATTTTATAACCAGCTTTATTGCATTTCTCAGGAAATGGCTGTGCAGGATTTGTATTGTTTCCTTCACCACAGAATAGGAACCTCTGTAAAGGCTTAAGTAACCATCACAAAAGGGCTTTTTATTGTAAGATGAGGATAGGGTTGGCCGGAAACAAACACAGATCCCACAGTTGTTTTACCTGTGCAAACTAACCACTGAAATATCATTACACCAAATGAGGAAGTAAATTTGAAAAAAAATAAAATAAAATCTCACCTTCATAGTAAAGGTGACAAATTGGGAAAAAACCCCCAAATTGCAGTGTGGGAACGTGTGGTTAGTTTATGGAGGACTGAGAGTTTTTGCTTTAGTTTTTCACTAACAAGATCACAGATCATGTTCATAGCCACTTGAGTTTTTTTACTGAGCACAAAAAAAAAAAAAATTGACTAACAAATGAGAACACTTACTCACGGATGCTTTCAATCATTTTTTCCATTGCATCTTCCCAACAATAGGCTTTAACTGACTGTATATTTTCAATTATTTCTGAGGTGATGACAAGTCTCTCATTGATCTTTCCTGCTCTTTTATTCCTACAAAAGTAAAAAGACTGTAGGTCAATCTTCATGTTTTTCATCTTGAATAGTTAGCTTGTATCCCATTATCTCTTATGAAAACACCTTCTATATATGCCACAGCTTAAAATGTTTATCAGAATTATTATGAAGAATGTAAAAGGAATTACTAGAAATCCAGTAATTGCTTTACAAAGGCAAAAATACAAACTCTAGAATGAACAGATCAAGTCACTAACAAGGAATTTTAATTCTAAAAATTCTAAATTTAATTCTATCTCTATTTACTGCATGTTAACTTTTTCATTTTGAAATACTGAATTACTGAAATACGTAAAGGTTAGTCTGTAAGTTTACTGACACAGAAAACACTCTTTGGACTCCTTTTATGTTACATCATAACCAGAAACCTTTAATCAAGTGGTATAACTTCGGCAAACCAATGTGCTTCAGGAAAATACATTGAAATACTTTAAGACAGTCGTATCACCTGTATTTCATCATCCTTTGTCCCAGCCAGGCTTGGAATAAGGCCATGACAATTAGAAAAGCAAGGCCAGAAAATGCAGAAGCTTCTAACATATCCCAGAGCAATCCCATCAGCAGTGCCACTTGCAATGGTGCAATCCATACAAAATGAGCCAGAGCAAGACCCTATGGAAGGCCACAGCAGAAAATGATAATACAAGTTACAGAAGTGCTCTGAAAACTATATGAAAAGGAAGGAGTCATTAAAGTGACACTTTGAAAAACATAATGAGGAATGGTACAAATATTTCCAGTAGTAAAACAAGTTTATAAAGGAGGATTTGTGATCCTGAGCACATAGCATTCTGCGTCTTAGTTATGCTGACAGTGCAGCAATACATATACATTCCACACTTCAACTTTGATTTTTCTAAGGCAAAGTTCAGTCTTCAATTGTCTCTTTAAGTATACGTATGAGGAAGAAACAGCTTTGTAAAAGTAAACAGAATTTGGTACCAATGCTGGCTTTTTCAACCGCTGTAAAATGAGAAAAATACACATGAGAATCTTCTGAGAGTGTATTAATCTGATAAAGAAGGCAAATATTACTTTGGTGAAGATATGACTGTTGTGTGAACACAACTAATTCAACATAGACCTCTGCCTACTTCAGTCACATTCTTTCACATTCAGATTTTGGACTGAGTCCTGTGATCAGGCTGCACAGGTGCCTGTATTACTGCAGCTACACTGTTGCAGTGATAGACCACTAGTCTTAACTTCTGCAGTTCTAGCTGACATTGCTCTATAAAATAATACAGTGCTTTAGGTAAATACACCCTACAGTCCTAGTCTAGAGTCTACACTCTCTCTGATTTTGTATTCTTAATGGGAAGCAAACCTTATACTAGCAATGGGCCAAATAAACACACAGTGAACAGAAGTTCATGGAGCTTCCAGTTCCTGAAGCCAGGAATTTATGCCTTTAACAAAAATGAAGTTTTACAGGAGACTCTGTAAGTATTGCCTAAGAAAGACGTGTTGGGAATGACTCCTAACACAGTCTTACATGAACAATTACTTTTAGGACAGCACCAGGAGGCTGAACCTCATTGCCTGCTCAATGGCAGGAGCGGACCAGACCACTTCAGTCAAAACAATCACCAGGAAATAGGATGGAAAGGTTGAACCAGCAAGTTCTGACTTCTATCAAAGCAACTATAAAATACAGAGGTTTCCTGAAAGACTCTCTCTGGACTGCAGAACAAGCATGTTTTTATGATATAACTGGTTTTTACATTTCTTCTACTAATCAGCATAGGATAAAAGGATGTCGTAAGTATCAGAATGAGCATTTCCATGACCATATACCAACACATTTTCATAAGATAGGGTAGATATTTTATATCTACAATGAGCACTCAGTGCAGTACATCATTTATGCTCCTTCTTTCCTTAATAACTGTCATGAATTGAAGTATTGTACATGCATTTGATGGTTCACAAAGTGAATTAAACAAGTGATAACACACCTCATCAAATTTGTTCAGATTGTTGGAAAGAAGACTGACCAATTGTCCAGTACTTATTTTATCTAGAACTCTGCTTGACAGTTTTAAGATCTGTAAAAGAAAACAATACCATAGAAAAACAGTCATCTAACTCATCCCCATAAATCAGAATAAATACAGATAAAAACGATAAGCAATGGCACAGTAGTATAAATAATAATCCACTTATCTGTTTATGCTATAAAGAAAGTCTCATTAAACCTGTTATTTATGTCACTTGAATTCAATATAGCCACTAAACTGCTTTACAAATATTGATTTATTGACTTAGTCCTTGCTTTTTGTTGAATATTTTATGTATATAGATATATATGCAAATGCAAGTTTTAATTAAGCATACATGCTGTGTGCTGTTGTGCATCCTCAAGAATCTCCTACTGTGCCCCTATTGACAAATATTTTGGAAAGATGCTTTCGCAGTGAGCTTTATACTAGAATAA
The DNA here is from genome assembly GCA_013399695.1 of Formicarius rufipectus. NCBI lineage: Eukaryota > Metazoa > Chordata > Aves > Passeriformes > Formicariidae > Formicarius > Formicarius rufipectus. The sequence continues at coordinate 2,033,759 of VXAU01002296.1, read as the reverse complement.
CTAACATGTTTGTTTAAATTAGGTGCTTTTGATAAAGCCAAATACCTTTATAAATCTTTGTGAACATGTGATGCGTCACTACCTGTTGATTCTTTATGCTATAGAGATCTCACACAGCAGCATTCAAACTCAATCCCTTCAATATTACATTTATTGCTTAACTATTCACCCCTAATCCTCTTTTGAAGATATTCTTTGACCACCAGCATGTTATTCTCCCTTTGCAATATACATGTATATTAGGAGCACAGTGGTAGAACAATTAAGGTACCTCACCACATATCCAGCAAATCTCAACTCACACAGAGTGAGTGTGACTTCAGCCAAACCAGCTGTAGGCAAGTATTTAGTTCTTTGGATTGGGAAACAGAGCTATCAGAAACTGATGTTAGCCACGTTATTGTCGTATGTACTTTGTTTACCTTAACAAAGCTATCAATCTTTTAACAAACTAGTCTAAAAGTTATACAGGCTACTATCAGAGGCTTGGCTTAGAGCATAAATTAAACCATTACCTTCTTATAAATCAAGCTAAACATAGCTATCCTCATTTGCATTCCGATATGATGAAGGCCAAATACAGCAGGGTGTATAAGTAATGTTCTCACAGCGAAGAGAAGGCACAAGCCAATGCCCAGGTAGTAGGCTATGGATCTTTCATCAGTGTTATCTGGATCATAGGAAGCTATTATTCTTCCAAGCAGAAGGGGTTGCACAGATTTGGTGACTTCCTGCAGATAGAAAAGGGAAAAATAATTTTGGTCAGCAGTTTGTTCATTTTTTCAAAATGGCTAACACTTTAGTTTCAAGTACTACCAGATGAGATTTACAGCTTTGTATCTTAAATGAAGAAGTCAGGCCTGTTTGCTGTACAAGCCATGGAAAACTGCAGTAATTACACAGGAGTACAGACAATCACTGCTGTCTAAATCCATGATGCTCCTGCAACTCCATGAAAACAAACCTGGATTGTAAATTTTACTTGATCATTTTCTACAAAAGTGACAGCTGAGATTACCTTCCACATTTATTTTACACAGTTATAATGGATTAGCCAAATCATACGACTGAACTCAGCTTATCAGGCTATGTCTCTCTTTTGGTCCCTAGAGAACAGTTCTCACTGCACTTTACTGGACTTAGAGGACACAGAAAGACTCAGACCTCCTGGAAGGAACACCACCGGAAAAACATAATGAGGATATATCTAACACAAAAAGTAAATGGAGATAGTCACAGTATAAAAGTATAAGTAATTGGATCATACTTCTCAACAACTTCAGACACTGTATCCAGGTTTGTAACAAAAGCATGATGAGAGAGAGTAAAAGTTAGTGGAGGCAAGATTAACAAAAATCCCAGAGAGAAACCAGTCCTTCCTGCATTGGAAGCCCAGCACTAACCGTCCCAGGATGAGCAGCATGGTAGGGATCCAGAGTAGGAGACAAAAAAAGAGGCAGTATGAAGTACCAAACTGCAAGGCATCCAAATGATTTGCTATAACCCTGGCTTTACATTAGCCTGCTATTACATTTGTCTTCAGTTTCCTTTTCTGTTGCAGTTAAACCTCAGTGTTACCTCACCTTTGCCTTCCATTTCACTTCCTGCCCTGTCATGTTCATATTTTAGCTCCTCTAACCTCTAGTTTTCCATCTTAGCCTCTTGCCTCCTCTTTCCTCCCCCAGTCCTGACCCAAGAACTGCACTGTTAGTGCTGTGGTCTAACACTTAGCTTCATCCTCTGCATGAGCTTCAGAAGGATATGAAGCACCTATGTGCTCCTTTGCTTCACTGTTATGTTCAATAGTGTTATGAACTTTTATGCCTGATCCCTTATCCTTCTTTCTGTTGTGCTGCAGCAGAAAGCATCTGATACTTACGAAGTAAGAAGACCGCATTGAATTTGTTTTATACAAATGAGTTAAATTCTGCCAAAAAGCTATTAGTACTGCCTTCCAGCTAGAACCACACTGACCATCATACAGAGACTCAAAGAGACGTGAACTGGTGAAGTACAGCTGTAGTTAATGTTCCATTGTGATAAATAGATTGGGAAAAATCCCCTTTTTTTTCCTTCTCCTTTGGGTTCCTTTTAGTCTCTTATCCATAAGTACTTCTATAACTTGTAGTGTAATCCTTTTTGAACGTCACTGTTGGTGGAGCTGATATTCATAATTCACTTTTTCCACAGAAGATGTGAATTTTTACATCTCAAACAGCATACCTGTCCTATGCGCTACATTTCCCAAATTAAACATCACTCTGCCCCAACACAAATACTGTAAATCTGGAACCAGCTTTCACAAAGACTTCAGTGTTTTTAGTAGGCAAAGGGAGGAGTGTTTATTAAAACACACATGACCCAAGGCAGCTGTGCTTAGACCATATGCATCCCAAAACGTCAAACCAAGACTCCCCAAAAGTCACAAAATACAAAACATTCATCTCTCAAGGACAATGTGGTGCTTTCATACTTTCAGAGATTCCAAGATAAGCTTTTCTATATAGGTTTAAAATAGCAAGTTGGGGTTTTTTTTGTATTTGCTTTTATTCCAGTGAAAACGCCATGTTCTGCTGCTGTGTTTGTTGTGACTATAAAGGTATTGCATACATTCTTAGCTTGCCTGGAAAAAAAGGTGATTTACAGACTAAGTGTAAAATAGTGGCTGGCAATAAACCAAGTCATATGCTATCTCACGGGGCATAAAAATCCATTGGTTTACAATGGAAATTTATCAGCTTACTTACCAAAGATATTATCTAGTCTGCATACAAACCAAAGCAGAACTACCAAGTTTACAAGAGGAAAAATGAAAACTAGAAATTATCTACTGATATAAATATGGATAAACTAATCAGAACAACCTGCTTTAAAGAAGGAATGGGATTTGCACACCTAAGAGAAAATTCAATTTTCAGAATTCATATTTTGCCTTCTTCTGTCCTTACTCGTCCCTCTGCATTCATCACAGGCCACTGAGAAACTCAGAAATGTTCTTCTCACAGAAATCTTAATTATAAGAGCAAAGATCTGAAGAGAAATGAGAGTATGACACAGGATATCATGCTAATGTGACCTAGTACAATTATTTTTACACAACAAGGACTTTTATGTTACGTCTATCTCCCATATGTTCAAACACTCTGCATTTGAAGACAGTAGTGCACATCGCTGCTTTGGCATATGCCCAAGAAGTGCTTCTGGATTTTCATACCCCTCCCTGCCTCCTCACTCACACCCGTGACCCATATGCAAGAACTTCAGGAAATCCTCATTTGGGTCCTTTGGGATAAGATATTAATACCACTTCTGAGTTAATGTCAGGAGCTGCTGTGCCTGAGTGAAAAAATATATTTCATGGGGAAGAATACAAGACTAAAATACAAGTAGAGTCAAACTCATTCTCACAGCAAAGTACCTATTTGGTTAGGAAGTATCAAGATAAAAAAATCAAGATTTTGGCTTCACCACTATAACACCTTTTCTTTAAATTTTAAGATTCATGTTCTGATGGGTGAAGCATGGAAGCTGTTTTGAACAACAGGGGAGCAGATACATTAAGTGCAGTAACTCAATGTCCCTAAGATAACAGTTTATGAGGAAGAGTCATAGTACTCTAGGTGGCCAGAGCACAAGTGTCCATCCTGCAATAACATCATCACCTACAGCGTGTCAGGGAAAAGGGAGAGACAGAAAAGATGCCAGACCTAATGAGAGCAAAGCTGTCATGCCAGTTGCAGTGACAACTACGCAAACAGCAGGGATGTCAGCAGAGTTTAAACTACACTCAAGAAAGGTGATGTGAAAACGGCTCAGCAATTAGACAAGAGAAGATCTGAAAGGACAATGAAGTTCAAAGAACACACAACTTGGTTACACCTATGCCAATACAGCAAAACATCCTGTCCCCATTCAAATTAGTGGCAAAGCTCCCATTAATTTCCGTGAGAAGGGTCTGAAAAGAACACCAGCAGCTTTAGGAGCAAGTTTTTTCTCTTATAATTCCTCTTTCAATAAAATTAAACAGTTTTCAATAAAATGAAGACAAATGATAAGAGAATTAAGAATTTAAACTGAATTAATCTTTCCATGTTCACTGTGAAAGGGGTAGATTTTGTTTACTTCGTGTTTAATTGCACATATATGTGATTTCTTAAAGAAATAAAACCCAAATCCACAACCAAACAAAGACAATGACTCAAACACTCTGCAGTCTTGTTCTGTCTTCACCTGGACTAAAATTGTACTCCGTTAAAATAATCCACATGGAGAAATCAACCCTGCAGTCACAGGCATGCATGCCCACGCTGCCTATCCTGGGAAAGAGTGTTATCCTCAAGACAGCCTGCAAAAGCCTTCAGACATTGCTTAATGTTTAACAGGAATGCATTACTGCAAAAGTTTTGGCTGGCAGACTACAGGACCAGCTGTTACAGCCTATGATAGGCTACAGTGGTAGAACTGTTTTGTTGTTGCCTTTTTTTTTTTTTAATCCAAACCTATCATTAATAAGGAATTGCTGGTTTGGTGAGGAAAAAAAAACCTAAAAAACTAAAGGCAGCAATGAGATTGCAGGAGCACATAAAAGACATGATTGAGTAGGGGTACATAAATAAAAGGGTCTCATACCAGGCAAGAGTTGACAAAAAAGTTGAAAGAGGACAGAAGGGTTATTAAGCAGCCCCTTTAGACAGCAAGATGCCCTGTCCTAGAGGGCTAAGAGCCTTACCTAGAAAATGGCAATTAAGGGTCCAGCACCTAAATGCACCCCTGGCACTACTCTCTGCATGGAGCAAAGCATGAAGGCTCTCCTTAGCCCTCCTTTTGCTGCCAATGTATTTATGGAAACTTTTTTTTGTTCTTTTTAACTGCAGTGGCCTAATTAAGTTCCAGTTTGGCTTTGGCCCTTCTATTTTTCTCCCTACACAACCTCACAACGTCATTTTAGTCCCTAAAAATTACCTGCAGAGGTGATATGATCACTTTTTTACTATTAAATCACAGAAACTAAAAAATAACATGGATATTTAACATGCTTATTGGTTAACTGCAATGTTCAGATTTACAGTCTGGCTATACAACACACCTAGTGAGACACCATTAGTAAGAAACTATTTTCACAGTTCCTAACCCCAGTGATAGGATTGAAAAACAAACAGGTGGCATTTGGTAAGTCAGGGTAATCCTACCTAACGTGCTGGAAAGGTGCTAAACATAATCAGTTCAGACTTTTACATCAAGTTCCTGACCACACACTTTGGAGCACTGACAGCACCAAGATTCTACAATATAATTTCACATAGTTGTTTAGGAAGAATTGTTACCACTGATGAAGACACCCTGTTTATTGCACACGTAAACCTCAATAAAGCATTTAGCTGTGAATGTGTCTGCTAGACACTTTGAAAAAAATCGACTGAATCATGTTAAATTGCACAGTCATTTGTTTTAATGTAAGGTAGAAAACTCTTTAGAAACTTCTTAACTGGAACATAAAAAGATAAGTACTTTATTTCAGCAGTGATACAAAAATTCAAGTGCTCTACCTGTACTTGGACAAGCATAAGGAACACTGAAAAATCGTTAATACGTATGTTTTAAAGATAATAGGATATTATCTGAAAATACTTTCTCTAATGAAAGCCCATGAGTTTATCCCCCTGTATTTATCTCTTTTGTAAGCAACACATAGAGGAAAGATCTGTAGGTACTGAAAGGACTCTGTATTTAGAAGTCTTTAAGACTCGGGTCTATTTATGAAACATTAAAAGTTTACTGAAAAAGAGAACAAATCTTACCCCTAAATATAACATTATTCCATAGAACATAAATTTCCAGAAAAAGCATCGTCGAAGAGCATTAATGAGTTTGGGTTTCTTCTTTGAAGTTGCCAGCTCTCTGTCCCACTCTCTGAAAAGGAACCAAGAAACAAGTTCCATGAGCCAACACATGGGTCTGTAGCTCTGACATACTTCAATTCAACCAAATATATCCAAGGAGATTTAGCTAAGGTGGCTAATGAAAGAAAGCTTTGCAGAGACCCCAAAGACCTGGCGTTCATTGATCAGTAAAAGTTCAAACTTAGTTCAGCCACATATTTTGGCAATTTTAAATACTCAGTCATACATCACCCTGCAGGGAATTAATTCATTCAAAGGTCACGTTGTATCTTTTCAAGAAACCTGCTGTACTTAAAACCAAAGCACAATAATAGGCAAATAAATGTTTTGGAACTCTTCCAGTCTGCAAAAAAGCAAGCACCAACAAAGCATCAAAAATGTGACTTTTCTACTGCACAGCACTATTTTTAACTTGTGTTGCTGGGACAATAGCTTTTACTCGATAAGTTGTTGATCATAAGTAATGATGCTCAGAGAGCATATGTTTAATCAAAATTAAACTCAGAGACTGAAGTACTTCTGGGAATTTCCTCAGCTCTTTTCTCCATTTTTCAACAGAATATTAAATAACCAAAATATTCCATTTATAAACTATCAAAAGGCATTAAGCATACCAATGTTCTCAACACATTCCACCAGTTTAGAATACTTATGCTACACTGCAACTAAGTTTAACTGGATTGGCACAACAGTGCAGACATGAGCTGCCCCAGAACACCAGGGAAAGCTTCATCAGAAGTTGGGAGAGAGGGCATGGATTCAGGCACTTCTAAGAGTTAGTCACAAGTTCAGAACGGTTTCTGTATTAATATCCATTGAAATAGGGTAAAGAAGAGTGGAAACGTAAATGAGGAGAAGTCAGGGTATGATTTCTGTAGAAACACTTCATCTTTCAAAAGTGGTATCAAAGGAAAATAAGAATGTTATTCAGTAGAAGAAAAGATAAACCAAGGTTTTACAAGATTATTTTGTTAAGAAAGAACAGCAGAAAAGGGAACTAACACTGAAACCGAGGCTAGACTCATCAATGTACAGATGTCACAGGTACCTGTATATAGCAATTTAGAGTATCTCAGTGTTACATCTCCACCAGGGATCGCAGTCATGTCCAAAGTACACCTGGGTGCAACCAGCTTGCACCCAATGCTATTTAAACATTTCATACAATAGCTTTTTAATGAAAATTACAGTGTGATTCCAGTAACAAACTTATTTCATGAATCTTTCTTACCTTTCTAGTTTTTCAGAAAGATTATCAGCAGAGTCTGCAGAAGGGATTTGATAAATATCTGACAGCTCCAACCGTCGTCTGTAACCCTTTCTCAAAATCGGTTTTGTCCATCTAAGCAGAAATAAAAATGAAAAAAAAATCACCAGTTTGTGAGGTAAATCCTGGAGCTGCTTTGTTTCACCTTTAATATTCTGTTCACAGCATCCAAGTATGCTTATGTGCAAATATACATACATACTTGACATGATGCAGTGCAGCTCTGCATTATATTTACAAAACTGTATTTCAAGCATAACATAGAAGAATGTTAGTGAAGAACAGTGAAAGTGAATAGCAAAGAATAATAGTGAAACTTGCATTTCATCAGTTTTGGGGTGGGATCACATCCCAAACTTCCTACTAAGTCAGCAGCAGACAAACAAGGCATTGAGGTCTTTGTACTGTATTTCCAAATATGCTATGTGCTATGTTCATATAAATGAATAATAAATCAGAACTGTTATCAACTGGATGTACAGGTTTCATTCCTATCTACTCTGCTCTCATCAGACCCCATCTGGAGTACTTGTCTAGTTCTGAGGTCCTCAGCACAGGAAGGACATAAGCCTGTTGGAGTGAATCCAGAGGAGGCCATAAAGACAACCACAAGGAGGAACGGAGCACTTCTCCTTAAGAAGAAATGCTGAGAGAATTGGCATTATTCAGCCTGGAAAACAGAAGGCTGAGGGGAGATCTTATAGCAGCCTTCTACCACCTAAAGGGTGCCTACAAGAGAGCTGGAGAGGGACTTTTTATAAGGGCATGCAGTGGTAGGACAAGGGGGAATGGCTTTAAACAGAGAGTAGGTCTAGGTTAGACATTAGGAAGAAACTGTTTGCTGTGAGGGTGGGCAGACACCAGAACAGTCTGGCCAGAGAAATTGTGGATGTCCCATTCTTGGAAGCGTTCAAGGTCAGGTTGGATGGGGCTTTGAATAACCTGGTCTAGCGAAAGGTGTCCCTGCCCATGGCAGGAGGGGCAGAACTAAATGATCTTTAAGGCCCCTTCCAACCTAAACCATTCTAAGGTTCTATAGGGGTTCCTTCAACACCCTATATTGCAGTATGTACTTAACAGCACAGGAGATCTATCACAGGACACAGTACATAAGATCTTCATTGTGTCCATCACATGCACATTTTTTGCATTTGTTTTTTCAAATGTCATGTTTAAAAATTTATTATCAATTTAAAGACTATGCTGAATTAAAAATTTAATATCAATTCAAAGACCATGCTGAATTAAAACAAAACAGAAAATGTCTACTCTGTAGAGGAAAACTTTAGAAGCCTTGACTACTTCTATCCAACAATTCGTCTCCAGAAAGGCCTATTAATCCTCAAGTGTCAGCTTGTACACATTTTTGCAGTAGATTCAAAATCTTTTTGAACGCAAACGATTAAACCAAAACATTAGCAAGGATCTGTAAGAACTAATAGTTATTTTGAAATTACTCAAATTTCTGTTCTACTTCCATTGATTAAAAAAAAAAAAATTCCTTCAAAAAACTAAATGCCTGCAAAAGAAGTAGTTTATGGCTGATTACTGTCATGTTTCCATATGTAAACAGAGTTTGTAAATAATACCATGCAATTTATGATAATGATAGAAGTTCTGCAAAAACCTCAATCATTTCAAAATGTCTTTCTTTTAAATGGTCTTTATGAAAAGCAGTTACCAAAATTGCAAAACAAATGCAATAATATTTCCCACAGCCACTTAGAAAATACAAACATCTTATTGGATATGTGTACCTGTATGCCTGTAAGAACACGTGTCAGACAGACAAAGCAATCCACACTCTCAACTGCAATCTCTGAATTCTCAGAGGCTGATACAAAGGTAAAAGAAATTCATTAAACACTACACAAGTGCAAAAAGACCTTAGCACAACCGCTCAAGACTGTTTGTCTGCAACTGTGTGCACAATACATGCAGGCTCTAACATTTACTGTAATGAAATTATGAATTCCATAAGATACCAGTCTACAATCCCCATAATTCAGTAAGGCACAAATATTTCCCAAGTGCACAGTTACATCACACCCAAAGAGAAGGTGCTCCAAGAAACTGGAGGATTATCCTTCGTTTCAACAATAACAGTATGGTTTCAGATGAATCCCAGAGCTTTTAGCTCAATCTTTGACACCTCTGTAGCTGAGAAATAACTCACGATTCATGGCATGTTACAAGAAGGCAGCAAGGAGAACACACTTTGGAGAGTCATTGGTAAAACATCGATAAATTTTACTTCTACTGGAAACAGGAACCAATGTTTTCAGGGATGTAATAAAATAGATTAGAAGAAAACCTTTGAATTTAAAAACAACACTGTTGTGTGAAAGTCTTTCATGGCCACTGCAAATGATAAATCAGGTATTGATTTGTGTTTTGCCAGCTTCTGATGACAGAAAGAACTGGCTGCTATTGGCTTTGTGCATATCTTGTGGAGAACTAGCCAATCCTTGTCCTTCAGGAACAGAATCTCTAGTGGACTGACTTAACCAAAAGTTCTGTATATGCAGATGTTCTGGCAATGATCAAGTGAATACAAGTTATGGGACAAAAAATGACTACTGCAGCTAATGCAGGTAAGTAACAGTACTTCCTAAGCAACTTTAATTATCAATACCATAGCTAGGTAATAACCTTGCTGAGTTCCTTAGTTATGCTTAGAGACTGTAATAAGCCATACCCAACTTGAAAAAAGATAAATCTTTTACAGTTTCAAACTTTGTATGTTTTGGGAAAACATTTTTTATCACACTGTTTCCCTCCACACATTTCATTTATAGTTTTGATTAGCACCTACCCTGGCATTTTGCCACTGCCTGAAGTAACAAAACATAACTGCATTTAGAGCAGAGTGGCTGTATTAGCATTCAGGGAAAGCAGCATGCTTAGCAGATCTACTGTCCACCTAGAAATGTCTGTTGTTTTACTCTGTGCTTAAGTAGGTGCTACTTATAATTGCCACAGAAAATATGTGGTCGCTAAACCACCTTCCTCTCCCAAGTACTTGATATAGACTCAGTGCAGTCCTCATCATCTCACTGCTAATCAGGGAAGCTGCAACTATGATAGATAACCTCCTCTAACCAGTTAAAGGAGCAGTGCTGACACCTTTCCCTAGAGACCTCCTAGTCCGCAGCCAGGTTCCTCCTGCAGGCTGCTGGCAGGGCTTGCACAGAGAGGTTCTTCTCCCGGCTGCCCTGACCTTGCTCAGAAGTCCCACCCTAACCAGATCAGGCCAATTTGTGCACTGTGCCAAGTGGCTTCAGGTTGGAGTGGTAATCATGGGAGGAGCTGATCTAACACGTGATGTTTGTCTCAACAGCTGCTTTGGTTGTGCTGTCAAGAACTGTAGGAGACAGCATGTATTTTATTAAAAGGAATATACTAGACCTAAAATGCAGAAATATCTCATAAAACCAAATTTTTTTTCATATTCAAATAGCATCAAGATTACCATTATGATCCAGTCTCATTGCAAAGTTTTGAAATGCAAAATGACTCTAAATTTATTTTAGTTGACAATATAATCTGTAGTTATCCACGTTTCTTTAACACCAAGTGACACAGCTCAGTCAGAGTTTGTCAACAAATAAGGCTCTTCTAATTTTTTTTGGCTTAATGGAAATGATTTGTCAATGTTAACACTGAGATTTTTCTTGTGGTTGCCGAGAATGAAAAATTTCTACTGAAGAGAGCAAGAAGCAAGGGAAACAGACTGGCTTTACAGCATTATGTTAGCAAATGCCACCGGATTACTGGCTGGCATTTAATGAACTCTTTTACAGAAAAACCTGTAGTGCTGTAAGAGTTTTGCCACTAACCAGGAATGTTATTATGGGTACACATACATGAAACCCAGCAGGGGACAAGTTTCAAGGATGTACAGTAGGAAAGAAGAAGAGAAGGAAAACAAGTTCCACCTCTATTATTTACTGCCTGCAGCAAAAAATACCTTACAAGTTTGATATGTAAATATCAAATACCTAACATATTGTTTGGTAGATTTCTAACGACTATTTCTTTGTCATTCACCTTAGCAATATGTAACAGATTTCTTACTACAGCTATTGCTTTCCCCAACATGGTCAGACTCATCCCATTCAGGCAAACTGTATCTATAGGACAGATGTCTCTGGCTTTCCAGAGAGTATTAACACAGACAACTTGGCAATAGGATTTGACTCTCCCTTAAGGCTGCTCTGCATGTCACTGAAGACAGAAGGAGGCTCTGTGTTGCTAAGCCAACTACCCAGATCTTCCTCCCAGCCACAAGAATACCCTGGCTCCACCAGGAATACCCTAGTTCTATCATGCTCTTCAGATCAAGAAGCATGAGACATTGAGACAATGACAATAGTGGGGCTGAGCTGCCTAAGACCTGCAAAACAGAGGAGCTCTCCTGCAGGGGTCAGGATCAGACTGGCACCATTTCAACAAGTGTCCTCTGCAAAACACAGCGACATCTACTAAGTAGTGCAAAGGCAGCCACAGTTTCACTCCTATCTACAAAGCACAGATACCGGTGTAGAACATAGTTAGGCACAGCACCTGCAGCTCCTAAGGAACTGGACCTAAATCTCAATGGAGAGGGCAAGAAAAGTGCCTCTGGCGTTATATTATCCTTCCTCCTAACAGTTAAGGGGAGGGCGAGCAGGGAACATAATCAAGCCATTACGAAGATGCTTTGGAGCCTAAGTTTTACAAGGCGTTTGTAGAGCCATGAATTCCCACCAACTGCAGGAAAAGCCTGAGGTACCATGCAGATCTCAGACATTGCCAAAGGGTCAAACCAGACCGGACTCTGTCAGACGCTCTGCACTCCCATCCTCTCCCAAAAGTTACCCATCACTCCAGCAGAAGCAAATTATAAATCATTGCTTACTTTATACTGGAGGTGTCAGCTCTACTACCCCCAAAACTGTTTCTCCAGAAGAGTGCACCACCAGCTGTGCTGTCTGAGCATTCTGCAATGCAGCTGTAAAGGGTAACCATAGCTCTGTGTGATCTTTGCTAACAGATGGGACAAGTCAGGATGCCCAGGGAGCACAACTGCCAGGCACCACAGCCTTTTTCCTGTCCTTTGGTTACTCTCAGCAGAGTAGGATTGCAGTTACTTTGTTTTGAACAGTAACCTACTGAAATGGCATGTTAGATATTCTGAAAACTATATTAAGCCTTTAAATATTAAGCTGTGTTGCATTTGTTTCTTTTTAAGGGAGAAAATGCTAAACAAAATAATTGCAAGGCTTTGACAATGGAAGGTAAATGCAGACTCTACTGACTTCTGCTTTTTTGCCGTTGTTTTCCCCCAGATCACAAAAAATAAGATTTTAATTTCTTCACTAATAAATAATTCTTACCCATACACTGTTATTTGACATGGAAGATATTTAGCTGCAATATTATTGACTCTGCGACTAGCTGTGAGCAGCACCATTTTAAGAAGAATCAATGTGCTGCTGAAACCCCAGGATTTCAATAGCAAATTCTAATTAGGATTACTCCGTGGCAATTCTTGGGGAAGGCTTGCCTTTTATGCAGTTTTTGTGAAGTGACACTTATTCAAATTATTATCTTATCTCTAAATGCTTTTTTGGCAGAAATTCAATACTTTTTCCCTACAGTTAATAAGGTACTCAAAGCATTTCAGGTTGCAGAAGTCCTGAAAGTTATTTTTGAGAGAAAACAAACACATTAGGGGTTGAGCAAGATTGAAGAACCAACTACATTAATTGTATTAAAATCTAAATAAAATCTGTCAATTGTTTAGATACCAAAGTCAATTGTAAGATATCCTTCAAATATTTATTTAACAAAGCTAGCAAAATAACATAGTCATGATGATGTGCTATGAACAGGGCTGTTTCAGCATAGGCCTACAATTAGACTGGCTAGTTTCTTCATCTTTTTCTCCATTATATATCCCACAGCAAGAAAAAGAGATTCCTTTCTGCTTGTCATTTGAAAGAACAGGGAACATTACAGAAAGTTGGCATCAACAAAACTTGCAGAGCAGTGCTATTCATGATTTCATTGAATTTTAAAATCTCCCAGATGTCTCACTAATGTGATAGCAACAAATTTCACCCAATTTAGCACTTCACTGTCTTAGCCATTCATTTTTTAAAAACATTTCATAATAAAATAACACACAGTTGCACATCAGTTGCCCTTTTCAAACATGTAATTTGTTCCAACCCCAATGACTGACATGCAGTGAGGTATTAACTACTTCACAAAGAGGCAAACACATTTGTAATTTATTTTATTTTTAATACCAAATATCAAAATGCAAATTGCCATTACAGTAACATGGAATTAATCCTGAATTAGGTGCTACTTCTCTTACTACTTACTCTTTGCCATTTTCTCTTTATCCTGGTACCTGATGCTGCTACTCCTCAGCATGATCCTTGCAAGTTACTGAGAAAGTATCTTCTGATTTCCCAGTCTTGGGCTTTGAGCAAAGCAATACTGGGAGAGCTCTGTGGTTTGGTTTTCTTTGTATTTATTACCAACAGAGAAATAAAAGTATTCCAGAATTTACAGATTAACCTTAAAATGAGTTAAGATGAAACAAGTTAACGTGAGATATCAAACTGAGTCCAATACAACAAAGGTTCACATTCTTTATTTAAGAAGTTGGAAAAAAAAATGTAAATACCAACACTAAAACACGGGAATATACCTGAAACTGACGTAGGATTTTCTCCTAAGGCACAATCTTGCCCAGTGAGTCAAAATATTAGTATTGCAGTTGGCCACCCCAAGCACTGCCTTACAGGATCAATCTCCCCTCCTGCCTACCCTCTCTTGAAGGAAGAACGCTTGCACGTATCTGACAGGCAGGAGGATTCTGGTTTCAATGGAAAAACAATGCTATTTCAAAACATGTCTTAAATGTCTACTTATTCTAATTTGGGGAGCTTCATGACAATGCAGCCTTGGTTTAGCTACTTGCTGACTGAAAAAGCAGATGCAGACCCTTTTGCTTGTATGAGAGGAAATTATACCTAAACAGCCTCCAAGCTCTTGCTCATCTCACCCAGGCACAGCTCCACTCTCATGGAAGGCAAGTGAACTGCATCTACAAGCACACATGGCAAAATCTGGCAACATGTTTCCCTAAAGTCTCCTTATAGACTAGTTTAATTTGACCTTTAACTTACTTATTTTAGAGGACATAATGCGATATGTTATTCCCCAGATGTCAAGTTGGCACCATTCTGCCTCCACAACCACTATACCTACACACATAGCTATAAAGCTGTAGGGCAAGGGGTAAAAAAACAAAGATAACAGCAACGAGTAGAACCCTCCTCCAACAAGTCACACTATTCTCGCTACTTTGAAAATTAGCATATCCACTAATGTAGATATTCAGAGACTAAGATTCTTCAATATGAAAGAGGTAATAAGTGTTCACTCTATAAAGATTCTGAAAAAACTGTCACACCAGAAGTACCCTTGTGCAATTAAAGTCCTGGACAGGAGATCTCAGACAGGCTGCACTGACTCCACCACATGCTCCCAGGACAAGTCACAATCATTGTATATCCCACTTTCTTTACAGAACTAACCAGGAAAATTATTTTTAGCCCATCCTTTGTGTTGCCTACTTAAGACTTCATGAGCTTTGAAACAGATTTCCTTATCAAGTATTTTCCAGTGTTTTGTACAGTGGACTTCAAGTTTCTTTTAGTGCATTTAGAAGCACAGATTCTGTTATCCACCTTAAGGGGTACTAATGGACTTCCTAAGTGCCCTCAGACCAGAAATCAGGGCTCACCAACAAGTTTCTTACCCAGTAGACTACAGAGTCACTTGTGCTTTTATGTTTGAAAAAGAGTAGCTTAGCCAGAGATAGAGGATTAAAACACCTGCACTGCTAAACATAGGTAACACTTGGTCCTACATCCCAGGAGAGGTGAGGCATAGAATTGAATTCTTTTTCCTACTGCTGCTGGCACACACAGGGCCAGGAATCCAACATTTATTCCCTACAGGCTAAGTTGTTCTAGGAACCAATGGACAGCTGTATAAAAAGGCATCAGATTTGTTTCTCTCTGGTTTGGAAAGAAAAAGCAACTAGAGTAGGTCTGATTGACTGAATCAATGAGAAAACTTGACACAAAAGCTGTCTTATTTTACATTTCTCATTTGGATTTAATAATGATCAGGTGCTAACATACAAGATCCTGCCAAGAGTTGTCACATGTGGTACATACTATGCAAAAGTATATGCTCAGAGTTGGACAGGAGCACAAGGATTACTTTTTGAGAACCTGTAGCTTAACACCTAAATTTGCTTGTAAAAAGAAAAAAAAAAAAAAAGAAAAAATCATCACAATTGTCCCATAGTTGCAGCCATTTCTGAAACTCTGTGTGCCAGTACTCAGATAAAAATTGATTAATTAACAATACTTCCTCATCTCAGTTAATCTTCAATAAAACCTGGGTGATTGCAAAGTACTCTGTCATTGTTTGCAACAAAAGGTACGGCCTTGATCCTGCAAAACTACAAAAGAAAGTAATGGTTATAAAGACAAAAGTGAAGCTTCCCAATGAATATGAAGCTAAGCCTATGACCTCTGACTGCTTCTGCATAAAACTGTTTTCTTTAAAAAAGGTAAAAAGTTGCCAATGCAACAGGAAAAAATTACTTGCACGCTGTTGGGATCAAAAGGGATCAACACTGCAAACATACAAGGAAAATAAAACACAAAAGAAACTCTGAAACTCCAAACACTTAGTACCTAGTGTTTTCCAAGTGTCATCCTAATTGAAGATCTCAAACCACTTGTCTTTACACCTCATTTCTTACCCACCAAAGCTCAGTTTTCAAACAAAAATTGCTTAAAATTTTGGATTAAAGTTAATTTCTAATTTTGAATACTTTCTATCAGGACCGCCCCAAGAAATTATTTTTTTTTCTGCCCCAGTAGTATCACTAATCGTGGAAACACAATGAAAAGGTAACATTTTCTCTAAGATACTACTCCTTCTATACCAAGACAGTTTCTCATTTTTTTGGAATAAAGAACTAAGAAAAAAGATACAAACAATAATGAAACATGTCTAAACTATTCCGCTATGAGCAAGGAGCTCCATTCTGACTTGAACACATTTAAACTAATCTCTCCAGCCTGAACAGAATACATTAGGAAACAATAAAAACCTTGCAAATTGGTTTACACACCTATAGCTGATAGCGGTTCATACAATATTAAATAACAATATTATATTTATCAGCAATATTTCCTGAATAATAATAACAAATACTTTTAAATCACTTCTGCTAACACGATCTTCAACTTATCATATTATATTCAGATTGGTATTTCATACATAATTGCATAGCAGCCTCCTATAAAAGTTACTTCAATGAAACATTCTGTACTCAAAAGCAACTATATCATCATCATTGGAAAAAGCCATCTTTTTCCCTATCTCTTTCTTCTATTTCTCTGCTTTAGTCAATATGCTTTATAAACATCTCCTTAACTTTGTACACTTTATTATTACCACTTTGGTTACAGTCATCTGATAGCCTGTACAATATAATGAATCATGATGAGAAGGATGATTAAAACACTATTTAATTGATTTAAAGACTATGATTCTAAAAGACTAGCTCAGGTCCAAAGACGGTTAATTATGCACTTAATGAGCATGAACTGGTTTCAGATATGGGAACTTCAGCTATGGTAGGAATCAGAAGTGTATTTGTTTTATCTTATTGGGTTTTTTTCTTCATACCCTCAGCATCCCAGGTTCTAGAACAACACTGCTCTGATGGAAGTTTAACAAACAAATAAAATTTAATAGAACAAGTGGCTCCTTGAGCAATTAAATTACTATACAGACTTACTTTCTAGAGATTCCTGTCTTACACTTGACAGAAGAACTGACTTAAGTGGCTTTTATGGATCATTTGTAAAGGCTTACATGCCAATCATCCACACTATCTGACTCTAACAGCACTTGACAGCAAATATGAATTCTTTCCCACTGCAGTATCACTGAAGAACACCTCTAGGATCCTAGTCTTTACCTATATATTTTTAAAACTTTAGGAACAGGTTATACTTGGAATCCTTCCCCACCATCACATCTGGCTAAAATGAGGAAGAAAAGGGGGGAAGGCAGGCAAACAGTGATTTATACAGACTCACTTCCCTTAAGAAACTTTGAAAAAAGTACAGACCAACCTCCTGAAAGCTATCCCAAAAGGATTAAAAAGGATTAAAAAGTGAATTAAAAGCTTCCAGTTGCTCAGGCAGGAACCTCGTGCCAATGTTAGGGTTTTACACCACGTGCTCCCATTTCAGTCACCATATTCACATCTTACACCAGATTTTCTCCGGTCCTTCACTAGCATGCAAAAGATCCTCCAGTGACAAAAGAGGGACCCAGCAAAAACAGTGGTGTGTTGGCCAATACCGGGTAGATTATTTGCACTCTTGAAGTTTGCAGTGTCATTTCTAGCATGTCACATAAAACATGTTCAGGCTTCCATGTTGTCTTATAACGCACATTGTGCCCAGGCACTGGTATTGGTTTTTCTTTTTTATCTGAAGTTTTGAGAAAGAAAAAGCACTAAAAAGTGTGCTTGTAAGAGAACTCTTTCAAGCCTTTCAAGGAACTGTTTCCAGTAAGATCGTATAATATACTTGCACCCTGAGCAAGTATAGCAAATTCAGCAAATGCTAAACACTCAAAAAGTCAAACAGAAGGCATTCTTGCTCTGAGTGCGTTTCCCCTCTGCTCCTCACCATCCCACTGTCTTCTCGAAGTTTACGATGAAATAAGAGATTAACTAGTTGAGCAATTTACCAAAGGTTGCTCAAATTATGCCATAAATTCATCTGTCCGGGTCCAGCGAGGGTTTATGACACCTGACAGAGCCCATTCCTGGTGCTAAAACCCCAGCAACAACAACAAAAAAGGAGTGATCTCACCAACAAGCGAGGCTCCCACCGCTCTCACCCCAGACCTTTCCAGAACTAATTGGCTCTCAGCTCCCTTCTCCGCCGGGCGGGGGGCGCGGAGTCCCCTCTGAGCTGCCCGCCCCGCCGCGCTGGGGCTCCCACCTGAAGAAAAGTTTGGAGAAAATGTTCGCCTTCTCCAGCGGGGACCTCTGCATGGTGCCCAGAGCTGCGGTGCGGTGTACACAGGGACCGGAGACAACCGCTAATTGCTAATGCCTCTCTCACTCGCTCTGCTCCCGCGGCTCTCCCACCTTATCCGCCCGGCCGCTCTGATGTCACCGCCCGCCTCCCCCCGTGTCCCCAACCTCCTTCCAGCACTAAGCCTCTCGCCCGACCAGGCGCCGAAAGGGAGAAACTACCGCCCCGGCCGGGCCTTCTGCCCTCGCTCCAGGGCAGCGGGGACTGCCCCCTCGGGGCACGGAGACCTCCCGGCCGTCCCGGGCACGCAGCTTCCCACCGCAGAGCCTGCCCCAGCACACCGACCGCCCTCTCGCAATCCTCCGAGACCCACATGAACCAAGTCCGTGTTTAGCGAGGTTTGGCCGTGGGGGGTACTCGGGACCCGTGCCAGAAGCCCCGGCTGTCCCTACAGGTGTGCGCAGTCATGCGGGGGAGCGCAGCGGCTCCAGGGCTTGGGAAGGGCGGTCAGCGCAGGCGAGGGTGCACGGCAACCGCGATCGGAGCCACTTTCAAATACACTTGCTTCAGTTTTGCAAGTTTTATCGCAGGCACAACTACCTGAACCGAGAGGAATGAGAACTGAAGTTACATCCTGAGTACGTTTAGCCCGAACACTTAGATGGAGCACTAAAGCTGCTTATGAAGCTTTACACGTGTGTCATACAAACAAAATCACTGCTTTCAGAGTGCGCAGTAGAAAGCAAGCTTGAAAAAGACAAAAGTAACAAGAAGCAGGAAAAAGATGTTACAATTCTGTATAAGATTTAATTTCATTTGATGCTTTATTGTGAGATTTACACGGTCCGGTGTCCTTTCACGAAAAAGGCCATGCTTTCTTAAGCATGCAGCCTTTGCTCTCTAAACTGGCTCTCTGAAGAAGTGAACGTACCTTCTATGTACTTATAGCTTGCGCTACAATTTAACCAGCTGTTACTCTCTGCAAACTTTACAGACTTTTTTTTTTTTTTTTTTTTTGCCATTTCTCAGTACACTCCACTGTGTTTTCATAAGGAATTTCTCTTTGCCTTGGCAATTCTCCCTCGTAGACTGCGGACAGCCAAGAAGTGCCATCTTACCCTGTCACCGCAACGGGCTCCTTTGTGTCTCAGATCTCCCTCGATCCTTCCCGATTCTGCTTTATTAATGACAAAACCAGTAAAAAAAGCGGGGCAGGCTGGACTCCAGGAAACTGTCCGCATTTTATCATGTCCTCAGACAATACGTAGAGGCAGGGCTAAACCCGTCCGGGCTCCAGCACAGCAGCGCAGAGCCCTTCAGGCATCCTGCCACCTAGCGGAGCCGGACCCGGGGCAGCGCCCCGCTCCGCGGCCGCCAGGACAAGGTGGGACCGGCCTGTCCGGGGGTTTGGTGCCGGGCGCTAGGAGGGCTCCTCCCGCAGCTCCGCGATGCGGCGGTGACAGCCCGTCACTCCTTTCAGCCCCTCCCGCGGTCAGGGCACTCAGGTAGGAACGCGGACCAGGATTCAGACTCCTCCTCTGAGGGGGCCGGGTCGGGGCTGGGATCCCACGCGCTCCATCGGCCCTTGAAAGAACTTTTCTCAGTAGGCCCTGACATGAGATCACCTAAGTATCCAAAATTCTTTCACTTAATTAAAAAATGGCTGAAA
This sequence comes from Formicarius rufipectus, assembly GCA_013399695.1. Classification (NCBI taxonomy): domain Eukaryota; kingdom Metazoa; phylum Chordata; class Aves; order Passeriformes; family Formicariidae; genus Formicarius; species Formicarius rufipectus. Next base: position 2,013,776 of record VXAU01002296.1, on the reverse strand, counting down.
CGCTAATTTAAAGACAGACTGGAAACACAGTCTTCTGACCAATACACATCCACCTGCTATGGGCTCTTTTCCTTTAGATCTCTGGTACAGTTGAATAAAGCAGAAACTGAGCAGGGGATTAGACCTTT